>JAAGEH010000226.1:4255129-4576264 GCA_011751065.1 Lasiurus cinereus
CTGGGATGAGTTACAAGGCCCCCTCTTAAGCACTTGGGAACCAGGCAGTGTAACCCTACCATGGACTCAGAAGGGACTTCGGGGAAGACAGAAACATCTAGGAAACAGCACTAATGTCTAGGTAGAAATGTAGAGAAATGCCAAAATCCATTGGAGAGGAAGTAATAAGTGAGCTGGCTGTTGAAGGAGAAGGCTCACCACACCTTGGGGAGAATTCATGTGGAGGCCAAGGGAAGGGAGGCGGCGGGTGTGTTTGAGGGTTGGCAGGAAGTGCTGGTGGTTGGACAGAGGGTTCCGTGGTGAACAGAAAGATGAGTGTGAAGGACAACAGGGGCCAGGTACTGCCTAGTTTCTGTGCTACCCTATGGAATTTGGACTTGACCCTGTGGGCAATGGGATCTGGGTTGAAACTAATGGACCTGCCATTTGCTGGCTAAGTGACCTCACGCAGGGACACTGACTTCTGTGGGCCACTGTATGTTCTTGTTCACAGAACCTTTCGTGTGAATCGAAATGACGTGGTGGTGGTGGAAGATGCCATCAGATGTGAGTCATTATTTTTTTTACCTACAATTTTTGTTCGTTTGTTTAAAAGGGACTCTCCGGGCCTTTCTCCTATCCTGTATGGGGTAATTGCTCTCCTTCCACTGGAACAGAGAATTCCTTGTCCCTGAAACCACCAGGGCCTTGTCACGGGGCAGAACCTTCAGCCAAGGGTGGCTTCTCTGCCAGCACCAGCCAGGTTCTTGCCCAGATAACCCTTCCCAGGCCCCAGCAGCTTCCCACACAGCTGCGGCCTCATTATCCAGGTGACAGTGAGCAGCTGAAAGGAGCTTAGCCAGGGGTAAGTTTTCAAGTGTTCATAATAAAGCTTCAAAGTTCACACCTTCATTAAGATGTGAAGAATCGGGTCCTCTCCGCACCTCTCCCAGGGCTATTGTTCCCTTCCTATCAGGCTGCAGATTCAAAAGACAAGCAGGATTGGTTTTCTTTGTCCACACAGCTCTCCTAACCAGAAAGGCTAGACCTGTTCGTTAAGAGAAGGTTTCTCTCCTGCAGCCCACTTCAGACCTGCTGGGAAGGGTTCGCAGACGCCCTGGAATTGGGGCATTTCTCAGGACTGGACTTGTTCTGTGCGGTCTGGGGAACGCGGACCTCGGATAAGCGGGTGGAAGCCGAGGGGAAGCAGGTTTCAGAACACCGGAAGGGAGAGCTCTCTAACACCCAGAGAGATGCAGAGCCAGGCCTTGGGGTCGGGGCAGGGATGCACCCCAGCTAGGTGAGCAGTGCAGGAGCGGGGCCTGACACTTGGCAGAGGAAGCTGCAGAAGGTCTGCGGGCGTGGCTGTGAGGTTGGACTGGCAGGCCTTTCTGGCTGCTTCCAGCCATGCCATGCTGCGACCTACGCACTCCATGGCCTCTGCTGCCGTATATTTGGCCACTTCTGAGCTTTTTTCCTTTAAACATTCCTTGTCCCCTATCCTCCCAGCTGTGGATGTCTTCATGGGGGCATGTTTGGCCCCCTTGTCTTTTCTGTTTTTCTTTTAGCCATTTGAGAGCAAAGCTACCAAGTCATCTTGGGGTCTCCTTTGTTCCCAGGTACAGGTTTGCTTCCTCTGGCCATGCACACAGGTTCTGAAGGATCCGTTTCCCCTTCACTGCCCCTCGAGGACAGAGCAGAGCTCAGAGAAGCCCAGGCAGCCCTCCAACCTGGGCCAGCTGTGCTCGGCTTCTCTGAGTGGCAGGCAGCCTCACAAAAGGCCCTCCCTCCTCCCTCCTGGGAAAGGAGGTGGGAGGGGATTTTCCTTGAGGGCACACATCCTCCACCTGGTCCTCTTGGTTTCATGATGAGGAGTAAAGCAGGAGGCTGGTTGTAGGTGAGACCACAGTGGATGAGGAATGAGTAAAAGAGCTGAGCTAGGGAGGGGGCTGCAGTACTTGGAGAGGGCTCTTTGAAAGAGAATAGTCTGGGAGACCTCTCTGGGGAGAGGCTGTTTGAACAAAGACCTGACTCGATAAGGGAGTTAGTCCCACATGAGAGCAGAAACCCTGAAGCGGGAACAAGCATGGTGTGGTCTGGGAGTAGCCAGGGCTGCTGGACAGTGGGAGCCAGGTCATGGGGAGCCTCCTAGGGTGTGCAAGGACCTAGTTGTGTGTGTGTGTGGGGGGGGGGGGTTATACATACAATGAGGAGCAATCAGTGGGTTTGAGGGGGAGAGGGGATGACATGATCTGGCGGCATTTTGGAAAAGGCCATTCTGGCTGCTCTGAGAGAAGAGAGACTGTAGGAAGGCAGGACTGGCAGGCCCAAACCAAGTGCATGGCTCTTGCAGCTTCCCAAGAGAGCAAGGATGCCAGTTTGCACCACGGTGACAGCAATGAAGGTGGTGAGGCATGGTCAGATTCATGGTATAACTAGAAGGTAGAGCTGATAGGATTTCTGATGCTTTGAATGTGGATTGTGAGGGGAAGAGAATTACAGATGACTTAGCAGAAAAACACATTTAACTGGCCAAAAACTCAGTATAGGGTATGTCTGGGTCTCATATTGGTTCCCTATATGAATAGACCAGTTTTGAATTCTATAAGGAAAATGTTTCTAAAAAAATCAATTACTTACAGGTATTTTAAAAGTCAGAATGTGGCTTCTATTCACAAAGTTTTCATTAGTACAAAATTGTGGCACAAATCTGGTAGAAGTTACTGGGTATAATCGCAGCTCTAGGCAAATGTGCATCCTCACAATCAGAAAACCGTTAACAATGTATCTTCGTGGAAAGCTTTACACTGAGGCTTAGCATCTCTTTTCTGACTTGATCCTCACATCTACCCTCTAGAGCAGTGGTTCTCAATCTTTCTAATGCTGCGACCACTTAATACAGTCCCTCGTGTTGTGGTGAATCGTAATGTAAATATCTGTGTTTTCTGATGGTCTTAGGCGACCCTGCTAGTGGTTCTCAACCTGTGGGTCACTGCTGTAGAGCCTAAGACCATCAGAAAACAGGTCACGACCCACAGGTTGAGAACCGCTGCTCTAGAGTAAGAACCATTGTCATTTGATAGATGAAGAAACTGAGGCTCAGATAGGCCTTGCCAAAGATCACAGAGCTGCTGTAGAGGAACCGTGGTTTGATTCCCTTAAATCTTGTGCTCAGTATATGTCCTCTTGATGGGCAGCACTGGGTATGGCTTCTTTGTTAGCAAGATGTGAGGCATGGTCTCCAAGAGCTCCTGATGGAAGGTATTTGGGAAACAGGCAAGTGAAGGAGGAAGCTTTAAAGTAGAGGGATTTAGCATCTGGTTTTCGGTTCCTTTGAAATGGTCGTGGGAAAAGGCTCATGCTACAGCAGCCTGGCTGGGCCACCAGAAACAGGTGGTGGCTGCTGAAATCTCTACCAGGTGACGCCGAGAGCCACTCCCCACCAACATGTGGCAGGGACAATGGGCTACTTTTTAGGGAACTGGCTCCACCGCAAGCCATTCTCAAAATCATGGGCTCATCCCACTGCCTCCTTTCTCTTACCTCCTCTTCGTTCCTGAACCTGCTGCAAGCTGGTCCCCACCCCTGGCTGTTCCAGTGAGAAAACACTCTCTGACTCCCTCCAAGTCAAACGCCGTGACCTCTTTCTCTCCTTGCCTATCTGAACTCCCTGCAGCATTTGATGCTGGCGACTTTTCCCTCCTTCTTGTCACTTTCTCTTTCCTTCAGGTCTTTGTTGTTTCTGTCTTCTGCATCTTCTTCCACACCATCATCTTTTTTATTTGTCTTCTGTGTTAGAGTTCTTACTTTAGGTCACAGTCCTACTTGAACATTTGTCTTCCTGAACTTCTCCCTGACTTTTCTTTCCCTCCACTCCTCTTCTTCATCTGCATTATCTTCTGATCCCCCAACTCCAGGTTTTCAGTTCTAACTTTTACAGAGATCTTCCCAGTCTGCATCTCCAGCTCCATCTCCCAGGCAGAGATAACAGTCTTAAAAGCAGCTGAAACATCAGGGGATGGAGAGAAGGTCTGTTTGACCTGAACTAGAGATAATAAGATGAGAAAGGGTGGTTGAGACCAGGTTGTGAGGGGTCATACTAAAAAGGACTTCATGCATCTTGGATTCAGGATTAAAAATAGGGCCAAGAGAAATGACATCATTGTGTTTTGAAAGGATTATTAAACAACCTTGTAGAAGGTGGACTGGACTGGATTTTACTAGTCGCAGAGAGAAGAGGGGGTATGGAAGAAAGCATGAGGAGTGGCCACTTTGGCAAACATAAATCTTCTGAGTAATGGATTAGAATTGACAGTGGGAAGGAAGTAAGGGAGAAAGGAGGGAGGCTCACATAATTGTATTTGGTTCTCACACTGAGGATCAGAGCGAAGCAACATGTCCAGGGTCAGACATGTCCAGGGCAGAATCAGGCCTTGAACCCATGTCTTCTGACTCCTGGGCCAGCGTTTCCATCAGACCATGCTTACTGACTGATTAAACCCACCACATGTCTGAAATTTTCAACACCAAACACAAAGAAGCTTTTTAGTAGATACAGTTTACAGACACCCCCCTCCGCCCCCCCGCTTTTGGACATTTGAATCTCTATTAAGATAATGTGAGCTTCTGTAACAAACAAATCCTCCAATGCATGATGTTTCACACATGATAGTATGTTCACAGTGGATGTTCCTGTCTGGTGGGCAGCTTTCTTCCATTTGGTAAAGATTCAGGGACCAGGCTTCTCCATTGTGTGCATCTACCATCTTCTACTCATGGCCTCCAAAGTTGGCTAGGAGGTTTTGATAGGCCTAGAAGCAATACCTACTACTTCTCCTCACTTTCCATTAGCTAGAACTCAGTCACATGGACACACCCAAGTGCTAAGAGAGTTGAAAACAATAATTAGAATGAGTATCTAGGAAGAAGAGAAAACCGAAGAGAAGGAGAAAGTGAGATAGTCACCACCATAGCAGTGGTGAACCATGGCTCCCAATCTCTGTCCATCAGGCCCAAATGGAGTTCTCTGCTTTCTATCCTCCACCCTCATGTAAGATCCAGGATGATTCAGCCTGGATAATGATATTGAAGAAATCAGCTTATTTCACTTTCTGCACTTGATAATTGTTTTGGATATTGACACGTAACTAACCCACATTGATTTAATGAAACTCAATCCTAGGATTTTGTTGGAACTTTTGGCAACCTTTTCTACTAGGGTTGCTAAGGTGGAAAGATATGAACCAAGGCAACAATTTGTCAGCATGAGGGGAGAGCCTGCTTGAGGATGAAGCCAACAAATCGGAAAGCAGAGCTCAGAGATGGAAGAGGGGTCTTTTCAATGGTATCCTTTGAATGTCTACATTCTATAGTATTCAGGCGTGTTATTCTTGAACCCAGATTGTACTGAGTTTCTGTCCTTTATAAGCTAGAGTTCCTAAGAGAAGCCCATTTGCAAAACTCTGGGACACCCGCTCCCATCCTCAGATCCAATGACATGAGCATAGGCTCTGCTTTCCATGAGAGCTCCCACTGTTGGTGGCCCTCCGAGACAGGCTGCCTTTGTGTCCTCCCACCTCCATGTGGCTGGACTGCTCATTTCTTAATTTGTTTTCAATCAAATGCAATATCTGTTGCCTTCTAAAGAAGTCAGAATTATTTAGACTCACATTGGCATTTTCATAGCCTACAGAAATTATAGCAGAAAAACACTTTTAAAGGGTTGTAAACTCAGTATAGGGTGCAACTGGTTCTCATATTGGTTCCCTATATGAATAAATTAGTTTTGAATTCTATAAGGAAACATTCTTCTAAAAATCAACTACTTATAGGTATTTTAAAAGTCGGACTGTGGCATCTATTCACAAAGTTTTTTTAAAAAAATATATTTTATTGATTTTTTACAGAGAGGAAGGGAGAGAGATAGAAAGTCAGAAACATCAATGAGAGAGAGACATCGATCAGCTGCCTCCTGCACGCCCCACTGTGGAGATGTGCCCACAAGCAAGGTACATGCCCCAAACCAGAATCGAACCTGGGACCTTTCAGTCCACAAGCTGACGCTCTATCTACTGAGCCAAACCGGTCTCAGCCACAAAGTTTTTATTAGTACAAAATTGTGGCAAAAATCTGATAGCGCTTACTGGGTATAAACACACACACACACATACACACACACACACACACACACACACACACGTAAAGAAATTTAAAAAGACAGTAACAATGCTATTAAAGAAGTTCAAAGAAAATGCATTGAAGCTTTCTGAGTTGTGGAGCCGCTAGGAGTTTGGCTGAAGTAATGGCAGGAGCCAGGGACGTCGCAGTTCAGATGGCCACTACAGCAGAGGCCTGTAGAGAACCAGCAGGGCTAGGAGGTCAAGCCCTCTCCCTCTTTTACAGCAGGTCCAGTCACTCTGTTCCTTGAGCCACACATTCTACTCTCTCAGACTTTCTTAAACACATCCCACACTTCTGCACTTAGAAAATACTGTTTGAGATGCCTCAAATGTCACTTCTGCAAAGCCTTCCAGAGAAAAGTTAATCACCCTCTTTGCTGTGTCCTATAGTGCTTTGCACGTGTGTCCGTGTTGGAATCTGTGGGAGTGGCTTCTGTGTTCATCTCCCTGCTTCACTGTGAGCTCCTTTAAAGCAGGTGGTGGCTCAGCCCTCTTTGTAGTTCCTGTAATTTCACCTAAGCCTTGACATATAATCTATATTATAAAAGGCCTATGGTCATAACATCATAACGATCAACGACTGGACTCACCAGGAGGTGCATTGATGGATCTTGTGGCACAGCGGGTAGGGATCCCTGGGTTGGGGTCGGGTTCTTGAGGCAGTGCAGCGGGTCTGGGGTCCAGCGCATGTATAAAAACTGTTGAGTAAATGGAAAACCATACCACAACTCTTATAAACTTGCATACCAAGACTTATGGGGAAGAAATAAAGGTTGCTTAGCTCCAAGAGGACTCATGACAAAATTGACAATTCAAAGATGATGCAAAAGGGTCATTCTGGACAGGTCAAATAAACCTTCAGTCTGCAATGGAATTGTTTTTCTTAATCACACAGGGAACAACTGAGACAATTGAGATAAATACTTTGAAATGAAATGACCTGATTTTCCCACTGTAGAGCAGTCAGCACAGTTAACACTAGAGTGGCCAGTTTGCCTGAGGGAGCTCCAGTTTGCACCTGTTGACCCTGCTATTTATAGCACCCCAGTTAAGTCTCCGAAGTATCCCAATGTGGGTGTAATTTTTGGCCACCCAGTCAATGGAAAACTCTATTGGTCTGACATATCAAAGATAGAGTTGGACTAAGAGACAGTTTCTTTTAAGCCAGAGAGAGCCTTGATTCTAGCTATTCTCCATCTCTTAGCAGTAAGGAGAAATTTCAGTCCCGGTGCCCTTCTGTTCCTTTCTGCATGGGGAAATGGAAATTTACTCTATTAATTTGTGGCAAAAAGTTGGTGTTATCTATTATCATTTTAATCTTTATAACAACTTTGCAATAGATATTATGCATTTTACAGAGAAGGAAGCTGGGTTTCAGAGAAGAAAAGTAATGTGCTCAAGAGCACACGGTACTCAAGGATCAGTGCTAACGTTAACTTTACTTTGTCTGACTCCATCTCATGCCCTGTCCACCTTGCAACCTTGCTTACAATTTCAAAACTTTCACAACCACATTCCCTTACTTTAGAACTATCTGCTCCCCTGTCTGAATTATTAAGTAGTGATGTAAGTTCTGCCTTACCAAAGGAGACCCTGCTTCACATCTGTTTGTTGTATGAGAGCAGTCTATAGATTTTGCTGTTTCTGATATGAAATAAGAATAGGGTTTTTATAAACAAGTGACTCTTTTGTAATTATTCTCGGCAATGATCTTTTGACTTAAGAGTTATTAATATGTTATTAGGTAGGTTTAACTGGAAAACATCTTAATTTTTTATAATAGGGACAAGGAAGGGATTCAAGAGTGGGGACAGGAATTAGACAGCAGAGCTAATTTGCCTTGTGTTTATTCCAACATTGAGGATCAAGGAGTTGCTTGCAATAGCAAAAAATGGGAAGCCATATATAGTCCAAGTTCCATCCATACAATGTGATACTATTTAGCCACTATAGTAACTGGTTATAGATACTTACTGATGTCATAAGATGGATTCAAAACATGGTTAAGCAGGTTATAAAGCAAAATATATTATCATATTTAAAAATGCACACCTACCCTGGTCTGTGTGGCTCAATGGTTGAGCATGGATTTATGAACTAGGAGGTCACGGTTTGACTCCTGGTCAGGGCATATGACCGGGTTGCAGACTCAATACCCAGTAAGGGTGTGTGCAGGAGGCAGCCAGTCAATGATTTCTCTCATCATTGCTGTTTCTATCTCTTTTCCTCTCTGAAATCAATGAAAATATATATATTTAAAAATGCACACCTATAAAAATGTCTGGAAAGGAATCTAAGTATCTCTGCTGTAAAAATTGCGGGTGTCTTTCATTTCCCCCTTTATGGATTTACTTAAGTTTTCTGTTTTCTAGTCTATATAAAATATATGTACAGTTTTAAATGAATGATTATTAAGTATATCAGAGAAAAGAAAATGCTAATTTCTCTCTCATTACTATCAAAAGGCTGAACGTTAGTCAGCATCAACAAAGAAAGAAATCCTACCTTCTATTTGAAACAGATGAACCTGAGGACATTTGCTAAGGGAAATGAGCCAGTCACAGAAAGCCGAATCCTGCACAATGCCACTTATATGAAGTACATACATGGAGAACTCAAACATGTAGAAGCAGAAAGTCAAATGGTGGTGGTCAGGGGCCAGGAGTGGGGGGAATGGGCATAAAGTTTCCCGTAAGCAAGGTGATCAAGTTCTAGAGATCTGCTGAGCAACATTGTGCCTATAAGTTCCCATTACCGTATTGTGCACCTAGGAATTGGTAAGAGGGTAGATCTCATGCTTGGTGTTCTTACCACAATTTAAAAATAATAACAATATAAAGTTGTTAAATAATTGTTATTTTAAAATAATAACAATATAAAATAATAACAATATAAAGGCCCTGTGTGGCTCACAGGGCAATTTCCCACAGCTGAGCCTCCACCATTATCTGCAGGGTGCTGGCCCCTGCTTCCCCTCTGAAAATCAGGTACTGCTTGTTCAGTTACCAAATGTTGACAACATGCTATAGGTTTTCCCTCAGGGATTTTTCTCTACTCCTCCTACAAACCCTGTAAAGCAGACATTAGTATTCCCACTGGAAGGCGAGGAAGTGACATTAAGAGTCCTGAGATACAGGTTCTGCTCTTTTAGAAGAACAGCCTGCTGATGCCAGGTCCAGAGCTCTCCAGGAGGCCAGCAACTAGAAATGGGAATCAAGTGTCAGCCTAAATTGAAGCATGGGAGAGGAGAGCAAGCTGACAAAATGTCCCCTTGCCTCTGAAGTTGGGACTATGGTCCCTTTGTGGTCCAAGGCCATTTATGGAGTTAGCTCCTGGAAAAAAAACATTTACTGGGAAAATCATCTATTTCACCTTGAAATCAATGGCTGCTTTAGGCTATCACATTTATTAGCTACTATTCGCCAAGTACAGTGTGCCAGACCCCACACTGAGTACTGTGCAGACACCATATCATGTAATCCTCATCACCACTACCCCATTGAGGTATGTAGTTTCTTTATCCTCATTTTTGCTAACAGGGAAATGGAAGCTTGAAGAGGTGGAGTATCTTGGTCAAGGTCACACAGGTTGTGAGCAGCAGAGTGCCAAAAATCTAGGCTCTTAATCCAGTGCTACTTAACTCCAGAATAAAAAGGAAAAAGAGCCTGGCTGGCCTCGCTCAGTGGTTGAGCATCGACCTATGAACTGGGAGGTCACCGTTCGATTCCCAGTCAGGGCATATGCCCAGGTTGCTGGCTCGATCCCTGGTGTGGGGCATGTAAGAGGCAGCTGATCAATGATTCTCTCTCATCATTGATGTTTCTATCTCTCTCTCTCCCCCTCATTTCCTCTCTTTCAAATAAGTAAAAATACATTTAAAAATAAATAAGTATGTTTTAAAAAAATAAAAAAGAAGGAAAAAGAAGTTGAAGGAGAGGTCAAAGAGCAAACCTGAACACTTGGAGACTTGGTGAGGGCCTTGGACCAGCTAGAACTTTGTGTCCCTCCCAATACTTCTTATCTATGCTTCTTGTCCATCCATGGCCAGATCTTTTACAGTCCTTAATGGGAAGGTAATGGGATATGCTATGATATAGCAGGCTACAAAAATTACAGGTTTGGGATCTATACTGATTGGTTCAAATTCTATCAGTGTGGACTTTTGTAAGCTACATAACTTTCCCAAGCCCTGTATGTATCATTGGCTCAATTGGATGGATCAATGAGGAAAATAGGTATGAAGGTGCATGACATAGGCTTTAGCAGATAACATTAGTCAGGCTCTGCTAAATCATCTGAGTTTAGCAAACCCCTCATTATTTTTCATAATTAAAACCCATTTCTCATTCACCTGAAGTTCCACCCTAGGCAGGCAACCCTCTTCATCTTGTAGCTCTGTCATCTGTCCTTCAGGTTGCAACCCAGCTCTAATCTGCTTTGGCCCAGAATGGAACCTGTCAATTCTGTTTATAGTTCACTGACCAGAACTAGACGTACCAGCCCAAACAGTCACGAGGAAGGCTGGGAGAGAGAGGGGAGCACTTGTATATTCAGTGTAGAGGGTTGTCCCCTGAGGTGAGCATTTCTTCTCTTTTACTTCCAAATGTATTTTTCAGAACTAAAATTCACACACAAGTCTAGGGCTATTAGCAAGCTCTGGTTTTAGGTAAGCAGATTCAGTCTCTTTTTCCTAAATTGTACACAAGGAGGAAATATAAGTGAATTATTCTCATCATTTGACGCACAATGTCATGAGAAAAATATTTGGAATTAAATCAATAACACCATATTTTGAGAAACTAATTAAGAGGTACCAAATGTCTCTTGGGAGGAAAAGTATCTTAATCTGGTGTGTCTGCATAGATTTTATTTTTTTATTGTATCACAGATAATTAGAACTAAAATTACCTTACCTATTATTTGCTTGTGCATTCTTATCTTACCTTTTCCAAAAGGATTGGAAACAACACCTTAGAAATTGCAGCATACTGCAACATTCTGTTCTTCCTGCTCCCTGTGTTCCACCACTAATCATTCTCCACCCTGGCACCTAAAGATTTTTTTTTTCTAATATATGTATATTTTATAAATATATATTATTTATTTCAGAGAGGAAGAGAGAAGGAGTTTAAAACATCAATGATGAGAGAGAGTCATTGATCAGCTGCCTCTTGCACACGCACCCTTTCAACCCCCACTGGGGATCAAGCCCACAACCCAGGCATATGCCCTGACTAGAATCAAACCGTGACCTCCCAATTCATAGCCCAACGTTCAACCACTGAGCCACACCAGTTGGGCTAAAAGATCTTTTTAAATGCAAAGCTGATCAAGCCATATCTACTTAAAGAGAAAACAAACATTTTCTCTGACTTTGCTCTGACCCTCCCACCTCCAAACCCTTAGCTTGGCAATACAGTCTGATGAGACCTACCTTGCAACCAGTGATAGCTGTGCTTTGTTTTAATTTAACTAAACTGGAACCATACTTCCCAGAATTCCTTTCCCTGTTTAATTCTGGGTTGGCCACAGATAAATTTGCTACAAGGGAGATTAAGGTGGGACTCATAATATTAGAAGATTTCTAATAAAAACCTGTAAGATGAGAGTCCAAGTAGATGTTCACTGCTAACATGTACAAAGTGTTATGCCAGGCACTGGTCCAAAACCTTTATATGTACTAACTTACTTATTCCTGACAATGATCCCTTGACTTAGGTCCTATTGTTATTATACAGATGCAGAAACTGAGATTGAGCCCCTTGCTCATGCTGTACAGCATACTAAGATCACCCAGTCAAGATATGGATTCAGACTGTGAGATTGCATAGCCCACGCTTTTTATTATTATTATAATTATATTCTATAGAAACTTCAATAGAGTTTCTGGGAGAGTTTAGTTCTGTATGGAAGAGACACAGAAAGAAATGACCTCTTTTTGTATGGCTATGATAACTGTAATTTTCAGCTATCTATTTAGATAAAGCTGAAACCCCCAGAAGACAGAGCTAAGAAACTATACATATATTTATACTCCATTGGTGCTTGGGTATGTACATGATTAACATTTGTCTGGTACTCTTCGGTACTCTTTCTTGCCCTGTGATCAGAGGATCCCATTGGGTTTTCTAGGCATGAATTAGGATGGGAGAGCCTTTGCGGCAGTAACAAATGACTCCCGGATCTCTTAAGACAAAAGAATTTTATTCCTTGCTTATGCTAGATGGCCCTTATGAGTTGGCAGTGGCTCTGCTCCATACAGTCTTCACTCTGGGATACAGGGTGACCTGGAACATTGCTGGTCTCTGTACTAGAGGGAAAGAGCAAGGCAGAGTACACACTGGCTCTTAAATATTCTGCCTGAGTTATTGTGGATGGTGCTTTGAGCAACATGGCTCTGAGAGCTGGCTACATCTCTCCTCTACCTGTATCCCTTCCCCGTCACCACCATGAAGTGAATGTTTGGGGAGGACCACTTGCTGGAACACAGATGCATGGAATCTGCGAAGATGTGAGTGAAATATCCAGACCGGGTTCATGGAAAGTCTCAGGCTCTCAGATTGTCAATACTGATAAACGGAAGTATCTGGTTCCATCTGACATCACTGTGGCTCAGTTCATGTGGATCATCAGGAAAAGCATCCAGTTTCCTTCTGAAAAGGCAGTCTTCCTGTTGTGGATAAGACAGTCCCACAGTCCAGCCTAACTCTGGGACAACTTTACAAGAATGATAAAGATGAAGATGGATTCTTGCATGTGGCCTACTGTAGACAGAACACATTTTGCTTGTGAGGGCCATTGTTGGACTAGGTGCACCCCACCTGCCTGTATATCTTGTAACTAGCTGTCTGTTTTCAATTACTATACCAGAACCTCTTCACATAGATCTCTTAGTGATTGACTTCTTAATACATTGGAAGGGTTTTGTTCCCTTAAACCAGTCAATTATCATTAAAAAAAAAAAAAAAGATTCTGCCTGAAAGTGATATGTCTCTTCTGCTTGCATCTCATTGGCCAAAACAAGACACATGGCCATGTATGAGTCTACAGGGTAAGGAAGTATAATCTTACTGGGAGGGCAACTGATTTGGCTGAGCAGTCAATCAGTTTACCATGCAAGATTGATTCCTTAGCCACAGAGGCTGGGAGGTCAGAACCCTCCAGAGATCCTCTTTGGCGCAAGGAACCTTTCATATTTACTCCAGTGTGCTGTACAAATATTATCTTTTTTTGTACCATGAAATAAAACAATTGAGAATTTTGACTTTGTCTCAATTCTCCCAAGAATTAGGGCACTAGGCACTATTAATTCAAGCCCAGTCAGCAATACAAAGGCAGGTTAATGGGGTGGGGGGAAGGGGAGAAGAAGACCTTTGTAATACTTTCAACAATAAAGATTAAAAAATAAACAAAAACAAAGGCAAGACTGGAATTTGGGATTTTAGTCTTCCTACCCAAGGCTGTGTTGGCCATAATAAGGGACACTGAGTAGGTCAGCAGAATCTGTGACCTGAGGACCAGAGCCCAGGTTCTTCAGCCCCATCGGCATCTACGCATCTCTTTTCTTGGCTTGACTGGCTCATTGACCACACAGGCTCAGTGATAACCAGGGAGAGTGTTGAGCACATACACGCTACAGACTGTATTTTTTCTTTTTATTAAGGCTCTGGAGACAAGAACATGACAACATTTTGGCAGCTGGGACTATAGCCATGTGTGAGGAGAAAGTGATTTGCATGAGCAATGCAAAACCACCTGGTTTATTGCAACTGACTGAACAAGTTAAGTGAATCAAATTCCCAGTTGGATACCAGAAGCAGCTAACACACACACACACACACACACACACACACACACACACAGTCCCTAAAGAAGGAAGAAAGAAAGAAGGAAGGAAGGAAGGAAGGAAGGAAGGAAGGAAGGAAGGAAGGAAGGAAGGAAGGAAGGAAGGGGAAACCCAATAATTGCATTCCATACAAATAAACTACTAAAGAACCTCTTGCCCTCTTGCTTCACTCCCAGGCCTTGATTTTCCTGACAAGTTTGTATGACTCCTCCCACCTTTATACATGGGCTTCCTCACTCATCCCAGACACTCTCTAGAGAGATGTGCAAAATTTTGGTCCAAAATGTTTACTCTTTAGCATGTGGATAGAGGCAAGGATCTCTTTGTCACTCACAGGTATCAGCTGACAGTTTCTACTAACTAGCCCCTATTGAAGCCTGCTCTGGCCTGCAGCTTGCAGTGTTATTTATAAAAAGGTAAAGAAATAAACTCCTTCTTTGTCTAAGCCATGGTATTGGAGGCAGGGGGTCTCTTGATTGTACCAGCTTGGCTGGACCTCACCTAGTACATGGGGCCAGCATCATAATGTGGGGTCTTGGAGGCCATGGTTTGGGGTTGGCCCATTATTTTAACAGCAGTAGGAGAGTCATTAGCAGATTTCAAGCAGCACAGCAAAATGATCTCATTTATTCTTTAAAAAGTTCCTTCTCGTTACTCTGTGAGTCTGTGTTCTCTAAGTCCCAGCGTTCTAATTTGTAAAACAGGAGTCTGAGATAGAATTTTCCATCCCGTTATCCCTGCAAAAGGCTCTCTTTTCCAGGTTAAACATTCCAGCTCTTTTAACCATCCTTCACACAGTGGTCTCTTCCCAAGCTTGGTTATTTTCGGTGGAATTTATGTGTGGTTAGGTCCTCTGGAACTAGGATACTTTGCAGACCCAGCCTAACACACTCTATCCATGGTCTGCCTAACCTGGGGTAGGAATTGGGGTCGCTAATCATCTTGTGAGATCATTTTTGACATATGTTAGCATCCATGGTTCCACTGCGGAATCTCCTTGCTCTACCCTGAAGGTGAACCGTATGAAATTCTTTTTTGCTACTCTGGAGCTACTGCCCTCCTTCCCCCCTCCCCCCAATCCCTGTCATACATTCTCTCTACCACTGGCAACAACAGAACAGAAAAGATGACATCTCTGAGATGGTCTTGTGATAAGAGATGGCCTAATTGGGATTCCAGGCATCATCTCTGCAAGACTGGCATGTTCCTTTGAAAAGTGGCTACAGAGACAATCTTTGCATTGAAAACATCAAGGACTTGAGTCTTAGCTCCAAAAAGAATCATCTGAGAAGGGTGCTGCCGATGTGCCTGAAACCCGATGGGGAGTTCTCATACACATGATCAGTTCTGTCTGGAGTTCAGATAAAAGGTCACACCAGCTAATTTAGATAGGAATGATAACTTTCCAACTGGGGTAACAGATAAGTGCTTCCAGAAACAGCTTCTTTGGGCAATGAAGCCACAAAGGGCTGCCTTCAAAGAGAAGGGGGAAATTGTAGAAGACAGAGAAGAATTTAGGTCAGCCAGAATGGAGCTCCCCAAAAAGTCAAGTTCAGAAATAATTTAACAGATAGGGATCCAAAGAATATGTGGTTTGCCTGACAAATGACATTCACTTTGAAAGTGAAAATGAAATTGGAGAAAGCAAAATTGCTGCATATTGGGTCCCGGAGATTGAAGAGAAATGATACCGGGGGAGAAAGGAGTTGTAAAGCCTTCCTAGTTAAGCACAGAATTAGAATGAATGAATTTTGGTTCATAAAGGGTCAGATGAAGATCATACAGATAATGGCTTAATCCCAAGCAGCTCCAAATGATGTTCATTAGCGGAGGATCTCAGGCCTTGGCAAGCGTGCCTGACCAGACAGACTCACGCTGCCTTCTCTCAAAACTGCTCATTCTGGGTGGAACTCTTTAGCAGAACAAAGCCACTTAATTTAACAGTTAAACCAAGGAAAGATGGAAAAAGACTTTTACCCTGAATGTCAAGGGGCCCCCAAAGAGCTGGGTGGTGTGGGAGGGGGAAACTATGCACGCTGAAACTGAAGACGCACTGCGGGGCTGGCGGAATCTCACTATTGCAAATAATGATCCTTGGCCACCAAGCAAAAGGCACATGGACTTCTGCCTAGGGACTCTGGGCTTTATTCCTGGTCTAATGAATGGACTCTCTGTGAGATTGTTAGATCAGACACTTCATCTCTGTGAGACTCACTTTATCCACTCCTAGGACCAGTATAATCGTATCTACAAACCCCTTTCTACCTCCCAGAAATAAAGCTTGGCGCAGTGCTT
This sequence comes from Lasiurus cinereus, assembly GCA_011751065.1. Taxonomy (NCBI): domain Eukaryota; kingdom Metazoa; phylum Chordata; class Mammalia; order Chiroptera; family Vespertilionidae; genus Lasiurus; species Lasiurus cinereus. Next base: position 4,271,429 of record JAAGEH010000226.1, read on the forward strand.
TCATCAACACTGACTTCTCATTTAACCCTCACTGTAATTCTACAAGGGGCATGATGGCTCCATTTCATGGATGAGGGAACTGAGGCCCAGAAATATTAAATGGCTTGCCCAAGGGACAGGCTTATGTTGGAAGAACCAAGACGAGAACACACCTCAATTTCAAATATAGGGAACTTTCCATGTCCCCATAACCATTGGTTAAAACAGGGAGAAAATTGAATGCTTCTTCTGGGATGTAGTTAATTTTTTGTGGTCAATGCATGAATTTTGGAATAAGGCAACTTAGGTTCACGTTCCAGTGTCATCATTTTCTAGTGGTGTCACATGAGCCTTAGCATTCTTGGTTATAAAATGGGAAGCAAAATGGTGCCTCTGCCTTGAGGTTATTGTGGATTCAATATCCATAGAGTCTTCATTGCCTCACAAGGCAAATCCTCAGTGAATGGAAACTTAGCCACAGGAATGTGTTGCCAGAGAGCTGACAGGAGAGTGACTAGGATGGATGGCTCTGAAGTCAGATGACATGGATTTAAATTCTGCCTTGGCCATTTACTAGATGAATGACCTTTAGAAAATTATTTACCTTTACTAAGCCTTAGTTTCATCATCTATGAAATGCTATAAATAACTGTACATGTCTCCTTTTGTGGTTGTAAGAATTAAATGAGATACTCGAATGCCTGGCACATTGTGAGTGCCCCGGAATTATTGTCCATCATCTAGTTGTTGTATCGTGACTGTTTATTAATGAGCAGGAAGAAGGATTAGAGCCTTTTTAAAAGCGAACAGTTCCAAGAAAAGCAGTACTCACATCCCCATAAAAGGAATCTTGTGTGAAATATGGGTTGGGCCTGAAGAGTGTTTCTCCTCTCCATCATGCTTTTTGGTGAATCCCTTCTCTGTCTCAATACTCTCCATTATGGCTGCCATAATCTGTGGGTTTTAATTTTCAAACCAATCCATTAGTTTGTTGACTCATCCCTTCCTCATACATTTATTCACTTCCCCCAAGTATTTGATTATCCTTCTTTCCTGTAAACATTCTTGTGTATTTCCTTGATGTCAGGCCTTATTTATTGGGAGTATAGCAATGCATCAGTCACTCCAGAACCTACAGTGTATTGAAGGAGATGGTACGTGCACATAGGTCACTCTTGGAGGATGGTTAAGTTGAGGAAACAGAGGGTCAGAATTCACAGCTGTCTAGAAGGGGAGTCATAAGGGAGGGACATTGAGATAAGGTGGGTGGTGAAGGGAGGCACCAAGGGTAGTTACCAGCACAGTTAAAAGACTCACAAAGTTCAGAGGAGATATGCTACTTGGCTTCACATGGTAGCAGGAAGACCACCTGGCTGTCTGAGCTCTGAGCCTTGCTGTGGGCGGCCCTGTTAAACAGAGACAGAAGGGAGCAAGGGGGTCGGGAATGTAAGGAACAGAGAATGCAGGAGTCAGAGAGAGAGATTCCCATTGCAGCTCCACCTCACACTAGCTGGATGGCTTTACTTCTTGGAGCCTTTATATTTCCATCAGTAATATGGGGATAATCCAGCCTTTCTTTTTTGTTGTTGTAGTTTTTTTATTTAATAAATCTTTATTGTTCAGGTTATTACAATTGTTCCTCTTCCCCCCCTCCCATAGCTCCCTTCCACCTGACTTCCACCTCCCCTCTACTCTTACCTTTCCCCCATTGTCCTCATCTGTAGCTGTATGATTTTTGTCCAGTCTCTCCCTGCACCCTCCTCACCCCTTTTCCCTGAGAGTTGTCAGTCCACTCCCTTTCTGTGCCCCTCATTCTATTATATTCACAAGTTTATTCTGTTCATCAGATTTTTAATTCACTTGATTTTTAGATTCACTTGTTGATAGATATGTCTTTGTTGTTCATAATTTTTATCTTTACCTTTTTCTTCTTCTTCCTCTTCTTAAAGAGTACCTTTCAGCATTTCGTATAATACTGGTATGGTGCTGATAAACTCCTTTAGTTTTTTCTTATCTGTGAAGCTCTTTATCTGCCCTTTAATTCTGAATGATAGCTTTGCTGGGTAGAGTAATCTTGGTTGTAGGTTCTTGCTATTTATCACGTTGAATATTTCTTGCCACTCCTGTCTGGCCTGCATAGTTTCTGTTGAGAAATCAGCTGACAATCCTGTGGGTGCTTCTTTGTAGGTAATTAACTGTTTTCTCTTGCTGCTTTTAATATTCTCTTTGTCTTTTGCTCTTGATATTTTAATTATGATGTGTCTTGATGTGGTTCTCTGTGGATTTCTTTTGTTTGGGATTCTGTGCACTTCCTGGACTTGTAAGTCTATTTCTTTCACCAGGTGTGAGAAGTTTTCAGTTATTATTTTTTTAAATAGGTTTTCAGTATCTTGCTCTCTCTCTTCTTCTGGCAACCCCACAATTCTGATGTTGGTACGCTTGAAGTTGTCCCAGAGGCCCCTTACACTATCTCCCTATTTTTGAATTCCTTTTTCTTTTTGCTTTTCCAGTTGATTGTTTTCTGCTTCTTTGTATTTCAAATCTTTGACTTGATCCTTGTGTTCCTCTATTCTGCTGTTAGGTCTCTGTATAATATTGTTTATTTCAGTCAGTATTGGTTCTTTTTCATCTCTAGTTGGTCCTTTTTCTTCTCTTGAGTCTCACTAAATTTACCCATCTTTTCTAGGAAATTCTTGAGAAACCGTATAACCATGGTTTTGAACTCTATATCCAGTTGTTTGTTTTCCTCCATTTTGTACATTTGTGATCTGTTCCTTTGTCTCCACATTTTTGCTGCTTCCCTGAGTTGGTAGAGTAGCTTTGTGTGCTAGGTGTCCTATATGGCCTAGTAGCTCCGCATCCCCTGTTACCTGAGGTGCACCCATTTGTGGACTGTGTGTACAGCCTTGTTGTAGTTAAGTTTTGATTGTTGTTGGTATCACTGGGGGGAATTGACCTCCAAGCCAATTGGTTGTGAGGATCAGCTGTGTCTACGCAGGGAGAACCTCTGTGCTGGGGTCAGCCTTATAATACAAGACTTGCAAAGTTGCAAAAGCTTTTGTGTTCAGCTTGGATGAGGCAGAGTCTCAGGGCTGAGCAAACAGCCTTGGCTTCCCATCAGCCCTGCCCTATGAGGTCCCTGGATTTCAGTCTCCCTCAGTAATCGCTGTAGCCCTCTCTGCGTGCACTCTAACCCTAACTCTCCAGACCTCTGCCTTTCACGGCTCCCCTGAGTTTCCGTGCATTCCAGGGACCCGTGTGAATCTGGGTCCCCAGGGTCTTGCCCGAAACTGGGGTTCAGTGCAGTCGGAAATGGATTTCAGCCCAGTTGGGAGGTTCTGTTTTCCTCCTGCTAGTGAAAGCCAGCGGCACAATCAGCAGTCACTCACCTCCAGATCTCTGCCTTTCACAGCTCCCCTAAGTTTTCATGCACTTCTCCTTTTTCATGACAGTCCAGACTCCCCCATATGAATCTCTCCTGGAACCCCAGTTCAGTACAGTTGGAAGTGGGGTTCAGAGCAGTCAGGAGTTTCTGTTTCCCTCTTGCTTCAGAGGCAACTTTGCCGCCCATCTTCTCTATGTGCGTGTCTCTGTACCTCTACTTTTTGCAGCTCCTCTGAGTCTCTGTTAGCCCCTCTCTTTCCTTCTAGTTGTAGAATTTCCACTCAGCCAACTTTCCTGTTGTTCTGGATGATGTCCATTCTGTCTTTTAGCTATAGTTTTGAAATTGTTCTATGAAGCAGCAGTTTAGGTGTCCACCTATGCCGCCATCTTGGTTTCTCAATCCAGCCATTCTCACAGGCAAGGTATGGGAGCTCAGGTGAAATAGTAAATATGAAAAAATCCTCCCATAAGACAACTCTTGCATTGGAAGCCAGGACATCACTTATTGCCAGCCTACAGTTTTACAGGACTATTGGTAACAGCCCACTGTGCTGCTGTCCAAGAGCTGGCCCCTGAAGGATCTCATCTTACTTTTCCTGTGGACAGCTGAGCAGTCACACACAGAGCACCCTGATGGAAACTAAATGGTGAAGTCAGCTTTGGAGACGCAATTTGATATTTTTCTCCTCTGTATTCTCTTCGTTCCCTTCCTTTAGGCCAGGAGAAAGTTCTGTGAGTTTTTGCCTCAAAGGAGTTTGTGATAGAATAGAAAGCAAGGAGTGGCCTCCAAGAGACCTCGTTTCCTGGTGTGCTTGGGGGAGGGGACAGAGAGATCCTATTATCAAGGGAAACTCTGAGAGACCAGAACAGGGATCTTTGGAAATCAGAGAGAGAGGGAGGTCAGTGGGCTCCATCAGAATGGGCAACAGCACCCTGATCCTGGGAGGTCTTGGGAGAATGCCTGCATGGTTTCTAGACTTGAAAAAGATTCCTTTGTCCCAAGGCAGCAGAAGCCATGGACCTGAAGGAACTGTGTGCCATTGGACAATGGGTGTCTACAGCTAACAAAATAATCTGATAACTAATGATTTCAGGCAAGAGAGGTTTCTACATTTAGTGGCACTGCATAAAATCCCAGTACCTTGCCCTATGGAGAAAGCCCTAGGATGAACTGAGGTTGCATTCTTCACAGCTAGAAGAGTGGGAACTTGGTTTTAAGACTGTTGATTAAAAGGAAATTTTAAGTGTGCGCACCCTTGCATGTGTGAAATGAGAGTCATACCTCCTCAGTTATAATGCATTCATGCTGCACATTTATTCAGAGATGTGTTTGGGGACATTTCATTTGCATAATCTATTCCACTGACTATTTGCTTAAACACAGTAAAAAGTCTGTGATCTGTTCCACATATAACTCTCCTACCAGGACATCACAGCAGAAATAGTCACTGCAACCTGCACTCGTAAATGCACATCACTGTCTGCCATTCAGGCTGCTCAGACCATGAGGGAGTTCAATCAGAACTTACTGAGTTCAGCCACCATATAGAGGCTTAGAGTTCTCGCCTGGCCACCTTAGGAGTTGATGTGCCACTTTATATGCAATGTTGGCCACTTGAAGAAGTGAATTGCCTGTGACTAATGGCTATTTTCTGTTTAGCCATTACTAAAATAATAATGTTATATCAAGAATGTTATATCCTTATAGAAATATCTGCAATAGGACTAAAGCAGAACAGTCCAGTCAGCTGTTCAAGGGCACAGAAGTAAAGACTGTAGGGCTGATCTTACTAGAATATGAATTTTCTGTAGATTTTCTTGACTCTAATTACTTTTGAGCTTCATTTACAAACATAAAAGTTCTCTTTGCTTTTCAAAAGTCATATCTGGTAAGTGGGCGGGATTGGAGGGAGGGTCAAGCTGAATAGACCTTCTTTTAAATACATAGCCTTTGATGGTGTTGGTCAATTAGCTGGGCCTCCTGCTGGGCAAATGCCAGGAAGCACTTCTCAATTTATCTTTCTTTCTCTCTTCAAGACCCAAAAGGTCCCTGCCTTCTAGTCAGTTTCTTAGTAACAATCTCCCTTCTATCCTTGCTGAAAGTCCCTCCTTGTTCAGGTGAAAGCTCTTTCACACCTGAGAGTTATACATTTTACAGCTAACTGTTGCAGCCAATCCCACTGTTGGCCGGCAAACTCATTAGTCAACAGAGCCAACTATCAATAGTACAACGATTGAAATTTCTTTTGAGAGCCCAATTTTTTAAACTTAAACTCCTTCTAATGCCACTTCTTCAAAATAGACTCACTCAGGCCGTGGTATTTTGTGGAAGAGCCACCACACTCAAGGGGCCAAAGAGTTAGCCACTGTATTAAGGATTTACATGATGGAGCCGTATGTGGCTTGTGAGCCGCAGTTTGCTGACCACAGGCCTAGCCCTTCCTCACCCAATCTCAGTGAGAGAAGAAAAAAACACAAATAGGTTATGGCCTAGTCATCACATGTCTGAGCCTCGGCTAGATGGATAGTGGGGAGACTAAATGAGATAAAAATACAAGAGCGGAGTGAGTCTGCTGGGGAAGAGACTGCACAGAGTCTTGAGTACATTGGGGTCCAGATAGACATGCAGGTGGAGGTTTCCATGTATAGTTAGTTGTATTATGCTCTGAAGCTAAAGTGAGATATCTTGTCTGGAGAAACTAATTTGGGAATCATGACATGGGCACAGATTCACTAGAAGCCATGACCCAAGAAGAGTGGGTACCATGACCCAAAAAGAGGACACAAAGTGGGAAGAAAAGGGGCTCCAGAACAAAGTCTCCAGGAACATCAGAATTTAAAGGGTGAACAAACGTGAAGGATCTAGGGAAAGCCATCAGCAATGGTGAATGTAGACAAAGAGAAAGACCAGGGCGAGTCCTAGTTTTGAAGAAAAAGAAGAAGAGTGTTCTAACAGGAAGGATGTGGCCAACCTTGTCAAATGCTTCACATACATCAGCTAAGGGAAAGCACTGAAAGTTCAATGGGTTTGACAAATAGGAAGTAACTTTAGAGATGGAGTGATAGAAGAGACAGGTTGTTAAAATGTTCACTGTTTCAAGAAGATAATGTTAAGAGTAGAGGAATTATCTCTAAAAGAAACTGTTTTTCCTAAGGGGCCACAAGAGAGGAAATAATAATAGATAAAAATATAGAGTGTCCCAAAAAAATGCATACACATATTGAATAATTTTAAAGGCAGTCTTTATTCAAATGCATTTCATTTTTAAATTGAACTATCAGCTGTTAAAGCATGAATACATTTTTTGGGGACACCATGTATATTCAATTTTGTAGGAGAATGGGAAGGGTTCTGGGGAAATTTACATGTAGTGACCTTTACCATGTGAAGAAAGAGATGACTGGGGCAATGGGAAGACAGATTGAGTACAGGAGAACAGAGCTGATGGTTTGGATCAAGTTTGGGAGAAATGAAAGATTGAGGTCAGATTGGTGATTTTTTTAGGTCAAGATTTTAGAGGTAGACATTAGAGGGCATAACTGTGAGTTCCTGGAATGGAAGAGAAGGCTGTGGAAATAGGTTAAGCAAGACTGTGGAAATTGAGATCCTGGAAAAATCCTTCAACAGATCTTAAGGGCATATGAGATGGCAGCAGGGGTTGGGGGTGAAGAGTAAGACTGTGAACCGATGCCAACATTCAGCAAATGTTAAGTATTTACTTAATGCCAGGCACTGGATGCCATGATCTCTGGTAAACACAGGGGATGCATTTGAATATAATCAATGTGTAAGAGGGGCGGGGGTAGGAGACATTGATATAATCTGATATTATGATTCCTTGAAATAGAAAGGTCTTTGAATCACATAGGAATAGGAATTTTTATAACCAGCAGTGGGAGACTGCTGGTTATGGGATATATGTTTTAGGGGCATGGTGCTGAGGATTGTGGGCAAATGAGAAGTCCCCCCTGAAGAAGGGTGTAGAGAAGCAGAATCATTAGGGACCCACCACGTGCCTAGCCATGTGTTAACTGCCTGAATAATGACAGTTTTTGGCCCCATTCTGAGGGTCCCTGGAACCTTTTGGAGCACCCATCTGTGCCACCAGACCTTCATGAGTTTACTGTTTCTCTCTGCTCTGTTGGCTAAGCCCTACTCACATAGGGATAATGAAGGTCTCATTTGCCTCCAACAATATGGTGCCTTTCTGCATAATTTACATGTTTTCTTCAAGGCTCAGATGCTAAGTAAGGGGGTAACAAATTCTAGGGCATGGTCTTGCTACTGATCCATGGAAACTCAGACTCTGTCCTTCTGTCCGTCTGTGGTTTCTTCCAGCACACATCTGTAGTCTAAGAAGGTGTCTATCCTAGTCTTGGAAGGCACCTTTTAAAAAGAGAACTTGGACTGAGGAAGACTGGCTGAATCTAAGTGGTAGCTCTATGTCATTGTCACCTCCTGAAATCCAGCTGAAGTCTGTAATTCATAAATATTTTTCTAGGAGTGGATTTGTTTCCAATTTGTAAGAACATTGATGACCACTTATTGAGTACTTAAATGTGTTAGCCACTGTACTAAGGATTTACATGAACTTTTTTTTTTATTTGCACAGCAACCAAAGGAATAGGTGCTGTTTTTCTGCTTTACTTTTCTTTGTTCTTTTTAAAGGAGGTAACTGAGGCTTAGGGAAAATCCAATGGACACAGCTCCTGATGGAGCCAGGATCACACCCAGAGCCTGCTACCACCATACCGCTTCCTGAGGTCTTCTTTTTCCTCCATCATTTGGCATGAATGTATTAATAGTGTTTCAAATCTCACAGATTGGTTTATTAGGCAGTCTTTCACTGAGTACCATATCTATTCTAAACCGCATGGGAGGGGATCTCAAGGAGTGTGGGATTGATGGAGAGTAAGATAAGGCAAAGAGTAGAGGTTTCTGATGCTATGCATAGGGACAGGAGTTAGCTTACAAAAGGTTGTACTGGCTATATTCAGTGGTGCATACTTTATCCACAGGTGATGGGGAGACATTTGAAGATTTCAAGTAATGAGTGAACATTATACAAACATATTCACTGCCCTTCTCCTGCATGTCAGATATCCAAGAGGGTAAAAGTATAGGGAATCGGGTAAAGCAAGTCAGGTGTTTAGAATTTAAGGACTCTCAGAGTAAGTGCTTCCTCAAGTTTTGTGCCCTGGCTGCCTGGTTTGCTTCACCCTCGTGTAGGCCCTGGAGGGTGTTTTGGGGAGTGAAAGATGAATAAAACTTGGATCTTCACCCTTTTAGCAGGATGAACTATGGGGAAAAGGAGAGTAGACACAGTTACAATTAACCACTAATTCAGGCCACTGAATGAACCAGTGACTCTAGGAATATTGTACATTATCAGTGTTCCTGTAGGAGAAGGTGAGAACCTAACTTCCATGTCCTGGTAGGACGAAAACTAATTCAGTTTGCTTGTTCCTATTGACAAGGTACAAGCCTTGGAGGTTGGCTGTAGAAATTCCTACAGCATGGATGGATCCATCTTTATCACCAAGATTTGTTAGGATTTGAAGACAAACTAGATAAGAGTTCAATCTGGGAGCAACTCCTAGATTTTTCTAAGTTTTGGAATCCAAGATCTTCCCATTCTTTGGACTCTGTGAGTCCAAAATCTAGTTTGTTGCTTTTTAGGAATTACACCTTTGCCCTAAACAAAGAGCAGCTGACATTCCAGGCTACTTCTACCTTCATATCTTCAACACCAAAAACTAATGCTTTGACCTTCTAAAATTAATATACAGAGGGGGCTAAATGGCTAAAGAGCAAAATTACATTTAGTTCCTATAGGTGAGGTGACACTGTTGGTACCACACAGGAAATAACTGTAAAATGTAAAGCATAGTCCGTGCAGATCCCACTCTATAAAGGCTGAGGCAGAGAGATGGAGAATGTTCTGCTATTATCAACCCTAAGAACAGTCAATAGCCAATTCAATGGGGGCTCTGGAGAATGTTGACCCATACTAGAACTTCAAATGCAATGGGATTGGGACTCTCTTAGGAAGGGAGGGAGAAGATGTCTGCTCTCAGGTTTTATTGTCCACTGGATGATGGAAAGTAGCACAGTGCAATGGAAAGGGCATTGGTCAGGGAGATGAGAGATTTGGTCCCATTCTAGCCCTGCCTCCATCCCAGGATGAGTAAGTTGGCTTATTGGTATTTTTCTCCATTTCATAGTGACTAGATCATGTATGTTGTTGCTTCCAGCACATACATTTCCCATTCTGTGAATGCCCAGGAAAAAAGAAAACATCACCCCATCTGGCTCCCGCCTTCTAGAGGATGAGTTGTGGAGCTGCAGCCCTTTGGGGACAGATGGCATGCAGGTGTCTGTTTCTGTATGGGGTCTGATGTAAGAGGAGGATTGTAAGAAAAATAATGCTGTCTGAGCCAACCCATTCAGGCAGGCTGGCTCCATACCCAACCTCCCTCACCTGCTGTTCCATTGGTGTGGTTTGTCATGGGACCCTCAGCATCTGGTACCTGACCCACCCTCCTCAACTCCACTGGCTGTTTCCAGGATTATTCCCCAGGGAAGGCTGCATGTTTGTGAGTCTCTATCTTTGATGATGTGTTCAACTGTTGCTGTCACAGTTCTCAGTCCTAGAGGTCTCCATTGAAGCCAAACCAAGCGTGTAACACTTCAAAAGAAACGTTACCACTGTAAGGTATCTAACACTGTTAATCCCCTCTCTGAGCACAGCTTCTGTCTTTCCACTGTACTCTGAGTCTGAAGTGTAGAGTGATGAAAAGAGCAGGGGCTTTGAGTAAAGTAGAGATGTGGGGCTTTGGGCAGTGGCCAAGAGAAGGTAACAGCAGACGCCCAGACAGTGGATGAGAGGATTAAAAGAGGGGATGTCACCGAAACCAGTTTGGCTCAGTGGATAGAGCGTCAGCCTGCGGACTGAAAGGTCCTAGGTTCGATTCTGGCCAAGGGCACGTACATTGGTTGCGGGCACATCCCCAGTAGGGGGCGTGCAGGAGGCGGCTGATCGATGTCTCTCTCTCATTGATGTTTCTAACTTTCTATCCCCCTCCCTTCCTCTCTGTGAAAAATCAATAAAATATATATTTTTTTAAAAAAGAAGGGATGTCTGAGAAATACCCTAAGCCTTAGAAAGAACATGGGGGCTTCTTCCTTTTCCCTTGGAGTGGCCACTTAGGTGAGTCCCCAACCTCTGTTCCATCCCAGAGAAGTCAATCATGCGAATTCCTTACCTGCTGCTGTATTAGCTTTAGACATGGGCACGGGCATGTGATCTAATTCTGGTTGATGTGATTATGAGAAGAAGTCTGCTGAGGGGCTCTTTTCTTTCTTCTAATACGAGGCACAAGGAAGAGATAGTCCCTTTTTTCCTCTGGATTGTATGCTCTCTGAAGGTGACCTCTAATTCCTGTAGCTGTTTTGCTACTGGCCAGAGATGAATCCAATATACAGAGAAGGTCAAAGCCCTCCCAGCCCTCATTTGGTGCTGCCCTACTTATGAACTTTTTTGTTATGTGGGTAAACTCACATATTTCTTTGTTATTTAAATAGATTTTTGATTTGGAGTTTTCTGTTCCCTTCAGTTGAAGATATCCAAATTGCTAAACCTTTCATTATGGGCACCTACTCTTAACTCATCAATCCTTCATGTTCTCAGGGTCCATCCCAAATTCCTCCTGCTATTTCCCTTGCTTTATAGCCACTGGGACTCCAGAATGAGCTACTCTAATAGTAGGACACTTCCTGACATTTGACCCTTTCAATCCTAGTATTGCTCCTTTACCGCTCCCTCCAGCCCCATCTCTAGTATTGCTGAAGAGGTATAAAATTATGCCTAGTGGCCATATTATGGAGTCCATGCTTTCTTTCTTCCTGGGTCTTAGCTGCTGCTCCAGTCAATCTAAAAATCTTTGCTATTTCCACCTCCACAGAATTACTTATGCTCTTCTTGCCAGCTGGTATGCCCTCTCTCTCTCTCCTAAAGCATTCTTTCCTATCCTTCCAGCCAAGCCCAAATTCCCACAGTGAAATGCAAAAAATGCCACCTTTTCAGAATTCCTATTGGAACATCATATCTCTCTTCAAATCCAGGTCACCCTCCTAATATAGATGTCTATCCACTTCTTTTACATCCTCTAGTTAAGACCTTGATCTCCTCAGACATTTAAAGAGCCCCACAGAAATAAATTAAGAAAGAAGCAAAGGGTGCAGGGTTTAAGTCAGCCAGACTTGAGTTTGAAGATGGCTATGCCACTTACTAGCTAAAGGAAATGGGGGAAATGATTAAATTCTGTGCCATAATTAAAAAAATGTTTTTATTTCAGAGAGGAAAAGGAGGGGGATAGAGAGAGAGAAACATCAATGAGAGAAACATAAAAGATCAGTTGTCTCCTGCACGTCTTCTACTGGGGATTAAACCCACAACCTGGGCATGTGCCCTGACCAGGAATCGAACCTCTGAGCCACACAGGCCTGGCCACAATTTTTTTATCTGAGGGTGCATCTAATAATGCGAGGATTTTTATAATTATATAAAAATTTCCAAGTGCATAGTAGGCCCTTAATATTACTTTTTTCCATCCTTGTCACCATAAGTCTAATAGAGTAGACTTATTTCTGCTAGTCATGTTCGTGTGTGTGTGTGTGTGTGTGTGTGTGTGTGTATACACAAATCCTTTTCCTATGGATATCAAGTAATCTTTAATACTATAAAACTGTATTCATTTTGGCAACATTCAATAGAAAATAAAATGCTTCTGTCCCCTTTGCATAACATTCAGTGCACAACATTTGTTGGCCAGCTCTGTGCTTCATGAAATGAGAAATAAATAGATCAATTGGGTATGGAACTCAGATTCCTCACCACAATTCCTGAAACGTGGGGCACTCACAGAGAGTAGATGCTTCTGCACGGTGGATTGCCTCACTCAGATGTCTGCACTCATTCTCAACAGACAAACCAGAGGGGACTCTGACATATGAAGAGTCTTTCTGTTACTGTACTTGAGTGATTCTCAAACTTTCATGGGAATAATGATGAGTTGGGGGCTTTCAATATGGGCAGATTCCTCACCTCACCCTGGGAGATTCTGCTTGGGTGGGTATAGGTGTGGCCCTGGACTCTGCATCTTTAACTAGCATCCAGTCTGATCCTGATTTAGGTGAGAAACCTCCAGTGCTGGGTTAGGAACAGTGCAGGGAAGCTGGTTCTTCCAGGAGTGAGCATCCTGTGATATGCAAGCTGGCATGGCTCATAGCTCAGAACAGTCATTGGATCTCAGCAAATGGACCCGAAAGTCCTGCAAGTAACATGCATGCTAGAGATCTTATGCCAAAAGGAGCTCTCCTGGGGCATGGAAGAGTCAAGTGGAATGGGTTGCAGTTAATATGAAGAGCTTTGGCATTGGTCCAAGAAACAGGATAAGCTAAATCTCTGGATCTATTCTGGAGATCAGAATGGGCTGGGAACTACCTAGAAGTGAGATGGGCAGGTGAGCTTGGCGGGAATAAGTCATCTCACCCACCAAGGTCTGGAACCATCAGGACCTTGGACTATGGAAACTTAACCATTTTCCCCTTCAAATAAACATTTATTGGTTCAGTTCCTTTTTGACTTTCCTTAATATTTTGTATAGTTCCTGTTGAAAATTTCTACTCAGTTTGGAGGAACAGTGCTGAATAATGTCAGTTTCTGAAGAGGTGAGGATTGAATAATGGCCACCATTCATTTTATTGAGTGCATTTATGGGCCAGATACTTTATACATTATCTCTAATTTCCACAAGCACATGAAAAAGTAGATGTTAAAAGTCTTTGATTTTTTGGATGAGGATTGGAATTTTCAGAGAGGTTAAGTAATTTGCCTAGGACCACACAGCAAAGAGGATGAATGATCAGGGTGAGCTCTCCACCCCTTTTTTTTAATCCTCACCCTAGGATATGCTTTTATTGATTTTGAGAGAGAGGAAGGGAAGGGAGAGCAAGAGAGAGAGAGAGAGAGAGAGAGAGAGAGAGAAACACATCAATGTGAGAGACAAACATCCATTGGTTGCCTCCCATACATGCCCAGATGTGGGATCAAACCCACAACCTAGGTATGTGCCCTGAGAATCGAACCTGTAACCTTTTGGTGACTGGGACATTGCTTCATTCAACTGAGCCACGTGGCCAGGACCAGTGAGCCCTCCTTACTGAGTTTCTCTTGGTGCCTCCTCACGCTCATGCATTGCAGGGCTTTATCTTTTCCTAGGAGGAAAAGACCCCCTAGTTCTCCCCAGTCCGGCCTTACTCTGTACCTGGTAGAGAAAGTGATTTCTGAAGCAGGAGAAAACCCAGGAAGATTGCTCAGTTTCAGTGCATGCTGCTTCCCAGCTGGGGACGACAGCTAATCTTGAAAATCAATTCAGTGCTGGCTCTTGCCGCAGACACTCCCCAGGGCAGGCCACGGCTCCTCTCGCTGCGGTTAAACAGCACAAAAAGTGGTTGCCAGCCTGAGGAGGTCAGGGCAACTACCGGTATGTCCTGGGCCTGAGGTCATCCTCAGAGTACTCGCTATGGGGCTCATAGGTGGCACCTTCAGCCTCTGGGGCAGATGGGGTGGATGGACAAGAAATAATTCTGGCCATTTCCGCCTGAGAATGAGCAGAATCGGCTCACAGAGGCCACCTCTGTCTCTCTAACAGTCTCAGCACAGCTCCTTCGGCTTTGTGGCAAAGCCGTTCCTCTCTGGATACTTTCTGGACTGTGACCCTGGACTTGTGGGACCTCCCAAAACTGGACACAGCTGACCCTGGCGTGGTGACCCAACAGAGAGAGTCAGGGCCCTCTGTGTGCAGCTGAGAGGCTCCTGACATCTCCAATTCATGTCTTTCAGGCCACACTTCTATCAACTGCTCCGAGACTAGTTAGTGGCCTGTTATAGCGCGTAATGCTAGAACTGTCTCACAGGTTCTGGAAGGCAGGCGGGAGGTACCACTTTCCAAAGGGATCAGCCCCCTTCCTAAAAAGGTGAGATGGGGAGCCAGTGGCATCCCCTAATGGGAAACTTACAACATTACCTAATAGCGCTGTGGCGTTCATTATACAGCATTACACCTGCAAGATCAAGTTCTGGGAGAAACTGTTATTCCCATTTTACAGTGAGAGAACTGATATCCATAGACTTTAACAAGTCTCTGCACTGAAATGGTAGAAGGCAAATTCAAATAGAGGGCTTCTCATTACAAATACCTGCTTTTCACAGTCACCTCCCCACCCCCTTACAGGATTATGTGTATCTGAGACTGGGTCTCTCCACTGGGATGATACTGTCGGCGTGAGGTTGGGGTGATTATGATCATAGTAATGCACACATCAGAGGCCTATGAGGAGTCACAGGGACAATAGATGTGAGAGCGGATTGTAGAGCAACCATGCCACGCAAGGAAATGCAGTATTTCATATTATTCAAATTCCTGCCATCTCATCTTCTCTTCAAATGTATCCTCAACAGTGATTTTCCTTCCTATCTTTTTCCTGCCCGGCTTTGTCTCCTGAGTGAATAGGATGAGAACCGGCATCTGGGGGCCATGCAGTGGGATTACTGTCACTATGAACACATGTGTAAACTGAGGCCCAGGGAATTGACTTGGCCAGCATTGGGCAGAACCAGGATTCTCTCTGTCTCCTGATGTGACCCAGGATGGCAGTTGATGAATCCTGGACTCCAGAGCACAGAGTTCCTCTCTGAAGTGGCCATCACTCACCCTGGATGTTCTAGAGAAAGTCCTGTGCACACCTCAAATATAGTCACATCTCACTTATACACTCAATGTCGCCCCAGTGGCTCTATGCAGGGAGAGCAGAATATTCTTACTATCTAAGGCCCAGAGATAGGGTTGTCTGAGGGCTGTTTCCAGAAAATCTCTTCACCTAGGAGCTGGTTGGCAGGGGGGTGACTGATGGAACCCTGGTGCCATGTCTCCCAAAGTCCATGGTGAGAAGCACAGTTTCTCAAATCCCAGTTTGGCTGGGGATCTCAGCTATCTTACAGGGAAAACCACGCAGGCCTTCCCTTCCACGAATCAGAATGGTGGGGAGAATGGGGCACTGGGCTGGGAGCTAGGAAGCCTGGATTTTAGGGTTGAGTGAAGTTTCTGCAGAAAGGCTACATGTAGTAGAATTCTAGTTCTGGCATTTCATAAATATGTGACCTTGGGAAGCTCACTTGATTTCTATGACCCTCAGTTTCTCATCTAAAAAAAATGGGTATTGACTCATTAATTCAAAAAATTTGTAATAAGTGGTGAACGAGTACTCTTCTAAGTATGGGGGAGTACAGTGGTGAATGAGATAGGTGAGGCCTTAGGGATTGATGATTACTCAGGGGGCCAATATGGCAGGAAGGAAGACCATGGAAAGAGAGGGTGCCAGGACTCAACAAATTAAAGGGAGGGGGATTTTCAAATTATCTGAGGTAATCAAGGGTTGGTTTCCATTTTTTTTAAATTAAATCTTTATTATTCAGATTATTACATTTGTCTCTTTTTTTCCCCTCCATAACTCCCTTCCACCCCGCTCCCACCCCTCCCTCTACCCTTACCTTTCCCCCCAATTGATGAGTCCATAGGTGTATGATTTTTGTCCAGTCACTCTCTGTACCCCTCTCCCCCTTTCCCCCTGAGAATTATCAGTCCACTCCCTTTCTGTGCTCCTGATTCTAGTATATTCACCAGTTTATTCTGTTGATCAAATTTTTAATTCACTTAATTTTTAGATTCACTTGTTGATAGATATTTATTTGTTGTTCATAATTTTTTATCTTTTACCTTTTTCTTCTTCCTCTTCTAAAAGAGTACCTTTCAGCATTTCATATAATACTGGTTTGGAGTTGATGAACTCCTTTAGCTTTTTCTTATCTGTGAAGCTCTTTATCTGCCCTTCAATTCTGAATGTTAGCTTTGCTGGATAGAGTATTCTTGGTTGTAGGTTCTTGCTATTCATCACGTTGAATATTTTTTGCCACTCCCGTCTGGCCTGCATCATTTCTGTTGAGAAATCAGCTGACAGTCGTATGGGTGCTCCCTTGTAGGTAATCAATTGTTTTTCTCTTGCTGCTTTTAATATTTTCTCTTTGTCTTTGGCTCTTGGTATTTTAATGATGATGTGTCTTGGTGTAGTCCTCTTTGGATTCCTTTTATATTGGGTTCTGTGTGCTTCCTGGACTTGTAAGTCTATTTCTTTTACCAGATGTGGGAAGTTTTCAGTCATTATTTCTTGAAATAGGTTTTCAGTATCTTGTTCTCTCTCTTCTGGCACCTCCACAATTCTGATGTTGGTACGCTTGAAGCTGTCCCAGAGGCTCCTTACATTATCTTCACATTTTTGGATTCTTTTCTCTTGTTGCTTTTCCAGTTGAGTGTTTTCTGATTCTTTATATTTCAAATTTTTTACTTGATTCTTGTCTTCTACTAGTCTGCTGTTAAATCTCTGTATAATATTTTTTTTCAGTCAGTGTATATTTAATTTCTATTTGGTCCTTTATCATCTCTAGTTGGTCCTTTTGCATCTCCTCTTGGGACTTGATAAATTTATCCATCTTTTCTAGCATATTCTTGAAAAACCTTATAAGTGTGGTTTTGAACTCTATATCCAGTCGTTTTTTTCCCTCCATTTCTTTTGTTTGTGATTCCTTCCCTTGTCTTGACATTTTCACTATGCTGGGAGAACTTCTGTGTTGGATTCAGCCTTATGATACCAGACTTGAAAAACCACAAAAGCCTTTCTTGAGCTTGGGATGGGTGGAGACTCAGGGCTTAAGGGACAGCCTTGCCTTCCAGTCGGGCCCACCCTCCACGGCCCCTGAGTCTCACGTGACTGGGTAATGGCTGGAGCGGTCCCTGTGTGCTCGCCCGAAGTGCCTCTAGACTGCTGCCCTTCCGGCTCCCCTGTGCTAAGGGACCACACGAGTCTGGGTCCCCAGGGTTTTGCCCGAAACTGGGGCTTAGTGAAGTTAGAAGTGGCACAGTTGGGAGGGTCTGTCTCCCACCCTCTCGTGAAAGCCAGCGGCACACTCAGCAGTCTCTCCTCTGCGGTGCAGTGCCGTGCGCGCCACCAGACCTCTGCTCTATCGCGACTCTCCTAAATTTCCATGCACTTCTCCCCCTTCACAGTCCAAACTCCCCCCTGAATGAGTTTTGGCTGGGTCAGAGGCTTAGTATCGTAGGATAAGGAGTTCAATGCCTTTGAGAGTCTCCGTCTCCCTCCCGCCAGAGAAAGCCAGCCAGGTACTCCGGCACCCGCTCTCTCAGCGCGCTTCTCCATACCTCAGCTTTTTACAGCTCCTCTGGGTCTCTGTGAGCCCCTCTCTTTCCTTCTAGCTGTAGAATTTCCACTCAGCCAGCTTTCCTGTGCTTCTGGATGATGTGCATTCTGTCTTTTAGTTGTAGCTTTGAAATTGTTGTGCGAGGCAGCAGTGTAGATGTTTACCTATGCCGCCATCTTGGATCCTCCAGTTTCCATTTTTAAAAGATTAGATATCCATAGTAAATGCTCTGTGGTACCTTTGGGAAGAACTGACCTCTAGTTGCTTAACCTGTGCTAAGATAGTTCATCAGCGCTAATGGTTTGGCTCAGTGGATAGAGTATCAGCCTGCGGACTGAAGGGTCCAGAGTTCAATTTTGGTTAAGGGCACGTATATCAGTTGCAGGCTCGATCCCCAGCCCAGGTGGGGTGCATGTGGGAGGCAACCAATTGGTGTGTCTCTCTCACATCGCTGTTTCTCACTCTGTCTCTCCCCTTTTCTTCCCCTGTCTAAAAATTGATGGAAAAATATATTCGGGTGAGGATTAACAACAACAACCACAAAAAGAAAGTTTATCAGTGGTGGTTACATGTGGCCTCTCATAAGCATTTCTGAGAGAAACTTCAGAGAAAGTGATCTTTCCAGGCCCCACCCCCAAATTCTGATTCATAGCCTGATCCTGATGTGCATCAGGGTTGGATACAGCCAGTGATAAGAATACCCTCCATTGTAACATGTTCTGAGTTCTGTCCCTGAATGCAACTAGACCACGAAGAAGCTACTGGACCATATTTCCCCTGATAATGGCATTAGCTTCTTAATGACCAAAAGGCTTGGAATTAAGCTTTACTATCTTGTCCTTGGTCTTTATTAAGGACAGATGTGAGAAACAGCTCTCTTAAAAACATTTCTGCATTTGCTGTAGAACCATTTTGGAACGTGTCACAGTATTCTCTATAATAAATCTGTTAGACTGTGTTTTAAGTATTGGTATGGTTTCTCCTCCCAGTTAGTGAGAATTAAGTAATCACACATACTTACCTGTTTTCCTTGGCTGCCAGGAAACTCAAGAGTCCAATGTGAAGTCCACCTACAACAGTGGTCAGCAAACTGCAGCTCGCGAGCCATATGTGGCTCTTTGGCTCCTTGAATGTGGCTCTTCCACAAAATACCACGGCCTGGGCGAGTCTGTTTTAAAGAAGTGGCGTTAGAAGAAGTTTAACTTTAAACAATTTTTGGCTGTCGAAAGAAATTTCAATCATTGTACTGTTGATATTTGGCTCTGTTGACTAATGAGTTTGCTGACCACTGACCTACAATAACCACACCAAACTTCATGGATAGCTTGCCTGTTTCTCTATTGTCACAGTTTCGGTTTAATACCACTATCAGTTATATGTGAAGAATCTGAATGAAGATTCTTCAAAAGCACCAATCTGCACATTTTGCTGGACTTTATGGAAGAATGACAGTCAAAGACCATAAACATCACTGTCATTATCATGTGGGTGGCAGACACTCTTGGATTAAAGGCAAAAGCATTCTCACAATGGAAGCATTAAGGAGACTAGGTGTTCCTCACCCCAGTCAGAATTGGGCTCACAAATGTCCCCTTAAAAAAAGGGCAAGACACAGGTGTACACAGTGTGCAAGCCCTTTACCTTTCATTTGATTGTTACAACATCCCGCCCCCCCCAAACACACACACACACACACACACACACACACACACACACACAGGAGTAACTAGAATCCCTTTCACAGAGAGGGAAACTGAGGCTCAGAATGATCCAGTGCTGCAGATCCAGGGGGTGAGGGTAGCAGACTTGGGATGGAGGTCTGTCTGTTGGGGAGACATCCCTCTTTCCTTTTGGATGTCCTTCTCTGTCCCCCATAGACAAGCCAGACTGCACCATGCTGGCCTCCGCTAGGGCCCTATAAGAAGGTGGTTTTCTCCTTCCCTGTCATTCCAACTTTGGCCCTCATCTCCAAGGTATTCTTCTCAGTCTTTCTCTCTCCCACCTCCCCATCTTCTGATCACACCCTGTAAGCTTCATATCCAAACACTAAGGTAAAGGAACCCACCCCACAAACCTGGGTCTATCCCCAGTGTGGGCAAGGTATCTGAGCTGCTTTGCTACTGCTCTTGGTTGGACCCCAGACTGATTCTGGAAGCCCTATTCCACCGGGCTCTTGACTTTTAGAAGAGATTTTCTCTTTCTCTTCCTCTCTATCCATTATACTTATTTTCATTTATACTCTTCCATGTTCCATAAATAATTTATGGGGCTCAGTTTTAGAGATGTTTCCTTATAAACGGAAGCTGACATTTTGCCCTGGGGCAGCGCTTACCCAGGGGGAGCTGAGCCCCAGTCTGATGTGAAAGACACCCCAAGGACACCCTCACACCCAGAGAGCTCCATCTGCTTGCAGGCACCCTCCCTGTTCCAATTATGCTGTCAGCAAAGGCATCCATTTTTGAAATTACACCCCCATTACGGTTATTTATATAGGTAGACCAAGTGTCCATGAGGCTTGTCCATAAGGTGAACACCTTCTTATTCCTGACTAGTCTGTACTTAAAAGTTACCATATGCTTTCCGGATTCAAGCCAGGTTGCCATCCATTTTTATTAGATGCTGCTACACCTGTGCTTTCAGACTGTTATCCACTTTCCTGGGTGGCACCAGTCTTGGTTTTCTAGGTGTAAGTGTAGATGGGTCACAGTGTCTACTATAAATTCTAATTTACCAGGTTACTAAAACCGGTGAGCCAGCATATTCTCTCTTACACATACACACACAGTTTCCTCAGTGTTTTGTAGTCTCTGATTTTGGGGAGAGGGGTGTCCCCTGGACTTTTTTTTTTTAATCCTCACCCAACGATATTTTTCCATTGATTTAGAGAAAGTGGAAGAGAGAGGGAGAGACAAAGAGAAACATGATGTGAGAGAAACACACTGATTGGTTGCCTCCAGCAAGTTCCCTGACCAGGGCCCGGGCCGGGGAGAAGCCTGCAACCAAGGTATGTGCCCTTGGCCTGAACTGAACCTTTCGGTCTGCAGGCCAGCACTCTATCTGCTGAGCCAAACCGACTAGGGCCCATGGACTCTTTTTGCCTTAAAAAGAAAGAAGTCAAAATGTTTTCCTTGCTCTGGAGACATCAGTGTCTGACTAAGAAGTCTTGGTTTCCACGGACACCAGGGCTGTTCTTTTGCATCAAACAACCTGGATTGGAACTGGAATTACCCTTCTCTCACTATTCAAGTGCTGCTCTCTAAACCTTTCAGCTGTGCAGAAATTGCCTCCAAAGAGTCCCTGTTTTCCCTTCTATCTTTTCCTTTGTATTCAGATGTACCTCTTTGGACTATGTTCCTTCTCAACTAAATTTGGTCTTGATAGCCTTATTCCTTTGTCTCACAGAGTCTTGTTTCAGGACACACCTCATAGTCCCCCATGATTCTTTCCCTCCAGCCCCATCCTGGAGAGCCTTAGTGCAAGGGAAGCCAGTGTGGGGATCTAGTAAAAGGTACATGGTGGGCACAGGACCTTCCATCCTAGGGATCTGCTCATCTGCAAAATTATAGTAGGATGTTGACATTAATATAGCCACGATGTGGGAGATTTCCACCACCACATGCATGTCTCATGCTGTCTTTGATAGACACAACACGCCTTCCTCCATCATCCCTGACCCCCAGAAACCACTAATCTATTTTCCATCTCTATAATTTTGTTATTTCAAGAACATTATATAGATGGAATCATACCATATGTAACCTTCACTTAGCATAATTGTCTGGGGATTCATTCAGGTTGTAGCATGTTTCACTAGTTTGTCTTTTCAAAAAAAATTTGAGCAGTAATCCATGATAGGAGCATACCACAATTTATGTAACCATTCACCTATTGAAGGACATCTGGGTTGTTTCTAGTCTTTGGCATTTCTGAACAAAGCTGCTATAAACATTTATGTTCAGTTTTTGTGTCAATGTAAGTCTTCATTCTCTGGGATAAATGCCCAAGAGCATGATTGTTGGGTCATGTGTTAGTTGCAGGTTGCATTGTTTTAAGAAACTGTCAAGTTACCCACTGTGGCTGTGCCACTCTACCTTCCCAGCAGCAATGTATGTTTCTCCACATCCTCGCCAGCATTTGGTGTTGTCACTGATTTTTATTTTAGCCATTTAGGTATTCAGCCATATTTCATTGTGGTTTTTTTTTATATTTCCCTAATGGCTAATGATGCTGAACATCTTTTCATATGCTTATTTTTCAGTTGTCCATCCTTTTCAGTGAAAAGTCTCATGTGTCTTGCAAATTTTCTAATAGGATTGTTTGTTCTTCTACTGTTAAGTTTCGAGTACTCTTCCAGATACTAACCATTTGTCAAATACATGGTTTGCAAATATTTTCTCCTACTCCATAGCTTGTCTTTTTATCCTAACAGAATCTTTCACACAGCAAGTTTTAAATTTTAATGAAGTTTAATTTTTCTATTTTCCCTTTTATAGGGTGTGCTTTTGGTGTCATATCTAAGAACTTTGCTTAGCCCTAGATCATGAAGATGACCTCCTATTGTTTTTCTACCTTTATAATTTTATTTATTTTTGCTTTTGGTGCCATAACCAAAAAGTCATGTCAAGGCCTATGTCTAGGAGGTTTTTTTTTAAGTTTTACATTTTTTGGGTCTTACATTTAAATAATTAATTCATTTCAAGTTACTTTTTGTGACTGATGGAAGATAGGAGTCCAATTTCATTCTTTTGCATGGGATTATCCAGTTTTCCCAACACCGTTTATTAAAGAGACTGTCCTTTTCCTCCATTGAGTATCCTTCGATTCCTTGTCATTTCCATGATAGAGCAAATATAGGTTTATAGTTGTTCACATGAAAAATAATACAGTAATTAATACATAATACAAGAATGAACTTTGCATTTCATGTACTCACAACTGTTAAACCTCCTTTTGCCCCACCCTGTATGAGTTGATCATATATGTGAAGGTTTATTTCTGGGTTCTTAAATATATTTCATTGGCCTATCTGTTTATATTTATGCCAGTACCATACTGTTTTAATTACTATCACTTTGTAGTATAGTTTGAAATCAGGAAGTGTGATACGTCTGCTTTTGTTCTTCTTTTTAGGTTGCTTTAGCTATTTTGTGCTTTTGTTATTATATACAAAATATAGGAATTTTTTTCTATGAAAAATAGTCACTAACATTTTGATAGGAATTACATTGAATCTATAAATGGTTTTGGGTAGTATGAACATTTCTATACAGGATATATTAGTATTTATTTTTCAATTTCTCTTATCAAAGTCTTATAGTTTTCAGTGTACAGACCTTTCATCTCCTTGGTAAAATTTATCCCTAAGTATTTTATTATTTTTGATGCTTTGTGTTTAGGATTGTTTTGTTTATTTCCTTTTCAGGTATATCAGTATACACAATTGATTTCTGTATTCTGATTTTGTATCCTGTAACTTTACTGAATTCATTCATTAATTCTAACGGCTTTTTGGTGGAGTTTTTAGGATTTTTTATTTTATACGATCATATCACATTCAAACAAATTTCACTTTTTATTTTCTATGGGAATGACTTATTTTACTTTATTTTCATCTAATTGCTCTGGCTGGTACTTTCAGTGGTGCAAGAAGCCTTCTTGTCTTATTCCTGATCTTAGAAGCAAATTGTTAAAGCTTTCACCTTTGAGTATGTTAGTTGTGGGTTTGTCATATATACTGGTAGACTTTATTATGCTGAAGTGTATTCTTTTCATACCAAATATGTTAAGAGTTTTTATATGGAAGGATGTTGTATTTTGTCAAATGCTTTTTCTTAATCTATTGATATGATCATGTGCTTTTTATCTTTCATTCTATTAACATGGTGTATCACATTTATTAATTTGCTTATGTTGAACCATCCTTGCATCCTAGGGATAAATCCCAATTGATCATTATGAATAAATCTTTAGTGTAGTATTGAATTTTGGTTTTCTAATATATTGTTGAGAATTTTTGCATCTATATTTATCAGGGATATTGGTCTGTAGTTTTCTTTCCATGTAGTGTCCTTGTCTGACTTCGATATCCAGATAATGCTGTACTTGTAAAAGTGTTTATGAGGGAGTGTTCCTTCTTAAATTCTTTGGAAAAGTTTGAGAAAAATTGGCATTCATTATTCTTTAAATGTTTGGTGGAATTCGCTCGGGAAACCCTTTAGTCCTGGGCTTTTCTCTGTTAGGAGATTTTTTATTATTGATTCAACTTCTTTACTTGTTATTGATCTACTCAATAACAACAATCTCTTTCTATCACTTTTTCTCATCTTTGAAAACTTTTTTTTCTATCACTTTTTCTCAACCTTGAAAACTTGAAAAAAGTAGCAAACTATTCTTGAAAGACTCAAATGTTTCATCTCCAGATGATTCAGAAGCAAGGACTGATTATAAATATGGAGGAACCTGTGCTCAACTCTAGCCCGTGGCTCTCCTGCTGCCTTTTCCCCTTCTGTGTGCTTACTCATTGATAATAGCACTTTCTCCCCTGAGCATGTTCAAAAGTTAGCAACTCTCTACACAGCATTTCAGGAAGTGATGGCAAACTATTTCCAGGAGAATCAGCATAACAGATAAACTTGATGAGCTACCCTGCTGGAGACTCTGAGAGGATGGTATGAAGTAGCCAATTCTTGGAATAGAGCTGTTCTTAAAGTTCTCTGGTGACAAACTCACTTCCCAGAGTCCTATCAGCCTTCACCAAGCCACATTACATGTTTCTAGCACAGGCAGTTAGGAATGGGTGATATGTAAAACTTTGGAGCAGTTATTTGCTGGCTTTCTCCACGCCCGCCCCCCCGCCCCGCCCCCTTGTATTTTTATTGATTTCAGAGAGAGAGGGAGAGAAAGATAGAAATATCAATGATGAGAGAGAATCATTGATTGGCTGCCTCCTGCATGTCTCCTCCCACTGGGGATCGATCTTGCAATCGAGCATGTGCCCTGACCAGGAATCAAACCATGACCTCCAGGTTCATAGGTTGAAAACACTCAACCACTGGACCACAGTGGCCAGGCTCACTGGCTTTTAATAACAGGAATACGACAGAGGAAATAAAACAATGTCCAGCTGCAAAGGATATCAACCTCCTGAGGACAACTGCAGTCCATAGAGGTCCATCTTATTTTGAATTTAATGTTTTGCTAAAGTAACATCAGCCCTGCCTTTCTGCCATACCAGGAGATGGCAACAATAAGGACCCAAGTTTGACATGGCAGACCTGGGAAGAGGCCTCAGGACAGTATTTGTTAATAAAGAAATTGCTTGTATTATGGCTCCATTTTCTAGCAAATCTTTGTTTTCTTCTTGGCAACTGCTAAGGTAACAGGATGGACTCTATGCTCCTTAGCCTGGCGTGAAAGACCCGTGGTGATCTTGTGGCAGAACTGCAGATGGTTCATGCTGGAAGGCCCACAGATAATACGCAGGCTTTTTAGGTTGCCTGATGCCCAAGGGTTCTAGTGCCAATTATGCATTTAACTAGAAAAAAAAAATCCACCTCCCTACAAAGGCCAAGCGAGGGATTGCAAACAACTCAACATCCAGTCTTTCAGTTAGCCAATCAGCCAGTGGTTTTTTTATGTTTCCTGTGTTACTTAGGTTCCTGGTGTTGCAAAGTATTAGGCTCATGGTTTTCCATGAGCTTCACATCTCTCTTGTCATGTTCATCTTTTTATTGAACTTATGTTTCTGTAAGCTACTTTTAGAAACGTAAGTTCAATGAAAAGATATACATGACAAGAGAGATGTGAAGCTCATGGAAACTGTTTGGAAGTTCATTGAAAATTCAAGGCTGCAAGGATCATTGCTGTTATTCTATACCTGGCCAGGTACATTAAAGGCAAATGAGTCTTTACCAACTCAATTACTCCCTACTCTGCATGTCTCCCTCTACCTCATTTATTTGTCCTACTCATACGTTTGTCATATTCACAACCCAGGACTTCCTTTCTTCATAACTTTTTAGCTTTGACTTCCATTGCCAATTGGGTAAATCTGTCTGCATTTCCTGGTTTGAAAATTTTTTTTATTTAATAAATCTTTATTGTTTAGATTATTACATTTGTTTCTCTTTTTTCTCCCCTTAGCTCTCCTCCACCTGGCTCCCACCCCTCCCTCTACCCTTACCTCCCTCCGCATTGTCCTCATCCATAGGTGTATGATTTTTGTCTCATCTCTCCCTGCACACCCCTTACCCTTTTCCCTCTGAGAATTGTCAGTCCACTCCCTTTCTATGCTCCTGATTCTATTATATTCTCCAGTTTATTCTGTTCATCAGATTTTTAATTCACTTAATTTTTTAGATTCACTTGTTGATAGATATGTATTTGTTGTTCATAATTTTTTGTCTTTTACTTTTTTCTTCTTCCTCTTCTAAAAGAGTACCTTTCAGCATTTCATATAATACTGGTTTGGAGTTGATGCACTCCTTTAGCTTTTTCTTATCTGTGAAGCTCTTTACCTGCCCTTCAATTCTGAATGATAGCTTTGCTGAGTAGAGTAATCTTGGTTGTAGGTTCTTGGTATTCATCACTTTGAATATTTCTTGCCACTCCCATCTGGCCTGCATAGTTTCTGTTGAGAAATCAGCTGACAATCATATGGGTGCTCCCTTGTAGGTAATTAACTGTTTTTCTCTTGCTGCTTTTAATATTCTCTTTTTGTCTTTTGCTCTTGGCATTTTAATGATGATGTGTCTTGGTGTGGTCCTCTTTGTATTCCTTTTGTTTGGGGTTCTCTGTGCTTCCTGGACTTTTAAGTCTATTTCTTTACCAGGTAGGGGAAGATTTCAGTCATTATTTCTTCAAATAGGTTTTCAGTATCTTGCTCTCTCTCTTCTTCTGGCACCCCATAATTCTGATGTTGGTATGCTTGAAGTTGTCCCAGAGGCTCCTTACATTATCTTCACATTTTTGGATTCTTTTTTCTTCTTGCTTTTCTAGTTGAGTGTTTTCTACTTCTTCATATTTCAGATTTGTGACTTGACTTGATTCTTGCCTTTCTCTAGTCTGCTGTTAGGTCTCTGTATAATATTTTTTATTTCAATCAGTGTATGTTTCATTTCTAGTTGGTCCTTTTTCATCTCCTCTTGGGTCTCACTAAATTTATCCATCTTTTCTAGGAAATTCTTGAAAAACCTTAAAACCGTGGTTTTGAACTCTATATCCAGTCGTTTTGTTCCTCCATTTCTTTTGTTTGTGATCTGTTCCTATGTCTCTGCATTTTCACTATGCCGGGAGAACTTCTGAGTTGGAATCAGCCTTATGATACAAGACTTGCAAAGCTGCAAAAGCCTCTCTGTTGAGCTTGGGATGGGTGGAGTCTCAGAACACCTTGGCTCCCAGTCAACCCCGCCCTACATGGCCCCTAGGTCTCAAGTTTCTCTCCATAATCCCTGGAGCCTTCTTGTGTGCATGCGTTTCTAGTTTGCTGCCTTTTTGGTTCCCCTGTGCTTCAGGATCTGTATGAGTCTGGGTCCCTAGGATCTTGCCAGAAACTGGGGTTTAGTGGAGTTAGAAGTGGCGCAGTTGGGAGGCTCTGTCTCCCGCCTACTCGAGCAAGCCAGTGGCACAATCAGCACTCCGCCTTCTGGGCACAATGGCATGCACGCCCCCAGACCTCTGCCCTTTCACAGCTCCCCTAAATTTCCAGGCACTCCTCCCTTTTCACTGTCCAGACTCCCTCAGTATGAGTCTTGCCCTGACCTGGGGTTCAGTGCTGTAGGATAAGGGGTTCAGTGCAGTTGGGAGTCTGCATCTCCCTCCTGCCAAAGGAAACCAGCCAGGTACTTCGCTGCCCACTCTATCCATGCACGTGTCTCTGTACCTCAGCTTTTTGCAGCTCCTCTGAGTATCTGTAAGCCCCTTTCTTTCCTTCTAGTTGTAGAATTTCCACTCAGCCAACTTTCCTGTGGTTCTGGATGATGTCCGTTCTGTCTTTTAGTTGTAGTTTTAAAATTGTTGTGCGAGGCAACAGTTGAGGTGTTCACCTATGCTGCCATCTTGGTTTGTTCTGGCTTGAAATTTTTAGACTCCAGTTAGCAAATTCATCCCTATTCTGGTGTTTTTTTTTAAGAAACTAAATTAATTCATAAATTATTGGCATGGATTAGCTTCTCTTGGGTCAAGTGCTAAGAAAGAGAGGATCATAGATACATGAGGAAGATGATCTTTTTCTACCATGAGCCTAGAGCAGTAAGATAGCCATCTAAAAACCAGGAAGAGGGTTTGCTCCAGGAATTGAATCATCCAGCCTTCAAACAATGAGGAATATATTTATCTTGTTTGAGAGAGAGAGAGCCCACCAGTGCCATAAACATGGTTGCTTAATGCTCAGTCCTTAGCAGGGGCTGTGGTAGGTCCCAGGGCCATTAGGAGAAGCTAAAGGATGTGACTGCTATCATGATTTTCTTGTCTAGTACACCTGCTGAACGCTAAAGATAGAGATCAAAGATCCCCTGATGTTAGAGGAGCCTAGAGTCTAGTGGATATGGGACACTAGATCAGAATTTAAGATAAGATAATATTTGTGTGGCTATTATAAACTGGCTGTTTTTAATCAAGACATGAACATAAAAAGGCTTAGCAAAAAATTGTTCAAAATAATTAGAGGTGGTCTGTTTATTGGAACCTAGGTAGAAACTTAAATATTAGTTGAATTAAATTGTATCTAATTACAGAAAGTAGAGGCCATTCAAAGGAACTGGTAAGGTATGCATTCAAAGGAAAGGGTAATGAAACTGGTGTATTAAGAACAAGGAGTTCAGAGTCAGACAGATTTGAATTCTGGCTCTATCTCAAGCTAATTCAGTGACATTGAACAAATTACTTAGGTTTCTTGAGCCTTGATTTCTTCATCAGAAAATAAACTGGTGATATTTACTTTGGGGGTTATTATAAGAATTAAATGCAATCCTACCTAATAAAACAGAAACATGCAAATTGACTGTTCCTTTGCTACACCCACAAGCCATGTCCACCAGCCAGTCAGGAGTGAGTGTACAAATTAACCCAACCAAGATGGTGGTGGCCACAGAGCTGGAGTGAGCAGGAGGCTTGGGTTTCCCCTGGCAATAAAGGAAGCCAAGCTTCCCGCCCGACCTGGCTGGCCTTGGCCTCCACTCAAGGCTATAAAGTTTCAATTATAGAAGATAAATAAATCCCAGATACCTGCTTCCAGCCGGCCCTGGCCTCCACTCAAGGAGGTGCTGGAAAAAAAAAAGGAGAGAGTGGGAGTTTGGGTCACGGTGGGCTATGGCCAGCTTGCAAATAGTCATCAGCCCCTCACCCAGGCTGGCCAGGCACCCCAGTGGGGACCCCAACCCTGAAGGGAGTCTGGTCAGCCTGAAAACAGCCTTCAGCCCCTCACCCAGGCTGGCAAGACACCCCAGCAGGACCCCAATCCTGATCCGGGACACCCTTCATGGCAAACCAGCTGGCCCCCAACCGTGCACCAGGCCTCTATCTATACTAATAAAAGGGTAATATGCTAATTAGACTAGGAGACCTTCCAGACATTCTTCTGGATAAAGCCATGGTGGCAGTGCCAAGGTAGAGGCAGTTAGAGACCAAGAGGGGAGTTGTGGGTGATCAGGCTGGTGAGGGGAGGGGCCATTGGGGATAAGCAGACCAGCAGGGGGGCCAGTTGGGGGCAAGCAGGCCGTCAGTGGGGGTCAGTTGGAGGTGATCAGGCCAACAGGGGTGGCAATTTGGAGTGAGCAGGCCAGAAGGGGGGAAAGTTGGGGGTGAGCAGGCCAGCAGGGGAGGCAGGTGGGGACACACTGGCACAGGGGGCCATTGGGGGTAATCAGACTGGCAGGGGGGGGTATTTGGGGGCAAGCAGGTTGGCAGCAGGGGGAAATTGGGGGCGAGCAGACTGGCAGACAGAGTGGTTAGGGCAAACAGGTAGGCAGGCAGGCAGGTGAGCTGTTAGAAGCCAGTAGTTCTGGATTGCAAGAGGGATGTCCGACTGCCGGTTTAGGCCCAATCCCTGTAAACCAGCAGTAGGACATCCTTTGAGGGATCCCAGATTGGAGGGGGTACAGGCTGGGCTGAGGAACATCTCCCCATCCCCCATGCACAAATTTCATGCTCCAGGCCATTAACAAACAAGAGCTTAGAACATAGCCATCAATAAATATTAGCTTTCGCCCTAGCCGGTTTGGATCAGTGGCCTGCAGACCAAAGGGTTCCCGGTTTGATTCTGGTCAAGTGCACGTATCTTGGTTGCAGGCTGCTCCTCAGACCTCACATCAATGCTTCTCTCTGTCTTTTCCTCTCTCTTCCACTCTCCCTAAAAATCAATGGAAAAATATCCTCAGGTGAGGATTAACAATAAATAAATAAATATTAGCTTTCATATTTTTATTATATTAATGATTATAAAGATATATTTAGAGCCTTAAGAGTCCATGGTTTACAATGTCTGAGAAGTCTAGAAAAAGCCAGCATGGTAGGCTAAACGAGGTGAACCTGAGGAGCCCTATTTGGGTTCTGAGAGCTGGACCATTAGCTAAAGAAGCTTTAGAAACTTTAGGCTTTGAGGTAATATCAGGAATTTCCCCCAGACACAGGATAGCCCCAGCCACAGATGTACACAATAGCTAGAGCTCCACTAGTGATTATTCAATCAGTGAGTCACACAAATCAGAAACTTGGATGAAAAGAGGTGTCTCCTCTCCATCAGTTGAGTTGTGATATCTCATGAATATGTTTTTCAGGAAAGACTCTTCTGGTAGATTGGCGTGAGTATAAGATTAAGCGAGGAGAGGGTTCTGCCACAAGACATACCTTTTTCGCTTTAAACTCTCCTAAATGCCTCAAGACTCTAGACTTAATTTTAGGGGAGAAATTATTAGCCTGATTTATTGCTGGGGACACTTCTGAATGTCTTTCTGATAGACTTCTTTATGTTTCCTTTTCTTGTCCGCAGTAATTTACATTCTGGTGAAAATCATAGAATATTGTCCCATGTCACAATCAATCAGTAAGCTCCAGAGTTTGCACAGAGCCTGGCATGTAATAGGCACTAAGGACCTATTTGTTGAATTAATAAATCAATGAATACCTTAGGGATCCAGTTCAATTTGCCTATTTTATAGATTGGGAAGCTGAGGCTTGGAGAAGAAAATTAAGTCACATAAGTTTATCAGTGAAGAGTAGGTCTACAGGCCCATGATTTCTCCAAGACTAGAAATTATTGTAAACTCCAGATTTGAATGATTAGGTAGGTATAATTGTGAACACAAGAAATTCTAATTGTGAGTAGCACGAACAAGCTTTCTATATAAAGGACTGTATTTTAGGCACTGTTGACCATACAGTATTTGTCACAGCTACTCAACTCTAACATTAGAGCGCAGAAACAGCCCTAGGCAACATGTACATAAATGAGCATGCCTGTGTTCTAATATAACTTTGGAAACCATGAGGTGAAAAAAAAATGGTTATTTATAGGCATTGAAATGTGAATTTCAGATAATTAACATGCTTCACAAAAACATTATTCTTCTTCTGATCTTTTTTCAACCATTTAAAAATGTAAAAACGATTCTCAGCTCCCACGCCATATGAAAATACAAGGTGGGCTGGTCTTGGCCAACCACTGGTGTTTTCATTTTTCTAAAAAGAAGAAGAAATTTTTCAAATTTTCGGCAGCTGTGGGAATTCCCTTATCCCTTCTCTCACATTTGCTATGATTAGAAAGAGTGCCATGAGTCTAGAAGGGCATCCCAAAGTTGACTTCAGTTGTAGTGTGTTCTTTCAACTTATTTAAGGGCTGTCTTTTCAAGGCAGGCTAATTTCTTTCAAAGTGGTTCTGCAGGTTTACACAGCATGGAGAACAGCAAAATGTCCCCAAATCGGGATTGATAAAATAACCATTTCTACACCCACACATGATAGCCAGCTCGAAAATGATGATGGAGATGGGGGAAATTGCTGTTGTTTATAAATAAGTGAGGAAAAGAAAGCTTTTAAGTATTATGTGTACTTTAATCCATTAATATAAATGTAATGCTGTATAATGCATCGCAAAAATTATAAGTAAATATAACATGGAAGCAAGTATAGCACATTGGTGAACTATGCAATAATTTTAAAATTACATGCAACGGAACCTTAAAAAGACTGGTTCTAGATGAAGTCTCTAGCTATTGATTTTGAAACCAATTGCTTAAGTGACCAGATTCCACTTAATTAATGGCATTGGTTGACCCAGAAATGTGTTGAACCCCACTAACAGAAGGCAGATGCAGTCATTTCTCCACTTGTCTCCTCCTCTTTTTCCCCTCCTCCTCCACTTTCTTCTCTTCCTCCTCCTTCCCCTACTGCCTCCTCTTCCTTCATCTTCTTTATAGTCTAAGAACCTTTTCGTTTTATAGACAAGCCTCCCTTGGTGGGAAAGGCACTACTAAGTTATCAATGAATAAATCTATTTCAGTAACCAAGAGAAGAACGTGGTTTGTTCTTACAACAAGCTTCCATGCCATATTGTGTGTGTGTGTGTGGAAATTTCTATCATCTTTTATCATCTACAGATACAACCTAAGTGTTAGATGTAATTACTAAAAGTATTTCAGTGCTATTACCTCTTTTGCTTATATATATTTCCAAATTGGATGTGGAGGAAAAGCAGCAAAGAAATTAATATTTGGAGCATGCTCACTAGATGCTGAGCACATCACCTGTCTTCCCTCATTTCCTCCTCATAACAACCCCTAGAAAGAGGTTAATCATCCCTCTTTACAAGTAAGGGATGCACAGCTCAGAAAGGTACAGTAATTTGCTCAGTGTTACACAATATAGAGAGGAACAGGAATAAAAGTACAAGTTTACAGGTCTCAAAGACCATGTGTTTTCAGTAAAAATGTCAACAGAGCTGCATTCTGAAATAGCTTGCTAATTTTTCTTTTAGGAAAAGTTAGGGGAAAAAATTGAATTAATGGCCTTAAGTCTCAAAAACAAGCCAAAATTAATATTGATTAAGTAATTAACAACCATTTCTAAAAGACCCAACTTTATAGAGAATTAAAGTATTCATTTCAGGGAATGAAATATGCAATCTAAAAATTGTCCTGTACTCAGAGGTTTTTAGAGAGAGGAGAGACCTTGATGATTCTGTAGTCCAACTGTTTCATTTTACAAACAAGAACACTGAGGCTCTGAGAGAGGAAAGGGTTTGTCTATGTCCCTAGCAATCATGAGCAACAAGGGGCTAGAACCCAGTCTTCCATCTCCTATTTCCTCCTGCTTGGTCACAGGTTTCTCAGTTCAGTTCACCAACCAGGCTCTGTGTGACATGCCCGGGAGGTTATGAGAGTTCAAATTGGGGAAAGAGTCAAAGATGAGTCCGGAAAGTTCCCTGCTCTCAAAGAGCCAACAGTCTACTGCAGAAGCATCCCTGGATGCGGACAGAGCATGTTCTGTGTTGTAAGAGAATGACACACAGCTGGGTAAGGAACAAATGTTCATGGCAATATTTGGTTCATGCCAAAGGTACTTGGTATTTGGTCATGCCCAAACAACCACAGATATTTGGTCCATGCCATATGGTCCTTGATATTTTGTCCTGTCAAAGCATCCATGCTTGGAAAGTATCTCTGGGTTCAAATACTTTATAATGTTTATTTTACTTTTGATTTACAGGATCAATACAGTAAAAATACTATCATGTTTTATTGGCCCAATAATTGTGCTGTGGCTGCATTGCCAAGGACCCCTCTTGCCTCAGTAGCCCAGCTGGTCGTGGCTCAGGGGGTTGGGTAGATGAGTCAGGATTCGAATCTTGCAGAAGACTGGGATTTGTAGTAACTATGCACATTTGGGATAAGACCAAATTTCATAAACCTTTTGTCGTGGACCAAATGCCTTAGTGGATGTTTAAACAGGACCAAATGTTTGCTAATCTCGTGTGTGTGTGTGTGTGTGTGTGTGTGTGTGTCTTTCCTAGGTGTTCTTTTGAATAACAAAACCAAATGCTAATAATGTCCCTAAATTTTACTCCTTGAGGTATGAAAGATGCATTTACAGCCAATAAGCTCCTTAGCCCTTTGGTTGAGGTACATGGAGCCTGATGAAGCAACTTGAGTTCAGGTTGGGGGTCGAGGGAAGCTGACAGTTTACAGCAAAGCATTCTTCCAGCAAAATGCCTCTGTTGAGAACATCCCTCTGGGCAGCCAAACTTCTGGCAAGCAAAGAGTTTGTCGACCTGCTTGGGTCCTTGCCAGAGCCTTCGCTACACTGCTCACAGCTCACAGCTCTTAATAACCCCTTTCAAGGCAGCAACTTGCGGTGTGCCTCTGGGTGCTTCCCTTTGACAGCCTCTGAAGATCTTTGCACAGAAAAATGGCCTTTAACCAAGGAACCGGCCTCTGCTGCGTTCTTGCTATGTAATCTTCATGCAGTTGTTTTTTCCTCTCTGGATTTTAGGTTTCCTCTCCGTAAAAGGAAAGTGTAAGACTATCTCAGGGACAGCAAGTACGTGTCATTTATTCCAGTGGTGTGCTGGAATTGGCTCTTACCAGCTCGTGAGAGCTGATTATTAAATTGTCAGGAATTCTGTGAACTAGTTCACAACTTATTCATTGCTTGAAATCTGCCATAGTGGGGATGTTTACACCATGCAAACTGGTAAATGTGGCAAATCAGGACACTGCCCTGATTTTTATTTTATATATTTTATTTATTTTTTTACAGAGAGGAAGGGAGAGAGATAGAGAGTTAGAAACATCAATGAGAGAGAGAGAGACATCGATCAGCTGCCTCCCGCACACTCCCCACTGGGGATGTGTCCGCAACCAAGGTACATGCCTTTGACCAGAATTGAACCTGGGTCCTTTCAGTCCGCAGGCCAATGCTCTATCCTCTGAGCCAAACCGATTTCAGAGAAAGCCCCAACTTTGAGGATTATTTATTAAACATTCACTAGCACACCACTGCCTTTATGATACTTGTATGGCGTTTTACACTCATGGCAGACATTGCTAATCAGTCACAGAAATCTGGTCCAACCCAACCTAGATATGACTTAACAGTCTCCTCTCCTCTTCTCCCTCTCTCCTTTATTCTCTCTCTCTCTCTCCCTCCCTCTCTCCCTTTCTTTCTTCCTCCCCATCTTTTATGCATCTTTCATAATCTGAGTGCCTTCATGTTCCAGATAGTGGGGATGGAGTAATGAACAAAATCTATAAAATTTTTCTTCTCATGAAATTTACTTTCCAGAGAAGAGAAACAGATATTAAATTTAAAAATGAATATAAAAATAATTTTATATGGTATAAATGCTCTAAGGGAAACAGATCCAGGCAGAATGATGGGGCCTAAGGGGGAATTAGATCCAATTATTAGGGAAGATTTCTCAGAGGAAGTAGCTTTGTGCAGAGACCTGAGTGATAAAAAAAAAAATGATGGTCTTGCTCAAAGCCAATGGAAGGGCATTCTGGGAAGAGGGAACAGCAAGTGCCAAGGTCCTGGGGTGAATACAAACTTAGTGTGTTTAAGAAACCAAAGGCTGTGACTAGTGTATAGTAAAGCAACAGTGAGAATACAAAGAGAGGTGAGAAGTAGGCAGGTCCAGATTGGAAGAGTCTTGTAACACATGATATTGAATTTGAAATGCATTTCAAAAGAAATAGGAAATTGTTGGAAAAGGAGCATTTGACTACTATTAACTGCCAGATTTTCTAAAATTGTAATCGAGGTGAAATTCACACAATATAAAATTAACCATTTTAAGTAAGCAATGCAATGGCAATTCACCGGCATCCAGCACTTCTGTCTAGTTCCAAAATATTTTGATCATCCCAAAGGAATGTACCCACTAAAATCAAATCAGGGTGAAGGCCTAATCATAGTCCTCCCTTCTAATGATGTGCAGGCCAGGGCTATGGACTTCATTGCTTCTGGGTTCTTGACCTGATAGCTCTGAATAAACTCATTTATGATTGCATAATTCTGGGACAATTTCTCAAAATCTCTTTCACTGCCATTGAACTTCAAGAGGATCTTTACATCTCTATAATTGGAGGGTAGGGTCAATTGGCTGATGTATTACTTTTGACACAATACTCAGCATCATTTACTGAGCTCAAAGGGAACTGATAATTATCAAAGAGCAATGTTAGGTATACTTTCCTTCAAAATCCAGCACCTCCAGTTAGGCATCTCACCAAGATCTTCCCAGAAACAAGCACATCATCCAAATTAATCAGCTCTTCTAGGGAATTCATATACTGCTGGCTTTTTTTTTTCTTTCTTTCAACATTGAAAAGTAATGGGGAGTCAAACTGATAAAATTCCTCAGGCTACATAACATCTCTTTTTTTCTCTCTTTTTATTAGCCATCGATAGTTGCTAAAACCCAAAGTTAAATAAAGGACCCAAAATTACTCACTAAGGAAACAGCTATGATAATCTAGGCTTTGAAATATGGGATATTGATCTGGGGGTTGTGTGTGCGCGCCTATTCTTGGAATGGCAGTCTGTGCACATCTCCATCTTGCCTAATTTCTGATGCACCACTACAAGGGGGAACACACCGGGCAGAGCATTGTGCCATTCATCTCTAATGTGCTCTTACACAGCCCTGAATTTTAGACAACCTCATTCTAAAAGCATTGACAATCTTGCAGCTCTGATTTATGTTGCTCCCCCTACCATGTCTCATTGATGGAGAGAGAAACACATGGGTGGGTGCTAGTGCAATTCACCAAGATAAAACAACACACACACACATGCACTCATGCATGCACACCATAATAGCATGGGACGAAGAGAAGATCTGGAAGTGGGAGATAGGTAACTTTTACATGTACTCAAGGAATATGCCAATAGAACATCTAAGTGAAAACGTCAGGGAAATTGGATCTGTGATTTTAAGGCTGACAAATGAAGTTTGTGTGGATAATTTAAAATGTTTGAGTCATCAGATGCTCTATGATAATCAAAGCCATGGGATTAT
Organism: Lasiurus cinereus; assembly: GCA_011751065.1. Lineage (NCBI taxonomy): Eukaryota > Metazoa > Chordata > Mammalia > Chiroptera > Vespertilionidae > Lasiurus > Lasiurus cinereus. The sequence goes on from JAAGEH010000226.1 coordinate 4,308,140, forward strand.
ATGGGATGGTTTAGGGAGACAGTATTAAGTGAGGGTAAAAGGGAGACTATCAACCTTAAGAAGTGGTAGAGAAACAGAAGATTCAGTGTGTCTAAGAGCCTCCTATAAACAGATGTGCTACATTGTTCTGAAAGCAATATACTTTCCTCAAGGAGTACTCTTACTCCTCAGCTTTGTGAGGGAAAGCTGCAGAAGCACCCGATGTCTCTTGGGGGAGGCAAATCCACCCTGTGTCCTCGGCCACTTCCAGCCAACACAGAGCTCTCCTGAACTGTAGATCTTCACCTCCTAGTGTCTCATTGCTGCCCACAAGCATGCTGTCTTTGCTGGCAAAGCTGATCCCCATTAAAAAAAAGGTACAATACCAGGAATCAGGGATGGACTCAATGGAGAAGTAGAGAAGTGGAAGTAGTTGGTCAATGGGAGATTGTAGCATCCTTTTAAAAAAAATTTAAGGCTAGGAAACCTGTATTTTAAAAAAGAAGAAAATACCAGGTATTTCCTGGTATTAAATATCTATACATGCTATGGATTTGCACTCTTCAGAGCGGGATATATGCTTATTTGTGGCCCAGTAGTCAGGGTAGTATCTGGCGTGTACACGAGTTATGAACAAATGTTTGTAGTGTTGATTTGAAGGCACCTTTAAACGGGGCAGGTAGCACCTTCCCATGAGGATGTATCACAAAATCCCCAAGGGACTCTAGTCATTTTTGCTTAGGCAATAATTTCATCAGTCAAATGAGGAAATTGGGTCACATTCTGGGATATGCAGTATAAAACTCTTCTCAATTACACCAGACAAGCTTATTATACCTACTAGAGGCCCAGTGTACGAATGTGTGCACCTTGAAAGGAACTGTGGATGACAAGGCTGCAGTGGGCACAGGGAAGGGTCTTGGTCCATCTTCTGCACCTCTGCCTGGCCCCTGGTCCCCTGTCTGCAGGCAGCCCCGCTCCCGCAGTTGCCACATCCATGTGCTAACTATGCCAGCCCCGCTCACACCCGTTGACAGCGTGGAGCGATTGGGGCCGGGACCAGCAGCAGGTGCAAGGGGGGCTGGCATGGTTAGCAGGTGCTGCTGCTGCCCTGATCACCACTCAGGAGCAGGGAGAGGTGGAGAGCCTTCAGGGGTGATTGGAGCTGGCAGCCGCCGCTGGCACCTGCCGATGGTCTTGAGCAATCGGGACCGATGTCAGGCGCTGGCAACAGGTGCGAGTGAAGCTGTCAGCAGGTGAGAGTGGGGCTGGCATCGGTACCAGGTGCAAGCACCAGGAGGGACCGCAGTATGCGGGAGCAAAGAATTTTCAGTAACCACCAGAGACTTGCCCTGATGACAGTGACTGGTGCCCCACCTTGGTCCGGTGCCCCTACTCACCTGCTCCACCATCCTTCTGCGGCCATCGCCTGCCATGTTCTGTGCATGCTCCCTGGTGGTCAGCACACGTCGTAGCGACCGGTTGTTCCACAATTCGGTCCATTTGCATATTAGCCTTTTATTATATAGGATTTTTTTCACTTCTAACTAATGCATGTGTATAAAATAAAATCAAAAGCTTGTTAAAGCAGTGCAATTCAGTTATCAGCCAGTTGTGATAAGATCCATATTTAAAAGAGTCATTATGGGGTAGGGTAATGGAGAATTAGGTACAGAGTTTTAGTTTTGCAATATGAAAAGGTTCTGAAAGTAGATGGTGGTGATGGTTGCCTAACAATGTGAATGTACTTAATCCCACTGAACTGTATATTTAAAAATAGTTAAAATGGGCTTTATTTGGTGCAGTGGATAGAGTGTTAGCCTGCAGACTGAGGAGTCCTGGATTCAATCTCCAGTAGGGGGCATGCAGGAGGCAGCTGGTCAATGATTCTTTTTCATCATTCATGTTGCTATCTCACTCTCCTTCTCCCTTTCTCTCTGAAATCAATAAAATAATAAATAAATAAATAACATTTTTAAAAAGTAGCTAAGATGGTAACTTTTATGTTATGTCTGTTTTTACCACAATTCAAACTAATAATTTTAAAATTGTAGCCCAGTTTTAGAAGTAGGAACTAGGTTTTGGTAGTTGAATTTATTTTAACTTGGAAGAGAAAAACTGGAAGCGGGGAGAGCAATTGGAAATGTGTTGTTCAATCAATTATATTTTCTAGGGTGGCAGTTTGCTGATTGTAATTCAATTTCTTGAAATTTTAATTACACATGAAGTTCAGGATCCTTAAAGAAAGCTCACAGAAAGGAGTCTTCAAAAATGGGATTAGAACAAAGAAGCAAGTCCCTGCCAATTACTTCCATTTTCTTTCTTCCTATCATCTTAAATAATAATCAATAAATGTCAGGAAAGCTGCCAATTCATTTGTTTTGCCATCACCTTATAGCTAACAAAATGCATGAAACACAATTTTCCAAGGGATTTTTGTTATGAACCCCTGATTTCCAGCTATACTACAGACTCACTATGGACTAATTGAGATGTACTGGCCACATAGCACCTGTAAGTTCACTTCCATCAGCCTTAGTCATCTTCACCATACAGTAAACAGGGCTGGGCTCAGAATCCCAAGTTCAGATATTCCTCTTCCTCCGTTCCTTTTCTGTTACCCAACCACAAGGGGTCCTTCTTTTCTCTCCTTTTGCACCAACAGAAAGGTCACTCTCCTTCCCCTTTCCCTTTCCCACAGCTCAGCTTCACCCCAGACACCATTCCCCAAATACCCGCTGGTGCTAAATTGAAAATAGGATTGGCCTGGTAATAGAACCCCCACTGTAGAAGGTGAGTGAGGAACCTCTTTCTGCACTTGATTTTGCCTTTTGGACTCTTGCTCCCACCTACAGAGTTTTCACACAAATTGTAGAAATGCTCTATGGGAGAGAATGTTTATTCCCTCCTGGTTATGGGGCTGATAAGGAAGTAAAGATGTCGATGCACCTCCCTGGTTATGGACGAAAACATATAGTTAATGTGCACAAGGGAAGGAAGAGTTGGTAAAGTCACCACTTGCGCTTTTGTGTTCTCATCCATGCTCAAGGTTGCTAGTTTAGTTAAGACCATCTGGTTCATTCAGCAGTCGCTCCCACAAGGCTATAAAGCACTGCTATTCTGATATTAGATATGACTTTTGAAACCCAAATCAATCTTATTAAGCCTAGATCAAAGGCGAACTTAATTCGCTTTAGGACTAGAACTCTGACTAGGAAAGGCATTCATGGGCAAGGATGTTATCTTTCCTTGCCGATCAGCGGACACACCGTGCCTTTCTTCATGATGGTGGAGAAATGGAATGCATGTGGGGGAAATATTAGCACAACACTATGCAGGCAATTTGCCTGATGTAAATGTAACACACATACACATACATTTATACATGAACAGATTTCTTTTGTAACAATTACACTATTTCTTCCATCTCTTAGTCATCATTATTTTGAAGCCCATCTTCAATATTTTTTCTATGATTTTTTTCTTCACCACCAGACATTAAAAAATATATATATATTCCTGAAGGATCCCTTTGTCGATTAATACTGCTATATTAAGACTCTCAAATCCTCTAATAATTCTTTGCATAATTCCTAAATGACTCTAAGAACTGTATCCTTGGCAATAAATCCCAAGAACAAAATGAACATGGTTTTGTTGGAAAGACCCGCTGAAGAAAATAGGCGTCTGAAAATGTGGCAGAGAAGTGGCAAAAGCTTTTCAGACCACCATTAGCCATCCTCATGGAGGAATAGATTAAAACGTCTGAAAGAAATAGAAATGTTAAATGCCCTAATTTCGCCTCGAGTCTGTAATTTCTCTCTCTTTTTGTTTTGTTTTACACTCAACCAGTTGGAACCTACAAAATAATACAGCCCAGATTTCTTTCTGTTGGTCCTATAATACTTCCCCCGGAACAATTACGCCTGCCATTCGGGGACTGTCACAGCCAAACTGATGTCTTCCCTTGGGACCAGGAGGAACAATTGCCCTTCCCCATGGGGTGGCTCTAAAAGCGGAGTCTGAAAGCCGGGCCCAGTGGATGAATGGCAGCCGCTCTCTGAAGTGTGCCACCCTTTGTGGGTGAGGCAAGGAGGCGGCACAGTTGAGCCAAAAGACTTTCTCCCCAATGGTCAACTGCACATTGTGTGTGACTGCTGCGGAGCCCCATAATAACCCAAGTGAGCAGAAAACATGTTTTTGGGTGCGTTTTTTTTTAATCCCATAAAGGTCCTGTTTATTTTTTGTCTATTTGTTAGTTGCCCTGGTTTGTTTTAATCCTCTTCTGGCTTACATGTCATTAAATGAAAAATGCATGAACATTTAATTTGCAAACCAAGTGGCACATATTTTAAGTTCCAAATCCCACACGATGTAATTTTAGATCCATAACAAATGTAAAAATTAAATATTTCATTAATGTAATTGTTCCCTAAATAGCCTTTTTTTTTTCTCCCTTCTGAATTGCGCTCTCATCTCCTTCTCTTTTAATCTCTCATCCTCATAGGTTTCAAACTTCTGGAAAATGAACCCATTGAGTGTTATTTGGGGTAAAGTGTGGACCTTGCAGGGAGGGGTTGAAATCCTTGGTTGGTAGTAACTTATTTATGGAAAGATGGCTTAATCTCTCTGAAACTCAACTTTTCTCGGGTATAAAGTAGGAATGAAAACAGTCTGAGTGTTGGGAGGCTTAAGTGATTTCATCATACATGCAACGTGCTTAGACAGTGCCTACTGCATAGTAAACGCTTGGCAAATTCTTGCCACTATTGCGAATGGGCAGAACTTCCCTGCTTCTCCCCCTACCTTGTCATGTTAATGATGTGTCAGAGGTGTGTCCACTCCCTCCACCCCAAGCTCAGGGGCAGTTTAATGAAACTGTCCAGCTCCAAAGCTTTTTTCCTACACAAGAGATTATGCAGTGTCCTTGGAGTTGATTCTTGTGTGGTGGTGTAGCTGGGAGGTACCCTCAGACAGTGACTAGATTTTTTGTCTTGCAAGGTCTTGAAGCACAGATTGGGTGTCCATGGCGATCATTCAGTAGGAATGCAGAGTTGCAATGCTAAGTGATGAGCACACTCAGACAGTGGGCCAGTCTACCCTGGTCAGTGTGTGGGGCTGTGGTCATTGCCTCAGTCCAGCAGAGCTCTTGGTTATGACCCTCATTCATGTTATGATCCCGAGCTGAGACACCTTTGGACTCTAAGATTCTTAGGGACCTAATAATGCTCAGAGGTTGGGGTGACACAGAAAGCACCAAAGAGCTGACCACCAAGGACAATTTCTTTACTGAGCCAGAGAGACTCAGGCCCCTGCAAAGTACAGGAAATGAGTGGCCCATAGAGAAGCACTGGGGACTCTGTGAAATAATTGGTTGTCCAGGGATCTGGTGAAGAGAACTGCCTCAGATAGCCCAACACAGTTGATTCTTCGAAGCAGAAGCCAGGAGCTGCCAGAAAGGAATTTGAGACATTCAATTCCTGCCTCATTTAGGTGGCGGGGGGTGGGGAGGGTGGGGAAGATGGGAGTAGGAGGTTGGGGGGCCGAGGGGGAGGGATTCATGCACCTTTATAATTGGTCATGCACTTTGGAGTTTATTGGATTTCTGCACTCCTGTTAGTTCCGGGCTTTCTCATAGTGAATTAGTTTCAGAATTTCCCCTTCAGTTGGTGAATTCTAGTGGAGAACCCACCCTGAAAACAACCTCTCTCCTATAATCGGGGTGATTTTGGATGGGGAGATAAACCTGGCACAGTGGATGGACCAAATGACACCCATGTATCTCCTAGGCTCCTTGCTTCTGCTGGCCAGTGGATGTGTAAGCAGGAGTTTTCAGTTCTCCCTTGGACACGTAAAACAACACGGGTCCCCCTTTCATCGCTGTGCCCAGTGATCCTCTGCACACATTCCCCAAATTTACAAATGATTGCTTATTTTAAGGCCAGGAATTCTGATTTGTGAGTTAGGTCCCTGGTCCCTCATACACTTAGGCCTTTGATAGTGAGTGTTGTAGGCTTTCCTCTTCATCTTTGCTGTTATATAAGTCCAGGCCTTCAAAGATGACCTTCTCTGTATAAAATAAGGACTTTGTGGAAGCCTGTGAAGGCAGAACTCTGATACCTAGCACAGGCCTCCCTCACCAGTTATCAAATGGTTTGAGAGTGTAGGAGGCAGCTGATCAATGATTCTCTCTCATCATTGATATTTCTATCTCTCCCTCTCTCTTGCTCTCTGAAATCAATAAAAAATATATTTTTTTAAAAAAGGTTTGAGAGGCTGGCAGCCGTGGTGGGGGGATGTCCGGGTTATTGTTACTCCTGGAGCTTTCTCTTCCTCTTATAGTGCCCTAGTCTTATGGATAACCTCAAAATAGGTCACTAAGTGGTTTAGTAAGCCAAAAATAATCCTTTACAAAGGTTCTATAATACCTCTGCCTCCCAGAGCCCTGTGGTTAAGAGAAAGACTCCCCAACTAAACAAGGTGGCTGCAACAGAAAACAAATTTTCTGCAAAGTTGCCAAGGGTTTGTACTATAGTCTCAGTATTTTACACAGATTCCACTTTATTCAAACTCAATCACATTCCCCACACCAGGATGCCCATCTAATAAAGTTTGATAATAGATATTAAATAAGATATGAAGGTTTGGACTATAGGATTCTTAGGGACCTAGCACAATTTCTTGTGAAATTTCATCTAAAATATTTGGCCATAAGAATATTAGGCAGGTTAATCTGGGGGAACTGTATGGATGTCTCCTGATGGCTTTCTAAGATAATTTAAAAACTTTTGAAGTTGTCCAGTGTCAAGTTATTTGATCCATATTAGCTCAATTCCAAATGGAACTAATAAACCTAAAAGCTCTTGAGGTTACCTTGGTCAAGTCTGACATTTGTCCTTCCTTGGGGACCTAATCTGCAGAGCATTTTTTCAGAACCCTAAGTAAGCCACTCATCTGAATAAAGATGGGAGGGGCAGAGTTGATGCAGTGAAGACTCATCATTTAAATGATTAATTTGGTTTTATTGTAGCCTGGAGCGAACAGATTGGATCTCATACCAGTACTAAACACATTTCCTCTCCAAGGAAATTGAGTAAGGATGTCAAACCAGAAAGACAATAGCAAGCTTGCTTACCACCCTTCAGCTGATCAGTAGAGTCTGGTTAAAGGTTGCTTTCATGGAGGGGATGTGTATAGAGGAAAGTTAATATAGGGAATAAAAGTGGGTGTGACTGCTCTAGAGGCGTGTGTTAAGTCAATCATTCTGGAGGTGGCCTCACTGAGTCAGGCATCCAAAAGCAAGTGCCCATTTAACTCATGAGCCAATTTACCCTGACTTAGCTACTAAGACCTCCCCCTGGAAAGCCTTATGATTCAGTTGCTTGTCTTATCCATGGACATTACAGTCTTAATTTGGGCCAGGCTCTGAAGAAGATGTCAACATCTTGCTTTCATTGTTTGAGGTGTTTTCATTAGCTCTTACCCTGTCTTTGTTTTGCTGCCTGTAGAGTGTGCTGGAACACAGATCTGGCCACAGTTACTTCCTCTTTTATCCTAGCTTGGCTTGGCTTCTGAGTGATTTAAGACCTGTTTTGGAACTAAGTGTGGAAGTTGGACTGATGTGAAAGTCAAGGTCAGATAAATAGCCATTGTCATGAGGAAACCCAGGCAGAAATGGGTCTGTAGATCCACAGGGAATGTTCTTTGTGGGTCCTGTTCTGTTGGTTCTAAATGACCTGATTCATTGTCCTTGGAAAGGATGAAGAAAGTTGTTCCCTAGGAATGTTCTCCCAAACCTAAGGCCCCTCGTTCAGGCAGGAAGATATAAAAAATTATAGTCTTGGAGGCTCTCATCCAGGAATTCCTCACTTGGAAAAGTAGATGGTGTGTCAGGATCCCTGCATGTTGGACTCAGTAGGTGGTAACTGGGTGGGTGTAGTTTGGCTTACCTAGATGAATAGTCCCTTCTCCACTACAGCCAGTGGAGTCTTTATGAAACACAGATCCAGTCAGCTCATTCCCATGCTTAAAACCCTCTGATGGCTTGCCATTGATTATGGAATCAAGTCCTAGATCTCCCACCTGCCATTTCAGCGCTTCATGCTCAGGCAACGGCTTACCTCTTCAGCCTGTTCCCTCACGGTGGACGGGGACATCAACAACTCACCCTTTGTAACAAGAGTTGGCAAGCTGCAACAGGAGGGCCAAATCTGGCCTGCACTGATCAGACCACCAGCTAAGAATGGCTTTTCTATTTGTGAATGGTTGCATGTTAAATTGTTATACAGCTCCCATTGTTTTCAGTTTTGTCTTTTGGGATGCAAAGCCTAAAATACTTACTATCTGGACCAGCGGTTCTCAACCTGTGGGTCTCGACCCCTTTGGGGGTCAAACGACCCTTTCACAGGGGTCGCCTAAGACTTTTGGAAAACACCTATTTCCCATGGTCTTAGGAACCAACACACCGCTCCTCGGTGTAGCAAAATGTAGCAATGTAGTTTAATGTTGTCATATTAAGACTGTTACCCATGCTACACGATGATTCAAGACAAAATTTCATTTATTTGTAATTAGAAATAAATATTTCACAATATATAATTACATATTGTTTTTTGTGATTAATCACTATGCTTTAATTATGTTCAATTTGTAACAATGAAAATACATCCTGCATGTCAGATATTTACATTACAGTTCATAACAGTAGCAAAATTACAGTTATGAAGTAGCAACGGAAATAATTTTATGGTTGGGGGTCACCACCACATGAGGAGCTGTCTTAAAGGGTCATGGCATTAGGAAGGTTGAGAACCACTGATCTGGACCTTTACAGGAAAAGTTTACTGTCCCCTGCTTTCCATTATCATGATACTTTTGGCCATACAGTATCCCTAAACACCCCCTTGTTGCACTCCATCATGCCTTTGCTCAAACTATTCTTGCTACCTGAAATGCCCTGCTTCCACAATTACTAACTAGTTTCCATGTGCCAGGTACTTGGAATACAAAGCAAATAAGCCCCATCCATCACAACCTCCTCCTTTCCATGAGCTCACACCCAACTCTGAGAAAGATATGCAACTATACCAATGAGTATAGAACTGTGTGGTAAGGGCTCAGTTGGGTTAAACGGTGTGCAATGGAGATATCTCCATCAGACTGGGACATCAGGGAGGGCTTCCTGGAAGAGGTGGGTATCCAAGCTGAGTTCTGAAGAAAAAGCAGGAGTTTTCAATGTTAAAAAGGGGGTGTGTGTGTCAGGGAATTCAATTAAGGGCTTTCCAGGCAGATGAGCAGTACCTGAAGTCATAGAAGTGTCAAGACCTTAGTGTGGGGTCACAGGGGCTTTTCAACAGGGAATGGCAGAGTCATATTTGCCCTGGATAAAGATGGTACAGGCAGAAAGGAAAGGACGGGGCAAACTTGGGAGCAAAGAACCAGATAGGAGATGGTTTTATCCAGTGAACAAGTCCCGATATATAAACAAAGGCAAAGATAGGATGGAGTAGCCAGAGAGCTTGATGAGTCCTCAGTGACAGATGGGTGGTGTGGGTAGGGTGAAGGACTCCTCTTACAGGTGTCCGCTGCTGTCTCTGAGTGGATGCTGGAGCCATCACCTAAGCGAGGGAAGATCAGGTAGGGATGGAGGGAGAATGAGGCACTGGATCTCCTGTTCAGTGTAAACAGCTTTAGGCCCTCCCTTCCCCCCAGCCCCCCGCCCCAGGAATCTGTCAGGCGGAGTTGGGGTCCTCCTTTGTAGCCTGATGGCATTGCTTCATTCTCTTAGAACATTTGCTGAGTGACACTGAACTGGTCTGTACTTTTCCATTTTCGCCCCCACTTAAGTGGAAAGTTCATGTGGTGTCAAATTAATGTTTGTGTCCCCAGGGCCTGAGCTGAAGTAGAGGTGGGGCTCTTTGGGGCCTCTGACAGAGCATAATTGTGTCCTCAGATAGACTTGAGTTGGAACCTTTTCACTCTCTAGCTTTGAGAGCTTTGCTGTCTCTTCACCTTTCAAGACATGTCTGTAGAAAATACTTTCCCGGCCTCTTCTCCAGGGGCGCTGTCAGGATCAAGTGGAGGCAGCATGCATCTGGAGAATGGAAAGGGCTTGGGAGTTTGGAATCAGAAGACCAGGGTTCCCGTCCTAACTCTGCAATGACAACACAACTTCCAGTAAATGATTCCTACTCTCCTGGCCTCTGTTTTTCCATTTATAAAATGAGGTTGAGCCCTAACCGGTTTGGCTCAGTGGATAGAGCGTTGGCCTGCAGACTGAAGTGTCCTAGGTTCAATTCCCGTCAAGGGCATGTACCTTGGTTGTGGGCACATCCCCAGTAGGGGGTTTGCAGGAGGCAGCTGATGGATGTTTCTAACCCTCTATCCCTCTCCCTTCCTCTCTATAAAAAAAATCAATAAAATATATTTTAAAAAAATAAAAATGAGGTTGGATTAGATCATATTCCTTTCCCCGCTAGCATTTTATTGTTTTATGAATCCAGACAATAGATGTGAAAGGGCTGTGCAAAAGATAAATTCAAATGCATCTGCTAAAGTAGAGTCACTTCTTCGAGTCCAAGAAAGGCTTCAGCAGTAAACCTCATCTATTTAGGGGGTGACCCTGTAGGGGATGCTGTGATGTGCCACTCACATCCCCCTGCAGAGCCAAGGCACTTGCTCCCCAGCTGCTGGGAGTGTTGCCAACTGTCTATGGGTTTGTCCTTAGCCCAAGGGTGCTGCCTCTCCCAAGCTGGCTCCTTCTGGGGACAGCCTCTATCCTGTCACTGGTCAGTGTGGGGTACAAAGGCCCAGCCCTGTCATCTAAGCTTGGACATCTCTGAAAAGTCACCTCAGCTTCTATACTCCTTAGGGCCCTTTGAAACCACATTCAGGTCAGCTTCCCCTTCAACTCTGCCCAACCCTGCCTCCTTCACCTCCTCCCCAAGAATACACCTGCCCACAAACCACCGTTCCAGGAAGCACTGTGACTTCTTGTCCCCGAGGGCCTGGGACCAGACACTTCAGTGTCCCTCCTCCAAAGGCTTGGCAGAAGGCCCTGGCTCCTCCTGCTCTACTGATAATTACAGAAGAACAAGTTGGGGTCTTTTACTCCAAAGCTGACATCTGCGTGGTGTCCCACTGTGTGGCGAACAACATTTCTTCTTGGAGGAAAACTATTATAATGTCCAAAGTCAGGGAACATAGTATGTCAGAGAAAGACTGGGTCAGTAACCACCCAAAATGGCAGCATGGCCAAAATAAAAACAAAAAGCCTCCAGAAAAAGAAGCCATACCTTATGAAGCGCAGTGCTCAATAAATCCACACCTGGAAGAAAGCACCTTATTTTTCATAGGTCTTAGGCCTATGGTTGGCAAACAGCTGCTCATGAGCCACATGCGGCTCTTTGGCCCCTGGAGTGTGGCTCTTCCACAAAATACCATGCACGGCCTGGGCGAGTCTATTTTGAAGAAGTGGCGTTAGAAGAAGTTTAAGTTGAAAAAATTTGACTTTCAAAAGAAATTTCAATCGTTGTACTGTTGATATTTGGCTTTGTGGACTAATGAGTTTGCCAACCACTGTCTTAGGCCAATGGGCTGAGATTTACAACCAGATCAAGTTTTACTTCTGACCTCTTAAGGTCTTCAATAAAGAGGCTAGGACTTCCTTCTATTGCCCAAGTTCAGAGGCAGAGAAATACAACAGAAAGGCAAAAGAGATAAAGGATTAGTTATAACTCTTTGAATAGGTAGGTAAATACTGACCAACAGTGCCAATGAGAAAGCAGTGTTCAGATCTGTCTGAAATTATGAACTCCTCCTCCCCTCCCCCTCCCCTGCTATTCAGCAGCTCCGTGTTGAGGGTCTGGCTCCTTTATTTTTCTCAGTGGGAGCCACTCAGCAGGAGACCTTGCCTCCAGGTGGCCCACTGGGCCTGGGAGAATTGAGGTTTCATTTACAGGAAGTCAGAAATGTCCCAACTAGTTTTAAAGTAAAATAGATTTGTCAAAATAACAATAATACCTATTTGACAGGGCTGTTACAGGTTTCCAGATCAAAAATTTAACCTTTAAAGTAGAATTCATCCTTCTCCTTTGCCCAACAAAACGAACTTTCCACATCTCCGCAGGCATTGCCAACCTGAGTGGAAGCATTTGCCAGCTCAGGGAAGCCTGATAAAAGTGAGTAAAAAAGCAGCAGGATGATTTTTTTCTTTGACTTTGGGGTCTTTCTTAAATAGTCATCCTTGCTCACTCATTAGCCATTTATACACATTTTTAAGAGGAATTATATCTTCATACTTTATGCCTTTTAAAAAGTGTGTATCACACAGACCTCACTGGCAAGAAATGAGTGATACTTTTGTATGTAATTCACATCACTTAAAAAATTGTCCTCAGGGGCTTTCATTCCATTTTTAATAAACCAGGGTATAATTTATACACAGTGAAATGCACCAATCATAAAATGGGGCTCACTGTGTCCTCCACCCCACCCTCTACCCTTACAGCCCCCGCCCCTCCCGTCACTGTCCTTATCCATAGGTGTACGATTTTTGTCCAGTCTCTTCCCACACCCCATACCCCTTTCCCCTAGAGGATTGACAGTCCACTCCCTTTCTATGCTCCTGAATCTATTATATTCACCAGTTTATACTGTTCATTAGAGTTTTTATTCACTTGGTTTTTAGATTCACTTGTTGATAGATATGTATTTGTTGTTCATAATTTTTATTTTACCTTTTTCTTCTTCTTCCTCTTCTTAAAGAATACCTTTCAGCATTTCATATAATACTGGTTTGGTGGTGATGAACTCCTTTAGCTTCTTCTTTTTTAAAAAAAATATGTTTTATTTATTTTTTACAGAGAGGAAGTGAGAGAGATAGAGAGCTAGAAACATTGATCAGCTGCCTCTTGCACATCCCCTACTGGGGATATGCCCACAGCCAAGGTACATGCCCTCGATCAGAATCGAACCTGGGACCTTTCAGTCCGCAGGCTGATGCTCTATCCACTGAGCCAAACTGGTTTTGGCCTTTTGCTTCTTCTTATCTGTGAAGCTCTTTGCCCTTCAATTCTGAATGATAGCTTTGCTGGGTAAAGTAATCTTGGTTGTAGGTTCTTGCTATTCATTACTTTGAATATTTCTTGCCACTCCCATCTGGCCTGCATAGTTTCTGTTGAGAAATCAGCTGACAATCATATGGGTGTTTCCTTATAGGTAACTAATTGTTTTTCTCTTGCCACTTTTAATATTCTCTCCTTGTCTTTTGCTCTTAGCATTTTAATTATGATGTGTCTTAGTGTGGTCCTCTTTGGATTCCTTTTGTTTGGGGTACTCTACACTTCCTGGATTTGTAAGTCTATTTCTTTCACCAGGTGGGGGAAGTTTTTGGTCATTATTTCTTTAAGTATGTTTTCAGTATCTTGCTCTCTCTCTTCTTCTAAAACCCCCATAATTCAGATGTTGGTATGCTTGAGTTTGTCCCAGAGGCTTCTTACACTATCTTCCAATTTTTGGGTTCTTTTTGCTTTTTGCTTTTCCAGTTGAGTGCTTTTTGCTTCTTTGTATTTCAAATCTTTGACTTGATTTTTGCATTCCTCTATTCTGCTGTTAGGTCTCTGTGTAATATTTTTTATTTCAGTCAGTATATGTTTAATTTCTAGTTGGTCCTTTTTCATATCCTCGAGAGTCTCTTTGAATTTATCCACCTTTTCTATGAAATTCTTGAAAAACCTTATAACCGTGGTTTTGAACTCTACATCCAGTTGTTTGTTTTCCTCCATTTCATTCATTTGTGATCTGTTTCTTTGTCTCCACATTTTCGCTGCTTCCCTGAGTTGGTAGAGTAGCTTTGTGTGCTAGGTGTCCTAAAGGGCCCAGTGGCTCAGCTTTCCCAGTTACCTGAGGTGGACACTCTTGGTGTACCCCTTTGTGGACTGTGTGCACAGCCTTGTTGTAGTTAAGTCTTGATTGTTGTTGGTATCACTAGAAGGAATTGACCTCCAAGCCAGTTGGCTGTGAGGATCAGCTGTGTCTACACTGGGAGAATTGTGCTGGAGACACCCTTATGAGACAAGACTTGCAAAGTTGCAAAAAGCCTCTATGCTCAGCTTGGATGGGGTGGAGTCTCAGGGCGGAGCAGACAGCCTTGGCTTCCCATCAGCCCTGCCCTAATAGGCCCCTGGATCTCAGTGTCCCATGGTAATCACTGCAAACATCTCTGAGAGAAAGCTGCCCTCAAGTTTCACCCTCTGCCAGACAGTCAGTTTCTCCCTGAATGAGTCTGGATTCCCAGAGTGTCGCTTGGAACTGGAGTTCAGTGCAGTTGGGAGCTTCTGTCTTCCTCCCACTTGAGAAAGCCAGTCACACACTCAGTAGTCAGTCCTCTCTGTACGCATCTCCAGACCTCTGCTTTCCACAGCTCCCCTGAGTCTCAGTGTGCTTTTCTCTTTTCCTGACATCCAGATTCCCCCTCCCCCACTTTGTATGAGTCTGGGTCTTCAAGGGTCTCGACTGGCACTGGAGTTCAGTGCAGTCGGGAGCTTCCATCTCCCTCCCACTTGAGAAAGCCAGCCACTCATTTAGCCACCAGTCCTCTCTGCTCTCACTTCTCCCTACCTCTGCCTCCTGCAGCTCCTCTGAGTCACAGTGTGCTTTTCTCTTTTTTTTCTAGTTATAGAATTTCCACTCAGCCAGCTCTCCTGTGGTTCTGGATGATGTCCATTTTGTCTTTTAGTTGTAGTTTTGAAATTGTTGTGCGAGGCAGCAGTTTAGGTGTTTACTTATGCCTCCATCTCGGTTTCTCTCCTTTTCCCTTCTTCTTGAAGTCCCACTCAGATCAGCTCTGGTTCAGTTGCAAGCCATTCTCTCCTTGGACCTCCTTTGCACTGGGCCCTTTAAGACACCTGCCTATCCTCCAGGGTTTCCTGGTGCGCGCCTTCCACCACTTCCTCTGACCTGAGACCTGCCTGTTCCTGACCCACTGCATCCTGCACAACCCTCTCAAGAGAAGGCTGCTCTGCCTCCCACACTTCCCACCTCAGTGGGGTTGGGATCTTCCTCCTGTTCCACTCACCTGTCCAGACTATTGTCTCTTTCTTCGGAGGTCTCTTTCTTTAAGGCAACGCCACTGTTCTTCTCCAAACCCCATGATATTACTCCCCAGCCTCAGTGTCATTTCCCTTCCCTCATAGACCTCATAGAACTACTCACAGACCTCCTCTCCTCCCACATGTCTGTCATCTTTCTCAAAGACTGAGAATAGGCAAAGATGAGCTCTTCAACTAATTCTTTTATTTACCCCTAAGCTTGTCCCACTGTCTGTGTGACTACTCAATGGCCATTTCTATCCAAAACTATCAGCATATGGTGTTTCCCCATCGCCCTGGGTTTCTGAGATCGCAGCCCTGCTCCTAAAGTTCCTTCCAGCAGCATTTCCACAACTACAGCTAACATTGACTCCTCCTCACCACGTCTTCAGGGATTTCCATTGATTTAATGCAGACCTGACAGTACTGCTGCTCTTCTTCTAAAACCTCAACTCTGTACTCTTAATGCCAAATTCTTACACAAGATTTCATAATTTGGACCTTGTAGATCCAAATCATGGCAACTGGCTAGCTGTTCATTAAACCAATTGACTCTTGCTCCTGCTCCTGTAGCAAGACTACATTTCTGGCCTTCCTCACAGTTAGGTGGGGCCACATGACTACATTCTAGTTCCTGGAATGTGAGTGTGGTGAGGTCTGGCCCACAACAGTCTCTCACACCTAAGCTTTCATGCTCGTCCCCCTTTACAAAGCGAATGCTGATGCCCAGGATGACCTGGAAAGTCACCAGATGGAGATGGCAGGATCAGTCACCTTGAATTCCTGAATGAAACACGAGCCCCTCTGTCTTAATCAGTTTAGGCTGCCTAAATATCAAAAATACCATAGACCCAGTGGCTTAATTAACAGAAATTTACTTCTTACATTGTTGGAGGCTAAATATGCAAGGTCAGGGTGTCAGTGGATTTGGTTCCTGGTGAGGGCTCACTTTCTGACTCACAGATGGCTGCCTTCTTACATGTTGGAGAGAGACATCCTCTCCCTTGTGCCTCTTTTATAAGGGCACTAATCCTATTCCTGAGGGCTCCACTATCGTGACCTTATTACCTCCCAAAGACCCACCCCTAACACACATCACACGGGAATTAGAGCTTCAGCACATGAATTTGAGGGGATGCAAACACCGAGTCCATAGCACCCTCTCTTCCTGCTCCCTGACTGAAGACAAACATGTACATTGTCCGTGAATAAAACCAAGCTTTCTACAAAATTAAGCCTCTGAAATTTTGGAGTTCATTTGTCATAGCAGTTACTTTGATCCTAATTCAAATGTGTAAGAAGAAGGAATTCTAAAATGGATCACGTTCAACTACAGTCACGAGGGATGTAGAACTAGGTCACACTGAAGGCGAGGGGAATAAAGGGAATGCATGTTCTCTCCTTTGTGGGTACTTTTCTCTAGTTTCACACTCTTGGGTTTCTCTTGGGAGTGCTTCATTCATGAGGCTGGGCCTCCTCCTGTGTCTACGCATAATGCCAGGTAGGAATGAGAGAATGATCCAGAGTAAAGGAGGCACTGAGCCGGGTAAAAGGAGTGACTATGACCTCAGCTCACAGTGTAACCCAGCCCCTCTGCCCCCATCCTGGTGGTGGACAAAGTGCGTATGTTCTTTCCAGGTGTGCTACAGGTGTGAGGGGGCTGTAGCATCAGGAAGCAGCTAGCTGGGGATTTAGAACTCTGGCTCCTGGTTCTCCTTTCCTCTGTTACAACTGGTACCCTGAATGAGGTTGGGAAGTGGGACAAGGAGGAGTTAGAGAGAAAGGTTCAGGACCAACCTGAGAGGCAGGCTCTGGAGCATGGGCACTCCCAGATGTGGGCTGGTATGGGGCTCAGCATGGAAAGGGTGGGTTTGTTCCTGGTAAAAGATGCCACATGGGTCTGAGTGTCTGGACCCCCTGACTGGCCGACTGGCCTTTCCTTGTGCTTACCTTTATGGATGGTTCTACCCATGATGCTGATGAGCGAAGTTACTTAGGAGCAAGCTTTCCCCCTCCTTTCTGTCTAGCCTTCCTGTAGGCTGGCACTTGTACTTAGAAACATTAACTCCCCAGATCTCAGTCCCTCGGGGAGATCAAAGTGCTGTATGGATAGCATCTCATTAAATCCCTCAACCTTTCCTCTCAGAGTCAAGCCCTTCCCCTTGCCACCCCCTCCTGCCAACTCCCCATCCCTGCTGCGTTCGAACCAGATCCTAAATAATGAATATTGTGATTTATTGAGAGTCATTTGGAAGGAGCTGTAAATGGACTGTCAACTTCTCTGTCCATCTGAAAGGCACTATCGTTATGTGTGTACAAGAGAGATAATGGCTGTTCTGACACCACTCACCTGGATGCCAATGATTTATGGTTATTCCCAGGTGCTTTTTATTCCCATGGGACAAAGAAGTCCCAGAATCCTTATTCTTTCTCGAATGTTGACATTTCCTCCCTTTCCACTCCTATCACCAGCCCCCCAGTACACCAGGCATGTGGAAATATCTGCTGCCTTTTCAATGTACCCGTTTCCTTCAGGCTTTCAGAGCTCCGGATAAGCCATTTCCTCTGCAGAATGCACCCTCTTAGCGCCTCAAGTTTGTGACCTGCTCATCCTTACCAAGCAGCTCCGATCTCATCTCTTCTGTAAGACCTTCTTGGACTTTCGCAGGATGAGTTCATTGCCCTTTCCTTGATCTAATTAACAACGAGGATTAAGAACCTCATTTTAAACCCTCAGACCTAACAAGTATTTATTTATTGGGCACATGTTCTGTGGCAGATCCTGAGATAGGTTCAGGGCAGGGATAGGAATATATATATGTGAATCTACACATGCATATGTATATTTTCATGTATATATGAATAAGACAAAGCTGCTGCTCTTGAAAAAGTCACCATCTAATAAAGGAGAAGTAACGTACATGGATATATTTCATATAAGATCATGTCTGCTGTAACAGAGGTAGCCTGGCCCCAAAGCAGGAAGGTGGTAAACTTACTGGGGAGGTCAGACAGGGCTCCAAAAGGAGGAAATATTGGAGCTGAGATGAGTCTTTCCAGGGGCATGTCAGCAAACAGAACAACATGTACAAATGCCCTGAGGCACAGGGCAGGACCACATGGAACTGCACGGTCAGGAAGCGGCAAGAAGCTTGCTATGGTTGAGGCAGCAGGTGTGGAATCTGGATCTGGAAAGGTAGCCCAAGATGCTCTGGAAGAGTCGAATGAGTTTGAACAGTGTTTAGTCTGCCAGACCTTTGTGCAGAGGCCGGTCAGCATGAGGCCCACGTCAAGGCCTTGTGGAGAGTGGCTGTGTGGGGGGAGGGTCGGGGCAAACAAAATGCTCTGGCAGAAGATGCTGAAGCTCCCAGGGTCCCCACAGATGCTTCTAGGCGTCCACTGACTTTGAAGGGAAATTTCTACATCCACACATGTGTACCCACAGACACACCTGGGCTGAGGGGTGCTGGGAGACTACCTAGGAATAACCACCGCTGTCTGTGGCCATCCCTGCTCAGAGAGGCCCCCTCCTCAGCCCCTGGCCCCGCAGACAGATGAGGCTTGGCGGGGCGGCCCGAGTCTTGCAGCGGGGGAGCCAACGTGCCCACACACAGCTGCCGACTTTCTTCCCCCCTCACGTTAAGCTGGAACATTTTGCACTTTTCTCCTCCAACTCTTTCAAAGCAAGTCGTTTTCCTCCTCTGGAAGGGTGCCCATTGTTCATTTGACATTAAAGATAGGTCTTCACTGTTTTCTCTTAGGGCGGCAATTGGGGAAGCGAGGCTGTATTATGCGGACTTGTCATGAGGGCACAACATTATACAAAGGGGGGATGTGAAACGGAAATTGCTCTCTCCAGCCTTCCCAGCCACTCGGCGCAGATTGCAAGAGGTTTTCTGCCCTCTTGGGTTCCTGGCGCAGCTGGTGGGGGTCATTGCAGGCAGCAGTGGGGTTTGTGGTTCTTCACCCACAGCCCTACTGCTGCCAGGGAAGCCGCGAGGAGCTGGGAACTGCTCAGTGGGCAGCACAGTGGCGAGGCCGGAGGGCAGGTGGGGGACAGGGAGAATGAGGGAAACCTTTCTTTCCTGGTTTTTCTCAGGAATATGGCGACTTCAGGGGCTCCGAGTGGTGGGGTGGCTGGTTGGTTCTACAGAGTGAATGGTCTTGTCTTTCCCAGGGCGAACTCAGAGTTCATTTCCCAGGGATGTTTCCTCGGGTTGACATTACTGCCTGCACTCGGCCCTCACTAAACTCCTAGTCACTCCATTGTCCTCATTCATTTGATCTGGTCTTCGCCTTGCCACTGACTAAATGGCTGACCTTGGACAAGTTACTCAACATCCCCCCTGACTCAGTTTCATCACCTGTAAAATGGGAATAAGAATTAGTTACCTTCTAGAGTGGTTGGATGCGTTTACGGATGCAATGTCTGTCCTAATCGTGGTGCCTGTCTGTCCTAAGTCCTCAATAAATGCTTGGTGCATGTTGTTATTTTAATCATTTTTAGTCCACAGAGATTTATTAAATGCCCCTTGTACCATCCTGGGCCCTGGAGCAAGGAAGGTGGGAACCTGTGGGCTGATGGGAAAGGCAGACTAGGCTGCAGTAGTGCGGGACGGGCAGTAAGGGCTGGGAAAGGGGACCAGTGGGTGCCATGGCCGGCGAGGGAGGGACATCTACCCAAAGCCAGTGGTGAGAGGGCTTCTAGAGGGGGTGCCTGTCCAGGGAGACTTGAAGGATGAACGGGAAAAACCAGACAGTCTTCCTGCCAGAGGGGGCGGCGTGTGCAGAGAGATCAAAACCCCCTCAGTTTCCCGGAGCCGTGCCCAGGCCGACGCGTCGGAGCCCAGATGGGGCTGTTGGGTGAGGAGGTGCAGGAGCCGGGCCTGGAAGGAAACTCTGTCCCTCGGGGACGCCTCGGGCAGGAGATGAAAGGCTGGGTTTGAGCGGGAAGGGAGTAGGGAAATGCCTAATGGTTTCAGTAAGGAAGCGGCGCGGCCTGATGGATGGGCTTCTGAGTGGAGAGGGTCTTGGTGGATGAAAGCCTGGCCCGGAAGACGCGGGAATGATGCGCCGGGGCACAGAGGGAGGAAGCCCTGCTCGGTGGCCACGGACACGGAGAGCTGGTGCTTCTGCGAGGCTTCGAAGCCGGAATCCCTGCACCTTGGTAATAGCAACAGGACAAAGGAGGAGTTAGGGACATGCCCGCCCCACACGCCACTGGGCTCTGTGACCACGAATGATCCTTTGCAGAGATGAGGTGCTGGGGGCAGGTGGAGGTGTGGTGTCCCAGGAAGGCCATGCCGCCCTCTTTGCGGGCCCGCAGGTGGGCGTGACCAAGTGGCAGCGCCACCCGGGGCTCCAGGGGAGCTCTGGGCAGGTGATCTGAGTCACCAATGCTGAGGTGGGAGCGGAGGCCATGGGTGGATGAGCTCTTCCAGGGCGAGGAGCACGGCGAGAGAGCAGATGACTGAGCAGAGTTCAGAGAAAAGCAAGAGTAAAGGGACAGCCCTAACCGGTTTGGCCCAGTGGATAGAGCGTCGGCCCTGCGGACTGAAGGGTCCCGGGTTCGATTCCGGTCAAGGGCTTGTATCTTGGTTGCAGGCACATCCCCAGTAGGGGGTGTGCAGAAGGCAGCTGATGAATATTTCTCTCTCATCGATGTTTCTCATTCTCTCTTGCTCTCTGTAAAAATCCATAAAATTATTTTTTAAAAAAGAGTAAAGGGAAAGAAGTCCATTGGAAGTCAGGAAGGAGGGGTCAGAGAGGAGGGAGGAAAACCATGAGAAAAGGGATGTCCTGGAGGAGGGTTTTGTGAAGACGTGTTCGCCGCTGCTGGCCGCCGCTGCAGACAATCGAGGGGAGCCTAAAAGTGGCCCCGGAATTTACAGTGAAGGGAGGTTGGTGGTGATGGAGGCAAGACAGTGCCAGTGGTGGTGAGGACAGAAGTTGAGGATGAAAGATGGGGACCAAACAAGGTCTGGCCCTTTAGAGACCTCGACAATTATGGAGGGAGCAGAGGGAAGCACCAGGGGTGCTATAAACACAGCCAGCAGGCCCTTCCCAGACCTGCTGAAGCGAGGAGTCTTCAGGGTAGAGACTGAAAACCTCGCTGGAAAAACCCCTGAGCCCCTGGGCGATGCTGCCGTGAGATTCCCCGGCAGGATGCTGGGATTAGCGCCGGAGCCCTCATCAGGGGCAGCCCGCAGCCCTTGTGAGCGGAGACCAGGAATGGGTTTGACTCTAGATCTACCACTAGCTGGCTGGGGCACTGCCCAGGCCATGTACTGCTGCCAGGCAGCCTTCTTATCTGCAGGATGGGCGTAACCTCAGGGTGAGTGCGAGGGCCTGGTGAGCATGCACATAAAACGCGGAGCTTATTAAAAGCACTCGCTGTTATTAATGCTGCCGTTGGCCACATGATCTTGGGCAAATTTCACGAAACTTCTGGACTCTGGTTTCCTCCTTTGTAAAACACGAGTAATGGTTTCTCACTCAGCAGGTATTGGAGGACCAGTCTCATTGTGCCAGGGTCGGGGAGGCTGGGGGTGGGTGGAGGGGGGGGGGTGGAGAAAGTCCCTGACATGTAGTAGACGCTCAGCGAATATTAATCTCGTACTTAGTGCTGGTCACTGGTGAGGAAGGCTGTCTGCAGCCATCCCAGTCTGGGGCCCTCCAAGGTGGCCGGGGTGGCTGTTACGCCTTCCAGAATATGGGAAACTTCTGGTTTCCTGGGAGACAGTAGCCCTGGGACAGGGCCCTCTGCATGTCCCCAACCCCTGGGAAAGGCTGAGCGGTGAGATGCTCACAGGGGCCAGAAAGAGCTGGTCAGCTGCCCAGGATCCGCCTCCAGCCAGGCCCCCAGAGCCCCTGGAGAGAGTGGAGGGACAGCTTTGCAGCTCACTCCAGCCAGGCCCGGCCTGGGGCGCTGAAGGGCACAGAGGGAGGGGCGGACAGAGGGAGGTGCAGGGCCTGCTTGCTGCCTCCTGCTGCTCTGGCCACACACAGTCACCTGGCGACCGCTCCCTGCTATTCTGTGGAGAGCTGAAGTCAGAAAGAGGGTGGGGCCCCTGTGGGATCTGAGCCACGGATGAGAAAAGAGGACGGAAAGCAGTATCTGGTCAGCACTTCATAGTTTACAAAGCACTTGCCCTCCGGCTGCATCTTTTGATCCTTAAAACCACACAGTGCAGGAGGCCCAGCAGGCAGGATCCTCCCCTTTTATAGAGGAAACAGCGGCTCGGAGCGGTGCTGAGCCTGTGCGGAGCCTGTGCGGCCGCGTCTAGATTCAAATCTAAGAACAGCTGGCTCCAGGGCCAGCGCTCCCGCCTCGGGCCCAGGAGTTGCTTGGAAAACGGTAGCCCTGGACCCAGGCGCAGGCTACCGCCTTGCCCTGTCGTCTGAGACGAGCGCTTAACTGCTCTGGGCTTGAGTCAGCAGCTCTGACAAGCACAGAGGTTGGCCTAGAAAACCTGGAAGGTCCCTTTCAACCGGACCGATGGGCTGTCTTCATGGGGGAACTCGAGGCCACCAGACATGCCAGGGTTAGCTCGAGGCTTAGTTACAGCCCCGGACCCTCGAGCCCCAGGGAAATACACCTGGCCGGAGAGCCCTTTGCTCTTGCCTGAAAGCCAGGATGACCCATCTGGGAGGAAAGGAGTCTGATTGAGAGCGGGGTGGGGGGGTAGGGGAGGATCCACCGGCATCACTGGTCACCAGCAGGGCGGCGCCACCTCCCAGCAGTTTCCTGGCCCTGGGCCCCCTTGTCCTCCCAGGCACTACCCTCACTCAGCCCCTTCTGCTGTGGTATCTGCAGAAGGTTTTAGATTGAACAGATCTCGCTTCTCCCTCTGATTTGCTGTGTGTCCCCAGGGGCTAACTGTACCAAAACGGGCACTCGGCAGGCAGGAGCGGGGCTGTGTGTGTGTGGCTTGGATCAGAAACAGAATTATTCATCCTTCTGTGGCTTTTATGTCCACTGGCTCTGCTGAGTGGGGTCATCACTTCCCAGAGGGACCTGTTCTCCTCCTCCCAGCATCAGTTTTCCTTTGGAAAGCTAACTTTGGTTTCTGCATTTTGTAATCACAGAAGACTCAAAAGAACCTTTTTTTCTTAAGGAAAAAAAAAAGGCCTGGCCGGTGTGGCTCAGTGGTTGAGATTGGCCCATGAACCAGGAGGTCATGGTTCTATTCCCAGCCAGGGCACATGCCCAGGTGTTGGGCTTCACACCCAGTGAGAGGCATGCAGGAGGTAGCCGATCAAGGATCCTCTCTCATCATTGATGTTTCTCTCTCTCCCTCTCCCTCTCCCTTCCTCTCTGAAATCAATAAAAATATATTTAAAAACAAAACAAAACAAAAAAAACCCTGTCCTGTCCTAGAGATCACCCATGTATGTCAGGCTCTTGGCTGGATGGAAGGACAGAGGGAGGTTCCGGTAAACACTAAACTCAGGGGAGCACGCCTAACTTTGGGGGGCCTGGTTGTATTTTCAGCTCTGAGGAGCAGGAGGAGGCTGAGGGTTTGCACTTGACCTAGAGGTCACTTTCTTTAGTTTCTTTAGATTCCTTTGACCTTCTGGCTCAATACGCAGATGAAGGAGAGGGGCCTACGGAACATGGTGTCTTCAGCTGCCATGTGGATTATTCTAGAATTAGGCCGCTGCTGTCAATTTTATTTGATGGCCCCAAGTCATACCTGTAATTTGGTGCACTCCATGTACTATGGTCTGTCTGAGAAATCCTATAATTATGTTTTAAGCAACAGAGTTTTTAGGAATAGCTAAATAAATGCTAAATTTAGAGCACTGCCTCTTTACCGATGTGGCGGGTGGCGGGAGGTAGACATACGAGCAGTGGCTGGTAGAAGGAGAATATTGTTACTATCCAAAAGGTGGCAGCAGAAATTACCTCAATTAACTTAACAAGAAGCCCGTCCTCTCAGCAGCCTGCCCGGGAGCCCTGGCACGCACCTCGTCCCTCTTCTGCCAGAATTCCGGCTCCCCCACCACGCTGCCCCAGCCCCATCTGCTGCTCCCGACTGCGGCTGGAGCCTGCATCGCAGCCCGCCCGCCTCCTTCCCAGAGCCTGCAGCTCCGCTTCCCCAGGAGCCGGCTCAGGAGTCCAGCCCCGGAGGAACCGCAGCACAGATCCCTGCTTGGCAGGGATGCCCCCTGTACCGAGATCATGGCCAGTAAGGGAGGTTGCCTACCAGCCTCTGAGGGTGCGGCCTGGGGAGAGATTCAATACATCCCTCACCTCTGCTCACCCACCCTCTTTATTTCTGAGGCTCTCTTCTGTGCTGGGTGTTTGTGAACGGCTTAGAGCAAACATGTCAAACTCCAAGGCTAACCACGGGCCAAATACAGTGGTACCTCAAGATACAAGTTTAATTCGTTCCGTAACCTTGAGGCATGGGAAACTATGAGATGCTCGAGTCGAGGTAAACTGGTGGGTCGTGTGCAGCCAGCCGATCCGCGCGATGACTCCTATCTCAAATGTTGCTCGTATTTCAAAGCAAAAATCGCTCGCTCGACGGCTCGTATCTCAAAAATCTTGTATGTTAGGGCACTCGTATCTCGAGGTACCACTTTAAACCAGGCATGCAGTCTGAGGGTCGCGAGTTTGACATGCTGGGTTTAGACTGGGTTCATTATTGATTTGGTTCTAGCTGTGCACTGCATGCCCATCTAGGTTCTGGGTTTACAGCAGTGAGCAAAGCAAAAGTCCCTGCCTGCTTGCAGCTAACAGTCCAGGGAGGGTAAGACAATCAATAAGATTAATTGGGGGAAAGAGGTGCTTGGTTAGATGGTGATGCGTGCGGAGGAGAAAGACAAGGCAGAATGAAGGGCAGAGGAGAGACCGAGGTGGCGATGCTGCTTGTTGAAATGGGGACAGGAGAAGGTACAGGGCTCAGGGGAGCGAGGGTGCAGTGGGGTTGGAAATTCAGCGTGGCAGACGTTGGCTGGAATATTGGGAGGAGGGGGAGGAAGCTGGGGAGTAATCCAAATATCTTGAGGCATTTGCTTATCTCACTCTGAAGTTCAGGAGAGAGATAGGGCTGGAGCGAGAAATCGGGAAGTCATTAATAAATGGATCGTAACTGATGCCCCGCTGTGCTGAGATCACTGGGGGGAGAGCTGTCATTCCGCATGGTGCCCCCATCTGGGCAAGCCTCAGAGTAAGCCCCGGGTAATATGCTGCCTTTTGAAAACAAACAAACACACAAACACAAACAAACAAACGCTTCAGTTCCTGATGACTCAAGTGGCATGTGTCTGGCCCTGATTGTGCAGACAGTTTCACAGGAAGTTGCCAACACAATGAACCATCTGAAGCCTCTAATGAAGCAATTATAGGATGCGGAATGAACAATCAATCAGCTGTAAACTCGGGGGTGAGAATTTACAGGCTCACGGTGCTTGCATCCAAGAGGAACTTGCTGGAGACAACGTGGGCACCTCGGCCCCTCCCACAACCCTTTTTCAGGAAGGAAAAAGTTCTCGGAAAAAGACTCCCTCCACCCACCAATCGGCGCTGCTCTCAAAAGTGTCCTGAAATCACCAAGTTCACATTTTGGAAAGTTGTGGTTAATAAAGACCTTTATCTCCCCAGATAATAATTTCCCATTTGATTCCTGAATCTGCAACAGCCCTGCTAAGGGAGATGTCCGTGCGATGGCTATGATTATTGTATTACTTTTTCCCCGTTGCTCTGTGGCGGTTCTGAACATGGATTACCTCTAATTCTTATAATCAGCCTGCGGGATAGGTTTTATTAGGCTTAATTTGTAATGAGGAAAGAGAGCCGCGAAGCTGAAATCTGTCCCGTGTCTCAGCGCTCCGAGGTGGCACAGCTGGGTCCACCCGGGTGTGTCTGAGACCAGAGCCGCCACCTCCCCGGCCAGCACCTCCCAGCGGGCCTGAACACTGCGAGTGGCCTCCCCTCTGTTCAGCCCTTCTTTCGAGTGTGATGTTAGGAGGTTCTTATTGAAATCTCCACACCATCAAAGGCTGGCTCTCTAAAGCCCCCCAACACGTAGGATGTTGGAAGAGTCACCCCTCTTCCTTAGTCTCCCTTCCGGTTTCTGTAACTTTGTCCCAAGTGACACAGGGGGAGCCGCTGCCTACCACCTTCCTATCAGCCACCGCCTCCCTTCCCCGACTTCTTCGCCAGAGCCCACTTCCCAGTGTGGAGGCTGAAAAGATCAGAAACTCACTCCCTCAAAAGGGAACCCTGAGACTGGATTTGGCAGCCAGGGGATGAGGATGCGGGAGGCGAAGATGTCTGTGTGGTACCTACAATCCAGCTGTTGCCTCCTCTCCCTGCAGGCAAATATTTAAACTCTCCGAGGCCTCGGTTTCTTCTCTAAAGCGGGGCTGGCCACACTTAGCACAGGGGTGTTTTGAAAAGAAAATTGGATCAAGCATATAAGCACCCAGAGTAGAGCTGGACACAGGAGTGACAGAATACATGGGTGTTATTATTTTTATGATTCTTACTGAAATGGGGCTGCTAGTCACCGAGTTTTATTTTGTTTTAAGGTGTGAGGTTCATGCATGGTATAGGCAAAGGGGCATTCATCATCATCATGAAAGTATATAATGCCACCCTAAAAACAATGACAAGCAAGCCGTACTCCTGTGTGTATATGCGAGCATCATTATTCACTGACCTCATTTGCTGGGGTCAGGGCAAAACGTCACCCCAACCACAGGGCCCAGCATCTGTCTCAGGAAAGGAAGCCCCTTCCCTTGGTAATAATTATTAGATACATTAATTATTTAGGCCTTCTGTCAAGAGGCTTACAGTCACTGTAAAACCCTAAGACATAGCGTTAGACTTTTAAATGTAACAGGGTCAGCGTGATGGGTAACAGATATGAAGGTTTTGGAATAATGGCTTTAATGAACAAACAAAGTTGGGAGGCTCTGGAGACGTGACTAATGGGGTATTTAGCATTTTTTTAAATTTATTTTTCAGTGACGGTTGACATATAATATGTTTGTTTCAGGTGTACAGCATAGTGGTTAGACATCTCCAGCCCTCATGAAGTGATCCCCGGGAAGTATGGCGCCCATCTGGCCAGCTGGGTGTTCGTCAAAGCAGAGGGTCTCGGACTTGGGCCTGTTTGGGACCTCTGGACTGTGTGGTAAGCAGGCAGTTGTATCAAACATTTCAACACACCCAAGGCAGGCCTGTCTCTCACGTGCTGCATGTGCCAAGCTCATCGGCAGCTCCCAGCCCTCCTTTAGGTGAGAGACTGAAACTCAGATGTGGCTTCATCTGAATGAGCTTGTGTGACTCCTGGAGGGACGCACTGAGTCGTGTACTGGTATGTGCCTGAAACCAAAAGTAAAACTAGCTTAGACCAAAGGGAATGGCTGGACTTGAACGGTGGGGGAGACAGTTCTCATACAGAGTGAAGGAGGAGGGACAGAAAACACAGCAGACAGGGACTGCGAGCCCTGGACATAGCTGGAGGTTCTCTCTCACCCCCCCCACCCCATTTCTCAGAATACCTTGTATATACCTCTGTTATATTTCTACTATATATGCTGGCTTTGCTTCCCTGTTCCCCTCCCCCACCCCTCATCAAAGATCATGGACTGTGGTTGGGGTGATATTTTGCCCTGACCCCAGCAAATGCCGTATCTTCCTTGGCGTCCCCAGGACCCAACAGCACAGGGCTTGACCTCTTGATGGGAATTCGGTAATTGTGGCCTGAATAACAAGAAGATGCTTAAGACAAGAAAGGGCCAGCATAAAGAAGGAAATTTCATTTCTTCTGCCGCTGGGAGATCAAAT
Organism: Lasiurus cinereus; assembly: GCA_011751065.1. Classification (NCBI taxonomy): domain Eukaryota; kingdom Metazoa; phylum Chordata; class Mammalia; order Chiroptera; family Vespertilionidae; genus Lasiurus; species Lasiurus cinereus. The sequence continues at coordinate 4,336,013 of JAAGEH010000226.1, forward strand.
ATCAAATAGTGGGGAGTATATTGACATAAAACCTTCCAGGATAGAAGGAAAAAAAAAAAGTTGACTTCTCATCCTCCCCAGAATTCCCTTCCACAAACGCAGCCGAACACCTGGGAACTGGAGACCTGCCGCTGCATCACCCTTTGGATGTCAGAGCGGAAACCCCAGACCGTGTCCTTCGCCTGCAGTCACCCGGGTGGAGCACAGACAAGCTAATATCAGCAGCTCGTCTCGGTGCCCACACTGCCCCTGGAACCCAGAGAGCCGCAGTCCTCTGTGGCAGGACAGATGGCACTTACAAGCCAGCCTAGCGCCTGGGAGGTGTTTCACACGCTACCAATTAAGATGCGTTTCCTCCTGTGTGTCCATCACTCGCACCTGCAGGACAACCAGGAGCCTCGCCAGGAGCGCCTTCCACCTGACCGCGCCCTGCTCCTCGGGGGCATCTTGCTCCAGTTCAACAAGGTTTCAAAGCACGAACGTGAGAGTTGCACCCGACCTGGAAACTTCCTACGACACGCCTGGAGATCCCAGCAAATATAGGGTGTCCCCCCAAATGTATACGCACACTTTGAATAATTATAAAGGCAGTGTTTATTAAAATGCATTTCATTTTCAAAACTGAGCTGTCAGCTGTTACAGCGTGTATACATATTTTGGGACACTTTTTGTTGTTGTTACCTGAAGATATTTTTTCTTTTCTTTTTTTAGAGAGAGTGGAAAGGAGGAAGAGAGAGAGAGACATCGATGGGAAACACATTAATAGGTTGCCTCTTGCACTTACCCCAGTAGGGGCACCGGAATTGAACCTGCAACCTTTTAGTGCAGGGCTGATGCTCTAACTACTAAGCACACTGGCCACGGCCCCAGCAAATATTTTTATATTTCCATACATTGCCCATTGCTGTGACCCTGCTAGGTGCCTTCAGGCTCTACCCTTGAGGAACTGAGTCTAGTGGGACAGATAGATTAGTAAACAGCTAATCACAGTTCCCTGTGAAAGGGCTGGAAGTGGAGACATTGAGGCACTGATGAGCAGAGAGGGAAAAGCTCACTAATTTTTGAGAAGAAGCCATGTGTCAGTCCACATTTACAAAAAATTAGAAACTCGCAATTTTATAGGGCAATACAGTTTTCTTTTTTTAAAAATATATTTTATTGATTTTTTACAGAGAGGAAGGGAGAGGGATAGAGAGTTAGAAACCTCGATGAGAGAGAGACATCGATCTGCTGCCTCCCACACACCCCCTACTGGGGATGTGCCCGCAACCAGGATACATGCCCTTGACCGGAATCAAACCTGGGACCCTCCAGTCCACAGGCCAGCGCTCTATCCACTGAGCCAAACCGGTTTCGGCAAGTTGACAAATTTGGTGATTACCAAGCACGAGACGGAGCTTTGGAAGCCAGGTGACAACACTCTACACTCCCTCTACCCTGACCTGTCAGCAGCACAGCTGTCCCTGCTTTAAAAATAACGTTTCTTCTGATTGGCTCTGTTTCTAGTAAAAATAACACGTATCCTGATTGGCTCCGTTTCTAGCTCCCCGAAGCCCCACGGAACCCAGCCTGAACAAGAGAACGGCCCCTCAGCGCCTCCCACATCGCGTGGCAGAACCATGGCTTCTTCATGGCAGTCATTCCAGAAACAGCTGCTTAATGATGGGCCCAAGCACCCATCCATTCAGGTGTGTGGCTCAACCTTCTTCCCTGGACCACTGGGGCCAGGGAAGGGACTGTCACTTCTGACCACTGCCTGGGAAAGGAACAGGGTCCTCACTCATCAGTGAAACGAGAAATGTCTCCCTCTGCCAACAGGAAGCAGAGCTGACTTGGCTGTGACAAGAGTTTGTGTGAGGATTCTGGTCAGTGACTCTCAAAGGGGTGGGCTCCTGGACAGCAGCAGTACCCCGAAACTTGTTAGACGGGCAAATACTTGGGTCCCACCCAGAACTGCTGAATCAGAAACACTGGTGTTCGACGGTAGACCAAGGTGTAAACAAGCCTTCCAGGTGACTCTGAAGCACACCAAAGCTCGGGACCACCGCTTTAGACCGGGGTGCCGCTTCTGACGTGGGTACCAAGTTTCTGTTCTTTCGTGGACTGAGGCATGGGTCTGTTTTCCTCCGCGGATCTGACTGGGAACCGGAGGAACTTCACTGGAAGCAGGAGGCCTATCCCAGATCATCCCTGTAGGTAAGTCTGCTCTTAAAAAGATAAGCCTATGACAGGTGGGTGCTTCAACAGTCATTATGGCTAACCCTTGCTCTACTTCATACCTGTGATCTCATTCTGCCCACACGGTAGCCCTGGAAAGGAAGTTGTTTTCAAGATGAGGAAAAAGACTCAGGAAAGTTCATTCACTGGCCCCAGGTCACATACTAGGAGTGGCAGAACTAGTGGCCTCGGAACTCTGCCAGGGATATGGGCATAACTGGGGACAATCTAGGCGGACTTCTCCCACCACTGACCTGTAATTACGGTTTTACAGACACCTCAGCCAGGCGCCTCTCTCTGCTAAAGAAATGTGTCTCTTTGACTTGGGGACATTCTCAGGAATGACTCTTCCTTAAGGAGCCTCTTATTTATAAATACGGTTTCACACACACCCCCCATCAGCTCCATGGCTTTGTAACAAAGTCGGCGACAGATGAATGTGTGAGCTAAGCTGGGGGGTTGCTCAAGCAGCTACCAAATCAGCGTCTCAATTTTAGACCCAAATGGAACCATTAACCTTCGTGAGTTCTTGTGAAATGAGAGGCTATTTTTAAGATACTCCTAAGCCCTTTCTTTACTTTTATTCCAGTATTTCTGATCCCGTCTAAATTTCATCTCGCATAAAATCCCATCTCATTTTTGCTCTTTTACTAACCTTGCCTGGTTCCAAGGACTGTTCTTCAACTACATTCAGCCTCCTCTCCCCTCCCGCTCCTCTCCTCTCCTCTGCTCCTCCTCTTCTCTTCTCCCTCCTTCTTCCCCTCCATCTTCCCCTCCCCCTCTCTTATTTTCCCTCTCTCTCTTTTCCTCTCTTCCTTCCCCTCTCTCCTCTCTTACCCAGGATAAATTCACTGCTCTCTTCTCTTTGCTCCTGCTCCTGAACTATTGATTGCTCCCGAACTATGATGACCCCCGAATGAAAGTGCTTAGCCATGCTCTGCAGAAACTTCATCTCAGATCTATGCAAGCAGTGCTCTTAAGCCTTCCTGCCAAGGCTTGCACTGCCTCCTCCTCCCTTGCTCTGTTCCCGCACGCTGTTCCTTTCCTCTGGCCCCCTCTTCCTGCAGCTCTCACTCATCATCAGTAGATGGTCTTGTATCCTAGGTCACAGAAAATAATGGCCACTAAACTGGAACTTCCTCAGCTCCCTGCCTCTCTACGACCTCACTGGTTTAAATCTTTACCATTGATACAGACTGAATGTGTCTTCCCAACAGTCACAGGTTGAACCCCAGTGTGGTAGTGTGTAGAGATAGGGCATACAAGGAAGTGATGGAAGTTAAATGAGGTCAGAGGGTAGGGCACTGATGCCTCGGGATTTGTGTCTGGTCTCCCTCGGGGCCCGGGCACTCTGAGGAAAGGCCATCTGAGGACACAGTGAGCACTGAGCCTCTGCCAGCCAGGACGAAAGCTCTCCACAGTCTTCTACCAATGCCTTCTTTCCCTTAAGTCACAAGTGCATTGCAGGCAGCGGCTGAGGGGGTTGGCTGGGTTGGAAGGTTGATGCATGAGCCTGGAATTGGCACAGAGGGAATAAGGAGAGTTGAATATTTAATGGCATTAATTAGGATGTCTGATGAATTCATTTCATAATTCGGAGGGCCTGCCCTGAAGACTTGAAGTCTGTAAGCTACAACTTCCTTTTAGTTGACTGTAGTTGTATAGCAAAGCACCCCCAAACTTAGTGGGATTAAAACAGAAAACATAGATTCATGTAATTCTTCCTAATGGGCTGCACTCAGCTGGGCAATTAATTCTACTGGTCTGACTGGAGGCCACTCACATGGCTGCTTATGTTGGTGGGCCAGTAGGGGCTGGGCTCAGTTGCGGTTCTGGGATGGCTGTGCCTCCTCTCTTTCCATACAGTAATCTCAAGACCTCTGGCAAACAAGGCTAAGATTTTGGGTTAACCCAAGCCTTTGCCATATTCCACACACACATACCTCCACCTTTATCCTAGACTCTGGGAACCTTCTATCTCTCCTGCCGCAGTTAGGGCAATCTAAGCTCATTGCCTCAAGGAAGGCTGGCCACAGCCAAACAAAAGAGAACAAAGGCATCAGTTCTCAACCTTGAGTTTCAAAAGAGCCTTTTCAAAGTCCTGGCAAAAAAACAAACTCCACAAAAACCCAGGTTGATAGAGAAAAGTTTTTGTTTCAAAAGCTTGGCTTTTCATGCTGTTGACAGTAGGTTGGGGGAGATGGCAGGATGATATATGAAAACTATTTGAAATATAAAGAAATATAAAAAGTTTAAAAATATAGTAAGAGAGTTTTAAAGTGGATGGTCTAGTTCTGCTGAACCTGAGGGGAATCCAGGAGCTGAACTGAGGGACTGATGAGAGAGGGCCCCAGGGGAATCGAGAGTTGCAGTGAGTGTTCCACAGGAGGGACCCTGAACGTGACTCAGCTTCACAAATGTTGCAGGTCGGGTGCTCTGCAAGTAAACGGTGAGATGAAGTTTGGGTGCAAAATGCTGATGAAGAATTAACACATTAGAAAGGGAGGGAAAGAAAGTAGAACTGGGTGAGGGAGGAGATGGATTGGGATGACAGAGCCTGGGTCAGTAGGAAACTGGAGTCCATATTACCACCAGAGTAGTTCCGTGTTGGATGGAATGGCTGGACATTTACATCCACCTAAGTCAGTTATCAGATACACGCAGCTCTGGGAAGGGCAAGGTGGCTCTCTGCATCTGGGAGGAGCTGACAGCTGGAGACCATCTGCACTCGCTCCCGGCAGCTGGGCACCAGGCCTTCACGTGAAGAGGGATCTGAGTACCTCTGTGGCTGCGAGTCTACCACAATAATCCTCTCCGCCCGGATGAGCTTAATCCAGGGCCAGGAGATGACAGAGCACTTGGATAGATTTGGGAAGCCTGCAGAAAGGACCTGAACAGAACTTTCCAAGTGCGACCCAAAAGAGGCAGCAGGGTCCATGGAGCGTCCATGATGGACCGTTCTGTTGTATGTGGCCCCAGGCTGTCATGGAAGAGTATCTAGAACCCTCCTGTGGTCCCAAAAGGGTCCAGCAATGGCTGATAGAGGGTCAGGCATGGATCATTTGGATCAACTGACACCTGGGATTGATGGTGAGGTGGGCTCCATCTCACCTGATAAAAGAGGGGTTAACCAAAGACCACAAAAACAAAACGAAACACAACAACACGAAGTTCTTCTTAGATTTTAGCAAGGACAAGTGACAGCTGTGAACCAGCTCCTATAAAGGCCTTTCCCACCCCACTACCTCCATCAATTTAGATAAATCTCGGATGGTGAGCAGAAGAAAGGCATAGAGAAAATCCACATTGGCTGAGTTTAAACTTGAGGAGACAGAAAACAAACCTTAAGTAACTGAGTGTATCCAGAATTAAATAGATTGAATTTTCTGTCACCAGACAGCATGTGTTTCCAGACAAATACAAAGTTTAATGATGAGAAAAAACATTTTTAAAGTTATACCTTTGGTTCACTTGAGTCATAGATTGGAAGTTCATGGTATCCTATACAATAAAAGGATAACATGCAAATAGTCTAAACAGCAGCACAACTGAACAACCAACCAAAGCATAATATGCTAATGATAATACTAAGGCTGCTCAATCCTTTGCTATGATGTACACTCACCACCAGGGGGGCAGACAGTCAACTGGTTGACTAGTCGCTATGATGCGCACTGACCACAAGGGGGCAGATGCTCCAACTGGTAGGTTAGCTTGCTGCTGGGGTCTGGCCCATCAGGACTGAGTGAGATGGGCTGGACACACCCTGAAGCCCTCCCATGGTTCCTCTCCAGCCTGATCATGTACCAGTGGGGTCCCTCAGCCTGGCCTGCGCCCTCTTGCAATCTGGGACCCCTTGGGGGATGTCAAAGAGCCAGTTTCAGTCCAATCCTCCAGACCACTCCCCTTGGGGGGGGGGGCCGTGGTGCCAGGCACAGGGCTCATGGCTGGTGAGCACAGCTGCAGCAGCTCGAGCCTCTCCCAATTGGGACTGATTGGGTGTGAGCCTGCAGCAGGCATAGTGGGGTTGGGATGAGCGGGAATGGCAGGTAGGAGCTGCAGGTGGTGTTGGACTATAGTTTTCAGCCCCATCCCTGCAGGCCACCCTGAGGGACCCCACCTGTGCATGAATTTGTGCACTGGGCCTCTAGTGAAATAATAAAAAGAAGTAATCATCACTTCATTCAGTAAAGGTAGAAAGGTAAACCAATGAAGAGTTCCAAGCTTGCTCTCGGTCAGCTGGGGTACTAGCTTACAACCTAGACACTTAGACATTGCTGATGTAGTCCATAATAGATGCTGATTTCTAAAACTCTATTTGAATCAAAACCTGAAAGTATTTATGTTTTTTGCAATGTTTTAGCTGTTAATTTAAGAAGACAACCAGATATCATTCTGACCCCAGTACAAAGAATAGAGAAAACAGAGACATAGGCTAGGGGACTGGCCTTATAAAATTCTAAGCAACAATTGGCCTCTTGCACTTGGGTGATGGTGGTAGAGCGGGAAGACACGCAGGAAATCGGGATGTCTTTGGAAGGCAGAGTTAAGATTTGCTCATGAACCCAATGTGTGTGACGGGTAGGGAATGACTTCTAGCTTTTGGCTTAAGCAACTGGATGTCATGGTGACATTTAATAAAAGAGAAGATCAGAAGAGAAAACAGTTTTGTGGGGAGAGGGTGGAAAGCATGAGATTTATTGTGGTCAAACTAAGTTCCTGATGCTATTAAGTACCACAAGGCTCTGTCTCTTGACATCTAGTCTGAAGCCTGGTGAAGAGGAAGGGACTGGAGATATTAATGTGAGAATCATGAGCATAAAGACAGCATTTAAAGCCACAGCACTAGATGAGCTCATTTTACTGAGTTGCTGAATGTGGAGAGAGTGAATCCAGGGGCGACAGGACCAAGTGTATGATAAGATTATTACTGATTTTTATTTTCATCTTTATTGTTTTCTACATATTTCCAAGGTGTTCCCAATGGAAATATATTAGTTTTCTAATCAGAAAACAAGTCAAATCATAATAAATGTGCTGCTGCCACTCAGAAACACACCTACACAGCTTCCCTACTTCTTTTCTTGGGAAGAGCATTTCGCCTAGGTTGAGCCTTAAACATATTAATGTGTTTATTTAATTGGGAATCTTAGAGAAAGCATTTGCATGAACATCAACATCCCTCTTCTGCAGTGCAAATGAGCCACTCGTGCCCGGAGCTCTCACCCAGCCCGCCTCTCACTCCTGATTGAACCTGTGCCTAATTACGTGTTGCTCCTTGAGTTCTGGAGTGTGTAATAGCGATGTTTATTTGCCACAGTTGACGGTGAGGACTAAGTCTTTTTCCTTTTTAAAGGGAAGGAGAGAGTCACTTCGTCTGTCATGCCAATAACAAGCGCGGTGATGGGGTGGTGTGGCTCCGGTTAGTGAGAGCCGGGGCAGAGATCCAGACATCTCGGGCTAGGCTGTCAGAAGTCCAAGCGAGAGAGAGAGTGCCCACAAGTCATTTGGAACGACTTTTGGAGAGTGGCAAAGGGCCGCATGGCCCAAACATTTATTCATTCAACTAACATTCACTCTGTCCCTCTAGTCTAGTGCCCCTGGTCCTACTCAGAGGTCAAAGGGACCCTGTGAGGCTCCTGAAGAATGCGAAGTCTAGTGATTCCACCTGAGTTCAGTTTGTCAAGGGGCGTGGCGAGGGAAGTGCGGGGCAGTGTATGGTTCAGCGTCAAGGACCCCTGGGCAGGACAATAACACTAGCTGACAATGATCAAACTGCCGGGCACAGTCCTTCATGCTTTACAGGGATTAACTCATTTCTTCCTTCCAACAACCTATGAGGTAAGTACCGAGATTGTGCTCATTTTATGGGGTGAAAAGAACCAGGCACAAAGTGGTGAAATCTGAGCTGAGTATTTAAGGGCAAAGAGGAGCTAGCCAGGTTGGGGGTGGGAGGAAATGTTCAAGCAATTAGAGCGGCTTGTGGAAAGGCAGTGGGGTTCGGAAGAGCTTGAATAGTTGGGGAGCCACTGGGTATACTTGATGGTGGAGGAGGTTTGGGGCAGGAGCCTAGGAGGATGGAACTAGCATTGAAAGGTTTTCAGAAAGGGAGCTGCAGAATCCAGTTTGTCTCCATTCTAGCTGCCTCGTGTAAGTCTGGTTGGACAGGACCTGGTTGTAGAGGGTTTGATAAATGATGAAAGCTAAGTTACAGCCTCTGAGTGAGATGGATTCATGGGATGTTTCACAGTGGATGACTGCACTGGGGACCTGTTGCAGGTGAGGGGCTGGTGTGGGGAAGGTGTCGGGGCCGGGGCCTGGGTTTCTAGTTGGCTGACTGGGGAAGTGTAGTGTTCCCCAGAGACTGGGAGCCCCAGGGGCGGAGCAGGCCCCTGGAGACAGATGGTGCTTGGGATTTGCTCTCGGAGGTGCTTGAGCCGGGTCTCTGGGGGACAGTGGAAAACAATGCCCAAGCAAACCAGCAGAAAGGCAGTGACAACATGGATGGAGAGCTGGACCCAGGAGCAAACTAACCAACCCACAAACTCTTCATCTCCCTCTTACCGACAGTCTGCAGGTTCAGTATCTTTCAACTTAAGGGGAGAGAGATGCTAAAATATTCTTACAAGCCAGGGATGGCAAATAGAAATTAGTAGGCTAGCACTTGTTATTAGTGTTTTAATATGTCTTAAAGGGCACTGACATTTTATGTCTTTTTTTTTACTCTATTTTAGGGAAAATTGAACATATATATGCATGAGACCTTTCATAGGTTTACTACTGATGTTTTTCCCTTCTCCCCCCAAACCTCCGTAAGATCTTAATTTCCCCAAATCCAAAGTCTCCCACTCCTCTGGCAATTTTCCAAAGCCCATTCTTTGAGGCAGGCAAGGCGTTGCTTTACTTATGAACACCCTGTCCCATGGATAAAGAAGACTCGAGAGAGGTTACGTGACTTTCCCATGGTCCTCCCAAGGGTCAGTTGTGGAGCTGGTGTTGTAAGGTAAACTCCTCAGAGTCGACGGGCTCAGATGACCACCTGCCCTCCACACCTCCCTGAGAAGTGAGCGGGGCTTATTAGGTGGACACAGGCTTGGGGAGAAGGGCTGTCATTCCTTGACTGTCTCCAAGGAGAGACTCTGGTTCTGGAAAAGGAATGAGGGCTGATTGGGTGGTAAGGCAGACAAGGGAGGTAGCACTGCTCTAGAGTCAAGGAAGTGGTCTCTGAGATGGGGAGACCCTGACCCCACCTGCAAAGTCTTGACTCACTTGCATGTGGCTGGACAAGTTTACTCTTAACCTTTCTGAGCAAGAGGATGCTGAGGAGTGGAAGCATCAGATGGGAAAGGACCCAGTTGTGCCTGGATCATTGAGAGCCCAGCCCTCCTACTTTATGGGTGGACTCCCCCAGTGGAACACTCCTAGGAGCGCCAGGCCACACACTCACTTTTATTCATCCTTTCACCAACTAAGTGTTCAGCACCTACGTAAGGGAGAAGGCTGGTTGTGGAGCCGATATGTAGCCTCCATTTTCTCCTTCCTAATGGAACCCAGATTTCCCCACAACCCATTCCTATACCAGATGGGAATCATAATTAGCCTGAGACAATCAGATGATAGTGATCACCAGGGCTGTATGTTGACCTGAGCTGACCCAAACAGGTTACGAGGACGGTTTTACAGACTGCGTGTAGGGGAGACGTTTTGCTTGTCTTGTACATGTGAACAGGAAAGCATGCAGTGCCGAGGCGCTAGAATACGTAGAGCGTTTTAGCCGGTGCCTCCCCCACAGCCTGTGCTCAACTGGTAGTAAGTGGCCTCATCAGCATTGCAATTTTTTAAAAATATATTTTATTGATTTTTTTACAGAGAGGAAGGGAGAGACATAGAAAGTCAAAAACATCAATGAGAGAGAGACATTGATCAGCCGCCTCCTGCATGCCCCGCAGTGGAGATGTGCCCGCAAGCAAGGTACATGCCCCCAACCGGAATCGTACCTGGGACCTTTCAGTCCGCAAGCCGACGCTCTATCCACTGAGCCAAACCGGTCTCGGCAGCATTGCAGTTTTTTAAGTCTTTAAATGATCGTTGCAGTTTGTTTAATCCTTCAGTGATTTGGAAGCCTGGTTTAAAGGTTCTCAAAGTGCAATGTAGAAGCCAATTAGGAGCTTCCAGCATCTTCCCTAATTATAAGCAAGAGTCTTGTAGTACCTGTATGTTAAAACCAGGGCAGTGGCTATATTTCTGTTTCTGGCCAGACTTCAATTAACAGATTAGTTCATGGAAACCAGGCATCTACTCCTGTCAGTCACCAAAGCATGGCCATCTAAGGCGTGGGGAAGCCTCTTTCCTGGCAGTCACAATTAGGACTTTAAGAGTGCCCCCTGAACACCTGCAGAGAAGCTTTGCGCAGACGTTTCTGGAAGACTGGAAGATAATTGAACTGACCAAATTAAGATTCACGTACCAGTGATACCTGCTCCTCTGATACTGAAGGCTTTGAAGATGTGAGCACCAGCTTGACCCAGCTGAGCTACCGATGAAATCATGAGTTGCCCTTGGGCCACGTCCCATTTCAGAAATGGACACCGGTGCGCTCCTGCCTCCCTCTCAGTCAGCCCCACTCTGGGCCAGGTGTGCTCAGAGGTGTGCATATCACGGGAAGGCCCTGTCTTCAAGAAGTGTGCATTCCACACTGCACCCCCTCTCTGGTCCAGAATCTGCCTGATCTCAGGGCATCTTCACAGTAGATACTACTATTCTCTGCTTAATGAAGAAACCAAGGCCGAGGAAGAATAAATATCCGGTCCAAGGCCTTAAAGCGAACAGAAGACTGGTCATTCCAACCAAGTTCTCTTTAAGCCCAGAGCCCATCCTGGGAGCTGAATATCTTCTATTGCTACACATTTCGTCTGAAGAAACCAAGTCCTTTACATTTTTGTAGGCCCAGCAAAAAGAAAAATCAGTAAGTGTAGATTCAGTGGCCACATACCAAGTGCCTACCACGGGCCAGACATGTCACATTCTCTCTAATCTGTTTTTTAACTGAAGACCCCATTGTCCCTTCTCTGCAGATGGGGAAACAAAGGTGCCAGGTCCTTAAAGAGTTAACTGCAGTGAGAGCATCATGATGGACCAGACCAGTTGGGCACAGACCATGGGAGAGGCAATATGCTGACTGCTTTACATGTGTAATCCTCATGTAATGTGCATAGCTAGGTAACTTTTATCCTCAGTTACACAGATGAGGAAACTTGAGACACAGGGAGGTTAGGTTACTTGCCCAAGGCCACTCAGCGAGGGGAGGAGTCAGAATTTGAACTGAGGCAGCCTGGGTGCAGACTCTGCCCTTCACCAGCTGTCTTATACCCACATGCCATCTACACTCATGAAACGGAATGAAGGCTCAGTCACGCTAGTCCTGTTCCCTGACCTTCTTCCTGCCCCACGGTGCCTCCAACAGTCTGGCATCTGGTTGACATCAGCAAGCCCATTAGGGTAGTCTCTTCCCTGACCCAGATCCGAGAAGGCAGTGGGTGACCGTAGACCAGACCCATGTGATTTCCATAAGGTTTTCTTCTCCTTGCCCTGGGAATGGTCTCGATGAGCATCTATCTCTCCTTCCAAAATGCTCAACAGCCTTCAGGCTGGTGGCCCATCAGGGACAGAAGGACACAGAGGCAGGCTTCCCACCTGATGGGCCACCAGTGCTGGAGATTGGGGAGCGGGAATGGGCGGGGCCTGTAGCTGCAGTCTTGCCATCAGCCTGGGGAGCAGGCTCTTTCAGCCTCAGGGAAAGGTCAGGATTGTAGCAGGGTGATTTCACTCTTAAGTGGATTTCGGAGGCACTAGCGGCCCTCTCCTCTCTAAAACAGTGCGGTGAAGCTGCTGCCGAGTAGCCAGAGGCTGTGTTCCTGGGCATGGTGAGGTGGCTTCTGGAAATCAGGCATGCAGTTAGCTAAACGGAACCACGCTGCCTCCTTAATGGGAGCAAGCTCAAGAGAGAAACTGAATAAAAACAAGGCAAGTTGGCTTTCCACCCCTAATTCAAAAAGCCAGATAATTAAGTAGGCGGAGAAAGGAAGTGTCCCTTCTGATTCCCAGAGCTGTCTCTCTCTCTCCATAGTTTTCTTTCTTGGTGGTAGAGTGCGTGCGTGTGGGAGGGGCAGTGTTGTGAGGGAAGTCCTAACAAAAAAATTATTGCCCGGAACCCTTTGAATAAGCGATTTGTGTCACATGGAGACCATCATAATCACTAATTGTTTTCACTTGTGCTCTGCTTCGCCATCCCCTCCACTCAGTCCCCGTCTGCAGGGCCCCCAGCTCCAGATCTCACCCCCTGCTGACTCACCCCACCTCTCACTTTGTATTTCACCTCAGGGTGTGTGTGTGGGGGGCTCATCGGTGTGAACCCCATCCACCCCAGGCATCTTCCACCTGCAAGTGCGCCTGGAGAGCACTTCCCTTTCCTCTGCCCCTGGGGCTGTGGTGGGGTGGACAGGGACCTGTCACTTGCACAGCCATTGCTCTCTGGTGCCCTGGACCTACTGGGGCTTGGCCTGTCAGTTGCCCTGCGCTGCACGCTCCTTCTCTCCAGTGTAACCATCGTGGCCACACTCCGGGCATGCTACGGAAGTCTTCCCTCCACCTGCCTCTCAGGCTACCGTCCCCCAGCCTTGCCTGCTTCTTTCCACATCTTGACAGTCATCTTACCCCACTTGTCACAGCCACATGTCTCCACCGCCATCAGGGCCAATTCTGGCTTCCGCTCCCCTTCCCTCCTGTCCCCCCTCCACTGTGCAGCTGGCCACCACGGATGTCCAATCTAAAGACCCAGCGGCCCTCCCCATCCCCTTCCTGTTCACGGGGCAAGAGAGGAGGAGGATGGCCAAAGCGAGCTCGGAGGGAGGACGGTGGTGTTCAATCCTCTCCGTTTCTTCAGAGAGAGCGAGCCTAGAGTCTCAAAGACATTTTTAATCTACCAAACTGCATATTTTTACTTAGATATTTAAAAAAGCAATCTCCAGCTCCGAAAAAGAATGTAGCATGGATGCCAAAGCAGATCACTAACACTTGGTATCAACAGGAATGTATTTGAATTTAAAAGGCTAGCTGCATCTGACAGCAGTCTCAGCTGCAGCAAGTCAGAACAGAAGCAGAGGGGAGGTGGGGGGGAGAGGAGTCCTCAGTAAACCTTTATGAAGACAGGGCACAGGTGATAAGAAGGGTGACCATTCCCATCATGTGATATGTAGGAAGTCGGGGAAAGCTTCACATCAAAACTCATATTTGGTTCCTGTCTGGTAGCTCAGTGGTTAGAGTGTCAGCCTGTGGACTGAAGGGTCAGGGGTTCGATTCCCAGTCAAGGGTACCTACTTGGGTGGCAGGCTCTTCAGCCCTGGTGGGACCGCATAGGGGAGGCAACCAATGTGTCTCAAGTTGATGTCTCTCTCTCTCTCTCTCTCTCTCTCCCTCCCTCCCACTCAATGGGAAAAAAATATCCTGAGATGAAGATTTTTAAAAAAGTGATATTTAGGCTGAATCTTAAAGGGGAGGTAACTTCTGAAGAAAAGGAGTTTCACACTGAGGCAGAGGAACAGCATTGGCAGAGCAGGGCATTTGGAAAAGAACATTTTCTGATGAGCAAGATACTTCCAAGAGTCATTTTTCCCAGGGTACATCTCTGCCCTCACTAGCTACGGGAAGACGGGTGTTGCGTCTCATTCGTAACACAGTGGAGAGCAGCAAATAGTTGCTCAAAAATGCTGGCTAAGTGCATGGGTAATGGGACCAGCATCCTGTGCTTTCGCCTCCTGTTTCCACGGTGTAAGTTCCTGACATGGTGGAGGTTGTCAGTTCATGTTCTTCCTGGGCGCACAGGTAGACAAGACCACGCTTCCTCATGGGTAGGTGGGCGGTGGGACCAGGTCTAGCCCATGAAGCAAGACTCGAAGTGATGAGCATATTTGAGTGGGTAGACCACCTGCAAGCCCTCAGCAATGACCCTGGGATTCACTAGTTGAGATGGTAGCATCTTTGGATTTAGATGGAGAAGCTTGGATCCCTGAATTTCCAGATGAAAGGGAGCCCCTCACTGACCCTCATGGGAATATATTAGAATTAAATGTGCTAAGGTTTTGCTTTAGTATGTATATATAGAGTATGACTAATATATACATCCCACTTCCTCTCTGTAAGACAGAGGAAGTATGGATTACACATGAACTCAATGAAAACAGGGCTCACTGTTTGATGGAGGTGATGAGAACAGGTATGCTTTACAACAGACAAGTCCATTGTCCCCTTCACTTCTTAAGAAAAATATACAGAAGTTTCTCCATCTGCTAGTTCCAGAAAAGATGGAGTACCCCTTGACCATTTGATAAGAAGTTACTAAGATTATGATTCTTAGTTGATCAATTTTTGCCTTGCTAACCAAGAAGCTCAGAGCCAAATATAACCTCATGGAATGCGTTTTGCCAATTCCCTATTACAATCACTTTGCTTCTCAGTCATTTCCCTGGTGTCCTGACTTATCTGTTTTCTCTCATTGGCTTTTCACATGCTCTTATAAGTAAAACTTTCTTTTGTGAAGGGGAGAAGGTGAGGAAGGAGGAGAACCAAACTTTGGATGAACTGGAAACAAGGGATCCACGAGCCATTGTCTCCTAACACTGAAGGCTGACGGGGTAAGTCAGCTCCGAGTCGAACAATCAGTGCAGTGTTGTTGATGTTGACTTAACTCTTCTGGGTTTCATGACTATTAATTTTTCCTTTGCTTTCTAATGGCATAGCTCACAAAGTTAATGAGGATAATTGCTGGTGCGGGATGCACAGTAAGAGTTTGTGGCAGTGCGTGTAACTTGCCGTTAGTTTAAAATAGCTGTGCTCGTGGATTCAGGGTCCCCAGATGACATGAATCATGGGCACTTCCTCCTTCCGAACTGTCATACACACTGATTCACAATTTTGATGGAAAATATTCCCTCCATAACATTCCCCAGCTGATGATACATTTACCTGATGCAAAAATAGGAACACGTTAAAATCCCAGCTCCACACCTCAACCTTAGATTTACCTTTGCTTTCCAGACCTGTGTACATGCAACATCCTTTCTACATGTTTCTGCCATCGTATCTATCAATGATCTACAACAGATGCACATAGACACATGTGAAAAAAATTCTTTATTAATTTCTCACATTTTATTACAAAATGTATGTTGCAAACAACTTGAATAACCTACTTGTGTGTTTTTTTTGTTTTTTGTTTTTTTTTTAAACCCTTGGCTTCAAGAACTCAGGATCTCCCTATCTTTCAATCAAGTATTGGGAAACACTGATTATTGGAGTCAATAGGTTCTCATTTTGCTATTTACTTTCTTCTCTCAAGCTCTGAAAAAAATGTCCTCTGTATAAATTAAACACAAAAAAAAATGTTGTAAAGTCTATGTCATTACAGTCAACAGAATTATAATAATGCATCCAAAATGTGCGGCCACAAAATATCAGGTATATGTTTGAAAAAAAGAAAAAATGACATTCTAGCCTTGTTACAAGGATAATGGTCCCATATTTTTATTAACAGGTTAGCAAAACAAAATCCAATGGATTACAATATTTACATGTTATTTGAAAAATAAAGTAGTGATAAAAGCATGTCACAATTATTTTCTTTCTTTTTTTTTTTCCTTTTTCTCTCTTTTCCTTTTTTTTCTTTTTTGTTCGTTTTTTGGTAACCATTACAAACACCCAATCCAGGTATGGAACTGTTTTAATGCATTTGAAATGAGGCCAATTAAAAACAAATGTGGACACAAAACGAAATCTGTTTAGATAGTTCACACTTTCCCCATTTTCTGGTTTCCACATGATGGCCCTCATCCCTAAAAAAAAAAAAAAAAATTAAAATAAATGCCCTATAAAAAAATTTTTTTTAACAGCAAGAAAATAAAGGAAGAACATGCTTTTCAAGTAAGCACTTATTCCACAAATGCAGTATCTTTCCATGGATTTTATTTGAAGCTATGTGGGACACTGTCATCTCCGCAATTCCCTTCCCTGTCTTCCCTCCCCCTCCCGCAACCCTTCCAAGTAAAAAAACGAAACAAAAACAAAAAACATGAAAACCAAAGGACACACACACTCACACACACCCATACCCATATACACACACCCACACACACATGCACGAGAACACACACATCCAAGCACGCAAGCTCACAGGCTTCTAAAACCTAGGCTTCAAGGGAAGTTCTTTCCTACTTTTTGTAACAAAAACTCTCTGTTCACAATCAGAACATATTATAAATGTAGACTTAGATTTAGTCTCAGCTGCTCCCTCCTGAAAAAGCTAAGATGGGGAAACAGAGCAGCTGGCAGCTAGATTTAAACAAACAACAAAAAAGTAGTTCTCCAGGTTCCTTGTAGGATGGAAGTATTTCTTGTCCATTCTCACCAAAGGGACGGGGGCGTTTTCCCTTATCCCCCAAATTAAATGAGAACCCCCCCCCCAAAAAAAAACACACATTGCAAAACACAGATTTGAAACCACGCACAAAAGCCAGCCCATCCTAACATAAAGTATTTGTGTAAGACGGATAATGTGATAATTTGACGAGCAACAAAAGGGTGAAGAGGACTTCCTCATCTGGCCCACAAGCTGCATAGCTGTGCCAAAAAGTTTGGTTCTTTAGTTAAATTAAAAAAAAACAAGTTCTTTGTTATTTCCATGTTTAAAATAAAAACATTCCTATTCACACACACACACACATACAAAAAAACCCTAAATCTCCCTCGCCCCAAATTAAAACAATATCAACACACACACACGAAGAAAAACAATTTATATGAAAAACTGAATTGTGCTGTGTTTGTAACACTCAAGCTGATAGAAAATGAACATGTGGCAAACGGAACTCCACAGTCACCGTAAAATTAGCTGGTATGAATCTACCAAAGTCTAAATCATAGTTGAACACTAATAAACAGCTTACCTGGAATAAAGGATGACAATTCACAAACAGTTATCTAATAATTAAAGTCTGTTTCTTTTTTTTGTTTTGTTTTTTACTAAAATAATTAAAAAAATCACAGTATTTTAAGAAATAAAACCCACGTGGGGATTTTAAGCACAATTTGTGTTCCTTTCTTTAAAACTCTTTTTTTTTTTTCCCTCCATTCACCATCTTGCCCAGCAGTTCTCTCTACATTTAACCACGGCGACGACAGGTAGTACTGACAAATGCAGAGAATTCCCTTGGTTAAGTTTGAGGTACTAGGAAACAGGTGACTGTTTTATGCAAAGCAGTTTTGTTTGTTTTCTGTACGGTTTCCGTTGTGTTTTTTTTTTTTGTTTTGTTTTGTGTTTTTTTTTTCTCCCAAAGCGGCTGCAGTTAGGTCTTGAAAAAAGCTTAAGGTATGAAAACTAGAAAAACGCACGCAAAGTTGTGCGTCAGAAAAACGTTGTCTTCTGCTGCCACGGAGCTGTCTTCCACGCACTGTCCAAGCCCACCGCAGGGCACCGGCGTGCCCGGGAGGCGCTGCGCGTCCCGCCACGAGCGAAGCGAAACTTCCACGCTGAAGATCCGGGAGGGAGGGTGTAGTGATGGAAAAGGAGCCACATATTCCAACCATTTAAATAACTTTAATTTACATACTCACTCACACAGGTACCAGTGCTTTGAAAATAGATTGTTCAGTCCGAAAAAAAAAGCAGCTTTTGTTCTGTCTTCTCTTTTTCTGTCCCCCGCGTCTCGGCCCGAGCTGGCCCTCCCACTTCGCAGAACAGTTCAAGTAAGGTTGTGATCCGGAATTTCCGCCCCACGCCTATTCCTTCTCGGCCTCTGCGTTCTCCAGGAGAGAGCGGTCGGCAGCGACGACGCAGATGGCTACCGTCTCGCTCTTGAGCGAAAAGTCTATCCCGAGCGCCTCGTCGTCTTCCTTCTCCTCGATGCAGGGCATCTTAACACTGTCCTGCATGCTCACCTGTAGCTGGATTTCTTCTCTGCTCACCTGCTGGGTGTCATTCAACGCCCTGGAGAGACACGGAGGGCAGAGACAGGTGAGTGTTTATTGTTTCCTAGGTAAGTGCAAAGAGACTCAGATCCTTAACAAAAGGTCTTGGGGTTTCCTTGGAACAGATGCC
Organism: Lasiurus cinereus; assembly: GCA_011751065.1. Classification (NCBI taxonomy): domain Eukaryota; kingdom Metazoa; phylum Chordata; class Mammalia; order Chiroptera; family Vespertilionidae; genus Lasiurus; species Lasiurus cinereus. The sequence continues at coordinate 4,354,377 of JAAGEH010000226.1, forward strand.
ACCACAGGATGACTAAAGTTGTGAGTGACTTATCCTTGCTACATATTGTGCTTAGGTCAAGGATTCCTGGTACTGGAACCTACAGAAATAGCCATTATCATACTAGGGTTTGATGACATCATGCTTTGATGACATCAGATTAACATAATGATAATTATGTTTCCCGCCTCTCCTGGGAACAGAGAGAAGTTGTAAATGGTCAGAGCAAGTATTTGTCTTTCTGATCAAACGCATCAGCAGAACCCAGAAGCTAGGAGATTGGCTGTGTTAAGACTATAAGAGCTGCAGCCCGGTATCCAGGAGTTAATGGACAGGCCCAGAATCAAATCATAAGAGATAAACGAAAAGCAAAAAACCCAAAGACCAAACCCACGCCTTGGGAAGCTGAGGGATAGTCTCTGAAGTTCAGATGCTTCGGGTCTCAGGGGTCTTTTCTGCTAGAAGGACCAGCTGAGGCTCTCTATCTGGTAGACTAAGGACAATTTCCTAGTCAAGGATCTTACGGGTGTTTGACAGGTGTGCTCCCACCTACCTGGGAGGCAGGCAGAAGCTGGCTCTGTCCCCGAGGCAGAGCACGGGAGGCACCAAGAGGTGCGTGGGAATGTTCCAGGCCACTCGGGGAATGAGTCATCAGAGGCAGGAACAGAAGCCAGATCTTTTGACCCCGGTCCACGCTCTATCAGAGAACGCCACGCTAATGAGAGCTGAAGGGACACTGGCTGGAGAAAGCGCGAAACTTGTACGCGAGGGGCTTGAGTGGGATCTGTCATTTGTATCCAAGGTGATTTTTTTTTTTCTTTCTTTCATTAGACTCGTCTCTGGGTGACCGTTTCAAACACCAACAGAAAAGGAGAAGCCTCGCTCCTGACACCTGCCTCTCCTCCCATGCCCGGGTACGTGACACACAGGGGTGTGGGTGTCGGCAGGGGAACCGAAGAGCCTGGCCTCCCTACCACCTCCCTCTGGGCACAGGCGCCTGGGACGGCTCCACTTACATGCCGTGTCTCAGCACGTGCCGTTCCCACTCGGAGCCCTGGGAAAACGCCCGCCCGCAAAATTCACACGGAAAGCGCTTCTGAGCGTTCATGGCAGCGCCGCGGTCAGCGTATCGCATCAGGTCTGCAAGGAGAAAGCGGGACAAGCGTTACCGGAGGGGGGAGTGTGGCGGGAGCGGTAAGCCAGCCTTTAGGACAGTGGTTCTCAACCTTCCTCATGCCGCGACCATTTAATACCGTTCCTCGTGTGGTGGTGAATCGTAATGTAAATATCTGTGTTTTCCAGAGGTCTTAGGCGACCCTGCTAGCGGTTCTCAACCTGTGGGTCCCTGCTGTAGAGCCCAAGACCATCAGAAAACAGGTCGCGACCCACAGGTTGAGAACCGCTGCTTTAGGAGGAGACCTCCTTGCCTGCCTGCCCTCCCTGGTCTCAACATTTGTGAGAGCGAGTTCCAGGCCCCCTCTCCGTTTTCCCACCGGCTTTTCGCCCGAGGGCACTTCTGGAATGGCATGCAAGAGTCGACCCTGGTTCCCAGGCCCCATGTGTGCCCGTCCCCACCTCTCCAGCTGCTTCTGTCCCAAACAACCTGGGTCATTCCCACGGCATCTCAGCAGGTTTCCTATCAAATCTACCCCCCCACTCCTCTCCCGGCCTCCCAATGATGGTCTCGTAGTGCCTCACCATTCAGCACTATTCATTTCTACTTGACACAAGCTTGCTCACTAAAAAGAATCTAGGCTGCCGAAAGCATGGGCCAGGTTACACGCAGACCCGGGATAGGGTTTTGGTGCCGTCCACGATTGTCGTCATCAACACCATACAGGGCTCCGAGCACTGCAGGCCTGAAGGTGTGTGCTGGCCAGCGAGGCCGGAGGCCGGTGTGTGAAAGAGCGTGACCTCGGCTAAGGAGGGAGCCCGTCCCCTACTCCTCAAGCGGTGAAATCCGGGAAGGCGGGGACATGGAGACCTCACACGTGGACTGTCATTGTTTTTTCTCCGCCGTGGCGCTGCACACATACATGGTAAGGGTCTGATAAGCGTGAGTTGGGCGGCTAATTGCTTACAGGCCACGCCTCCTGGCAACCTCCAAGACAGGAGCTTCTGTGACCTTGGAGGGATCGCGAGTCCTCCTCTGTCCATGTGTCTTTCATTACACCACGGCGCGCCCCGTTCTCCCGGGGTCAGCTCCATCGGACGAGCCCAGTTCTGCAGCCACGCGGCAGAGGAGGGCAGGACCGACCGCCTCCCCAGATCCGATCCCTCGGTGCCTGAACGTACAGGACGTTACGGGGAGACGCCTCCTGGTGGAAAGGTTTCCCCCTCATCAAACTGGAGGAGGACGCTCACAGGGTAGGTATCTCCCTGCTGCCTTAATCTTCGGCACACAAAGCTATGTGAATGGGGCCAGTTTGAACAAAAGCATGAAGCATTTTTCTCACAAATTAAGAAGATCACCACACCAGCCATTAAAAATAATTGCACAGACTATCTCCCTTGATTCTTTTCACTGGAAATGAGACAGCACCATCTGCTCGGCGCATTAATTTCTTAGCGGGGATTATCTTGGGCAAGAAATCAACAGAATGCCTTCCCGACTCCTCCCAACTGCATAATGAGAGGGGGTGGGGAGGAGCCGGCCCGGGTTAATTTTGGTTTCTTCATGCCTGGTTTCTTCTCTTTCAAATCCCCTCTGAGCTTTCGAGGTGGCACCTGCAGGGTGGCCAAGCCAGTCCTGTCTCCAGTTCTGGGGTTGGAAAAGGAACGCCAGGAATGGGGTACCTACAAGGTCGGGGGCCCCCTGAATGAGGGGCAAGCTCCTGGCACACGTGCGCCTTTACCCAGAGGAACCTGAAACCACTCATCTCCTCTTTCCAAGGCTCCTCTGGCTCAGCCTTCCAAGGAGGAGGCCTGTCATTAGCTGTCACACGGGAAACAGCCCTCCATCAGCCCGAGCTGCCGGGCTAGAGCCACCACCCCCCTCTCTGCTCCTAGAAGACGGGCTGGCAGGCAAACACCCCCGGGCTATTGTGTGTCCTTTCTTCTCGCTGGCAAGAACCCATCTCCATGGTGGGAAATGGGTTAGAACAGTGGTCGGCAAACTCATTAGTCAACAGAGCCAAATGTCAACAGTACAACGATTGAAATTTCTTTGGAGAGCCAAATTTTTTAAACTTAAAACTTCTAACGCCACTTTTTAAAATAGACTTGCCCAGGCCTGGGTATTTTGTGGAAGAGCCACACTCAAAGAGCTGCAGTTTGCCGACCACGAAGGAGGTGAGACAAACTCAGGAGGGACGGGCAGTTAGGCTGATGATTTCCATGAACAGTACTGGAAGTGGCTCCTATCAAACTCCTACCCAGGGAGAGACTTTTCCCATGTGGTTAAGGCTCATGAATGGGAGGCGGCCCTCTAGTGAGACGCGATCAGACACGGCGAAGCTCTTTCTAGTCCAAGCGAGTGGGTCTGAAGCTCATGTGAGGGGGGCGGCCATGCAGCGTGAGCGGGGAAACCTGCCTGGTGCCCACACTTCCAACTGCCATCCTTCCCCCTTCTACTTGTCTCTGCTTTTACTTAGAGGAGTCATGGGGAGGCCTCCCAGGGGCTCTGCAATGCTGATCACCTCTAAACTCACGTGTGCTCGCTTTAAAGACTCAGAAGTCATAGGACCCGGGGCCTTAGGAGGCACAGGAGCCCCTCTGCCCTCTGTCAGAGGACCCCTTTCCAGAGAACTTGGGGAGCAGGGCACCGATCCCATCACCAAGAACATATCTATGGAATACTGAGAAAGAGAATGCAAAACCAAACTGCTCAGATCACGGCCACTGTCCCTGCAAGAGACGGAGGAGTCGGGCCCCTCCTAACAGATGCTGTAGTGCCTGTCACAAGGGCAACCAACCCGCCCGGTGAGGATGCTCCTTTCTTACTTATCTTCCAGGTTACCACGGGCATGCTGGCTCACCCTGGCTCGCAGTCCCTGCTGCCGTCCTAGCCAAAGGAGGCTAAAGTGGGATCCTACGTTGCAAACCGGTGGTCTCCTGCCACAACATCATGGTGGGGTGGGTGTGGATGGAGTGGGAGTGGGAGCAAGTCAGGAAAAAAACTGGGAGAACCTCAGAGGGAAATGGTCACCCAATACTGTTCCTCAGGCTTGCAGATTGACCAAGGAGGGGAAAAAAAAGCTATTTTTGTAAAAGTGTACCTCAGAGTGAGACCCTTAATGGCCACAGAATTGACAGAGTTCAGGATCAAGTTCCCTTCAGTGAACAGGCCACCGTCCACAGGGTTGGGGAACAGGACATCGTGAAAAAGGGATCTTGCCTTTGGAGCCAAAAGACGGAATTCCATCTCTAGTGTTTTGATTTTTAAACTTTGCACGAGCTCTTAGCTTTTCTGGGCCTTTGTTTCCCCATCTGTAAAATGACAATAACACCACCTGCATGGCAGGGTTATCATCTATCAGATGGTTACCACGTCTCAAGGCCTGGTTTGTGTCTTGCATGTTGTCTCGCTGGGGCTTTACACAGAACCTAGGAGGCAGGTGATACTATGCTATTGATGATGACTGCACAGGGAGCTGCCCAGTCAGAGAGCTATCACCCAGAGAGCCACTAGCAGAACTGAAGCCAAACCCCGCAGGCCAACCGCAGCTCTCTCTCCACGACATGAGATTAAAGCAGCAAAGGCATCTAGAAACCACCAGCAGCACCGGGCCTGGCACAGGACGATGCTCAGCAATGGCCACTAACACTGCCCCCCTCAGCCCTGCGGGGACATCTCCGGTCTGTTTCCCAGGCTGTGGTACCCACGTGATTCTGATAAGTCCGCAGTCACTAACGGGAACATATTTCAACCTATCTGCTCATGCACACTGTCTGGGGATTTTCACAGTATTCTGCGCTGATGGATGTAGAGAACATCTCTACATGCGTGCCTGTCTGTAATTACATATACTTTCAACAAACTTCATGTTGAAGATAATTATAGACTAAGAAGAAGTTGGAAAAATAGTACAAAAATTCCATGAGACCTTCCCCCATGTCCCCTGTAAACACACGACTAAATGAAAACTACTGGTTTTGTCAAAACCAACAGCTAGGCAGTTAAGGGAGGGCCATGCTGAGGACTGAGGGGGGGCGGAGGGGACCCCTCAGGATTGTCTCACAGCCTCACCAGGGTGCACCCCGCAGCAGCAATTTCAAATCAGCGTCCCATTGGGTGTTCACTGACATTCCTGGATAGCTCTAGTGACCTGGGTGGGATCCTTATACTAAAACGAAAGACACCCCTTTTCCTTATTAAAAACAAATCACACTCTACATTGTTAATCAACCACAGCGAGAGAGAAAATGCCCATTTCCCTCGGAGTTTCTACAGTTGGGAATAGTTTACAGGACATGGCCTCTGCAGGTTTCTCGAGTCAGTCGGTTCTGCTCCTGAATTAAGGGATCGTTCCTTCTGTTATTCCTACAGCACCCCTCTGCCTCCCCACAGATGCGCTGGCTGCCACCGAGGCCCGGAGGGCGGGCGAGACTCACCTCTGTCCTCGGCCTTGCCCACTTCCTCCTCCTTGTCCTCGTCCTCGCTGCTGGAGCTCTCCAGCTTGCCCTTCATCTGCTCCAGCTGGTCCAGGTTGACCCGTCCGACCAGCTCGAAGTTCCGGCTCACCTGAAAGAGGCCAAGCGCACGATGGGAGTGGGCCGCGGGCGGGTGGGGGGAGACCTCTCTAGCACCCTGGCCCTGTTTTTGGAACCAGGACCGAACGACACCAGCGCCTAGGCAGTCCTCTGCTCCACGGAGACGCTGTTTCTGAGGCGGGTGCGCTCACATCCACCGTTTTCAATGGGACGGACTGTCCACATCAGGCCCTCCTTACTGACCTTAGAGAGAGAAGTGAGCTGTTGCTCAGAAAGCAAAAGCATCATAAAGCTTGGGGAGAGAAGGGGTGGCTAGTGAGCAGTGTTTTGTTTCTTTGTCAATCCCCTACCTAAAGGTATTTTTTCCAGTGATTTTCAGACAGAATGGAAAGGAGAGAGGCGGTAGGGGTGGAAGGTGGGGAGAGGAACACCGAAGGGAAAGAGACACATATTAGTTGTCTCCTGTCCTGCCAGGGATCGGATAGGCTCTACAAGCAGCGGTTCTCAACCTGTAGGTCTCACAGGTTGAGAACCACTAGCAGGGTCGCCCAAGACCAATGGAAAAGACAGATATTTACATTATGATCCATTAACAGCAGCAAAATTACAGTGATGAAGTAGCAACGAAAATAACTTTATGGTTGGGGGTCAGCACAACATGGACTGTAAAGGGTTGAGGCATTAGGAAGGTTGAGAACCACTGCGTAAGAGGGAACATTTAAGAGGAGGGACACTCCAGATAAAAGCTCTTTGGAAACCGGAGGAACAGTACATGGATCCAATACAACAAGGACCCCAGGAAAGCAGTCACTCTGAAAAAACGAGACCCAGGGATGGGAAGAGAGGTCGGCCTCCATCTCAATGCTCAACACTTGGGGACGGCAAGTTCTGCTCATGAAAAAAGTTGTAAAAATTAACAGGCTCAAGTGAGGAGGAAGAGGAGGAAGCTGGCTCAGAATCCTGATTTCTCAGTCCACCTGTCTAACAAGCGTTCACAGCAGCAGTCTCAAAAGCACTTTTGCTTGAGGCACCTTCCTTACCAGGAGTTTACCCACCAGGCCTCACTCCCTCAGGCCTATGGGAAGTTTTACTAATTCACTTTACAACATGCAGCGAGCGGGGGTAGGGCCCGGGAGCAAGAGCTCTGAAGTCAGAAAGACCTAAATTCAAGTCCAGGGTTCGCCGTACTCAGACTCTGGGCAAGTTAGGCAACATAAATGTCCTCGGTTATAAAAGGGGGGTCAGTACACTACCCGAAACTCAGCAGTTCCCCCAAACCTCGTTTCCTGCCCCTTTCCGGGAATGTGGTCTTTTCCTATTTTGGCTTTTGGGAAAGGCATTATGATAAGCATTGTCAATACATATTTATGAAGTTATGTATAGCCACAAAGTCTATATTTTAACCCAACAGCATTTCTGACAAATATCCGAATAGAAGTTTTCTAGGTTGCCAGTTTTCAAGGTAAAAGGAGGCAAGGTTCTAATCTGCCAAACCTTGAACTATCTGTAAAAAAACCCAAAAAAACTTCTAAATGACTAGTACTTAAAAGGCAGCCTTTTCTGGCCATCGTCTCCCACATGCCACCTGCAGCCAGGCCACCTGTGTGTGTAAGGGACACGAGGGGTGGCAAGATGCCAGGAAACAAAAATGCAGACACCGAGAACGGCCAAAAGGGAAATCCCGTGTTGTTTAACCCAGCAAGCCTTCCTTGATCCATTCATTGAACAAGGACTTCCCGAGGGCCTACTGTGTGTCAGGCCCTGCTTCCCAAGGGCTCCGCTGACAGACCTGTCACCAAACCGAATGCTCCTTTTCTCTTTCCCGCCTCCCTCTTTCCTTTCCCTTCACTGGGAAACTTAGCATTTTGGATTCTGCACGATTTTGAAAGAGTGCAAGGCATTTTCATGGTCTTGATCGTGTTGGGTTCTAACTCTCCTTTAAGTCCCCCGGCCGGTCAGCCAGCCAATATTAATCTTAACTACACAAGACTCCTCGCTGCATTGCTGAGCCCATCTCTCACCTGGATTAAATGCCTCGTCCTCCCTCCGTCATCCATTCTTACTCCTCTTGCATCTAATCTCCGGTGCCTTCTGAGTGATTTTTAAAAAAGTTAAATCTGTTCATGTCAGTCTCCGCTTGCCCTGAGGAAAAAATCCTCATTTCTTACTGAGACCCGGGGGGCGGGCGATCACCGTACCCTGGCCCACCCTCTTCCGGCTTCCCCCACTTTGCTCCCATGGCCCTGAACTCGCTGAGCTGCCTGGGAACTGCCATGCTCTTAACCCTGTGCCCTCCCTGACCCTCTCCCTACCCCCTCCCGTGCACTTGCCATTTCCCGTTTGGCCTGCCTCCTTCACATGGTGACTTCTGTCTTCCAGCCTCGCTGCAGTGTCCACCTCCTCCTTGGTTAAACAGCCTTGCTCCGCGCTCTCGCAGCACCCTGCACTGGCCTTTGGATTGGTCCCACTCAGTAATTAATTGTTTATGGCCTGCACACACTCCCCCCCCATCTCCCTCCTCCACTGCTCTGCGTCCGACTCCCCGCGGGATCTCACCGGCCAGGCCTGGCGTGGCATACGTATCCTCTGCATCAGTGGCGTTCTTAATCACCAGATAACGTTTCATTAGGGGATAATGTTATGGTTTACTGTCCCCCTGTGCGTTTACCTTTGGCTTTTCACTATTAAAAATGCAGTAATAGGCCTTATTGTATGTAATCCTTTCTTTCCTGCTTAGCTTTCATTTTATAGGCTAAATTTGCAGAGGTGAAATCACAGGGTCAGAAATCAAAGAGGCTGGGCTTTATTGAAATTCCAGTGTGTGTGTGTGTGCGAGAGTTGGGTTTCTGGAATGAGCATACACGTCACTTCCTGAAAGACTGGGTTTGTCACCTAGCAAGGTATCTGACCACCTTTCTAACGGTGTAGAGGACAAATTAGGGAAATTCGCCTTTTCCCCTGGAGAGGAAGGTAGCTTATGACCTGTTTTCCAAAAGGCCCACAACAGAGGGAGAAAAAAGAGGCGTGCGAGTTTAAGATCTAGGAGCCTTCTGAAGGCAAAAGCCACACCTGGCTTTGAAGGGTGGGTTGTTCCAATACATCCTCACTCAGACCATAAAACTCTCTGCAGCCCTGGCCAGTGTGGCTCCGTTGGTTGGAGCATCGTCCCATACAACAAAGAGTGGTGGGTTCAATTCCGGCCAGGGCACATACCCGCGCTGCGAGTTCAATTCTGGTTGGGTCTTATACTGGAGGCAACCAATTGATGTTTCTCTTTTTCCCTCTCATCAATGAAAGGCGTATCCTCAGGTGAAGGTTAAAAAACAAAACAAAACTATACACAGATCCTTATATCCCGTGAAAGTTATCGGTGACTGCCCCAAACCCCCAAGTCCCCTGTGAAGGCCACTAACCCAGTGTCGTGGCGAAGTCTGCCATCCAACAGGCGCGTGACATAAGGGGCATCGGCCAGCAAATGCTGTACCCTGAAAGTTAACCTGGCACCGCTGGCCCTGCCAATCCTTCCACGCTCGCGCCGAGTGTTCAAGCCTCACAGCTGCATCGGTCCCTGCTTGTAGGTCTTTGGCCATTCGGCCGACGGCTGGGGACTGCCGCTGGCAGCGGAAAGGAATTCCATACTGAGGCTTGCTTCCAAGGGAGAGGCACCCTATGACTTACACAGATTACCAGGGTGAGCATGCATTTTCCCAGAGTGCTAGGTGGCAAACCCAGTCTTTCGGGAAGAACTGATAAAAAAGCTTGGTAACGAAAACGCGCAACTGGACACCCCCGTCTGCTGATTACTGAGCAGACGCGAAGTGGGGCAGCCGGCGGTAAGGAGAAATCTGCCTGACATCTCCACGGTTTCCTCCTACCGACGCAACATCTGTGCCTTCAGAAAGGGACCCCCAGCCAGGGCGTCCGCATCACCGAGCACTCCGTGTCCCGGTTAAGGAGGAAGGCCAAAGGGAACATGACACTGGAGAACACGGGAAAACTGCCTCTCCCATCAGACACGCCTCTCCCATCACGAGCGGAGAACGTGTCGTGCGGCGCACATTTCCAAGGACGCACGGACAGGCGGGCACGTGGCTTGGGCTTTCAGGACCCCCCCAGTCTCCGTCACAACTCCCCAACTGCGGCGCTAAACACTGAAACCCAAATTTTATGTCATTTCACACGTCACTAAATATTACTCTTGATTTTGTTTTCCAGCCATTTAAAATGTCAAAATCCCTCTTGGCTGGCAGGCCACATAAAACCAGGTGGCGGCCGGATTTGGGCCAGAGTGTGCCCCTCTGATGACAGCAGCCGGGGGTTTACCCAGCAGACCGTGGTGGCACCTGGGAGGTCAGAATGGGGAGGAGGGGGAGGAAGTAGGGGGAGGAAACTCCAGCAGGGCAATGTCTGCACGGTTCCGTACAGGAAGATGCCAAAGGTGCAGGTCAAAATCTGCAGTTCTCGGGTAAGAGCATTTCCATCAGAGCGCTCTAGAAGGACATTCAGCGACGCGTGCTCGGGTTCCTTGGGTGGAGAGCTGGGCCAGCGCATCTGCCCCCTGTTGTATGGGTACCTTTATCAAGCACTTAACATGCTGCGCTGTGTTCTCTTTATTTATTTAGCTTTCTATGCTCAGGGCAGAGGACAAGGTCAGCCGTGTGGCTGACACTCAGCAAATGTTATTTCAATTTACCAGTAACATAAACACTCAGGGTAGGTCATAAAACACAGAGAAGTTCGCAATATTGCCTTAAGATGTGCGTCCCCACGATATAAATATGTTTGCTAATGAGAGAATAAGATTGGACATTTTCTAAAATATTTTGATTCAATTCCCGCCAAACTGCTATTATGCACTAAAAATTAATCCAGTAATTTTCTATGTCTCATTTAACTCCTCTAACCACTCTGCAAGATATGTGTTATCTTCCGTGTCTGTAGATGAGGAAAACAGAACACAAGGCAAGCGCGTGCTAAAGCCAGGGTTAGCACCTCACATCGTCCGTCAGGTGATAGAGCGCCCACTTCCCTATTATAATGCCAATCATCTGGAGAAATGTAAAATTATTTACCAAACAGTCAGCGTGACCCAACAGGCAGAACACAAGGAAGAAAAAGCATTGTGCCGATAATGCTCTGTTGCAAAACTAGAGGGGACGGAGGAGTAGAATCTTTTGGGGATTTTTCTTCAGAAGAAAACGCTTTCTAAGAACAATAAGGATAAAGATGGTCAATTTCCCTTAAAAGTATATGGAGCCCAGAAGACAAGGCGGCTACTGCTTGCTTTTGCAATCACTGGATCAAACCCATCCTAGCGAAGCAGACAGCATCAACTCATGTTGAGAATCTCGGCATAACTCCGGTCCCAAGTTGTCCAAAGAGCCGAGTACAAGGACCATTAAGCACATCAGACAGCTCTGCTGTTGGTCAGTGGATCCCTGGCCAGTCTCCCGGGCTGGAAATCAGAGGCAAAGATGCTGATGCTACCGCCACGTTCTGCTTCTTGGAACAAGCAGGACACTTAACATTTTCTACGTGAAGAGTGATTTCATTGGTTGATGGAGCAAATGGCTACTGGAGCCTTTACAGCGTGCAGGGCACCAGATCAGATTTGGGAAGGAAAGAAAGGTAAATAACGGGGTTTCCGACTTAAGAACAGTGCATCCAATGGCAAGACAGGGACTTGCTGAGAGTCAAGTGCAAGGTCAAGCAGCATGCACTAAGGGCCTTTCTAGAGGGAGAAGGAAAGTCCTATGGAAGCAGGAACAATTGCTTCTGATGGGAGAGTTCAGTGGACAGTTTTGAGGGATATAGAGAACGTCGAACATCTCCTTGGGAAATATCTCAGGTTCTGCCTGGCAAGTCCCTCTGAAAAATGGTCTCATCACTTTTTCATCTATGAATCCTCTCTTCTAAATACATGTATAAACGGGTCTAGAACTGATTAATCAAGAAACAAGACCAACATGAGGGAAAACAAAGCTGAAACGACCTTTAGCTTGCAGAAATCCTTGGGGCTTGTAAAGCTAACGCTGCTAGTAATAATTATAAAATAAAATAAAAAAGTGGCCTTAACAAAAGGAAGATAAATGATCCAATCAAAAAATAGGCAAAGGATCTATTTAAAAAGACACTTTTCGATGGAGGATATACCGAAGGCCCAGAGACATATGAAAACATGCTCAAAGTCACTAATCATCAGAGAGATGCAAATCAAAACGACAATTCGGTACCATCTCACACCTGTCAGAATGGCAATCATCCACAAATCAACAAACAACAAGTGTTGGTGAGGATGTGGAGAAAAAGGAACCCTCGTGCACTGCTGGTGGGAATGCAGCCTGGTGCAGCCACTGTGAGAACAGTATGCAGTTTCCTCAAAGAAGTTACAAACGGAACTCCCATTTGGCCCAGTAATCCCACTTCTAGGACTATATCCCAAGAAACCAGAACCACCAATCAGAAAGGATATATGCACCCCTATATTCACAGCAGCACAATTGACAATAGCTAAGATTTGGTAAAAGCCCATCAGATGAGTGGACTAAAAATCTGTGGTACATCTACACAATAGAATACTATATTGCTATAAAATAGAAGGAACTTTTACCATTTCAACCGCATGGATGGACCTGGAGAGCATTATGCTAAGTGAAATAAGCCAGTCAGAGAAAGATAAATATCACATGATCTCACTCATATGTGGGATATAATGATGAACATAATTTGATGAATAAGAATAGATCCAGAGACAAATGGTAAGGTTAGAGAGCAACCAATGGACTTGTCTGCATGCGTATTAACATAACCAATGAACACAGACACTGTGGCTGTGGGGGCTTGCCCGGAGTGGGAATGGCTTTGAGGGGAGGCCAATTGTGGAAAAAGGAAACATATGTAAAACTTAGACAATAAAAAAAATAATAAAAGTGGCCAAATGTGTGTTTATGACCTGGCATTGGGGAAGGTGCTTCTTTCGTTTTGTTTCTTCTCATTTACTTTGCTGGAAACAAATGCTCTATGTGACTTTTTTTTTTTTTTCGCCACTGTGGATTTCACTGTCCAGAAAGCTGAACAATTTTATTGGAATTACTAAACTGCTGGTAATTCCTCCTGAGCTTTGTGTTCTGCTGCTTTTGCCAAACTGGCAAAAAGGAAGAGATACGAGTTCCTTAGAGTTCAGCCGCCTGAGGCTCCATTTGTATAAAAAAATTAAAAACATTTCCAAGTAAATTAAATTAGTGACTGTGTATTGCCTGAATAGACTATCCTTCTAAATTTAATATACCGAACATGACAATTTTATGAGCAAACTAAGTTAGAGATAATATATTTTTATGTTCCTTAAAGTAGCGAAGAGACTTCAGAACCATAAAGAACACTAACAAGGTATTGCATAGAGTTAAACTTTCTTTAAAAAAATGTGTTGTTTTTTTAAATGAGAGTGCAAGGATGTGGGTTGGTCTTTTTTTTTTTTTCCATGACTTCAAGTTTCCTAGAAATGTTATGTTTTAACTTTCACCAGCATTGCTAATAAATGGCACTGTAGATATATGACTTCATTGCGTGTGTGTGTGTGTGTGTGTGTGTGTGTGTGTGTGTGTGTTGGAGGGTGGGGATGGAAGGAGGGAGAATGGAGGGGTTGAAATAACAGGTTATTAGTCTGTCTTTTAGGAAATCTAATGAGATCAAAAAATGATAGGAAGTGGAGGATGAAAAACAAAAGTAAAGACTGCACTGCTTACTTTAGACTCCAAGCCAATGCAAGTGCTTGCTTGTCTGGCAGTACAGAGGCAGGTTCTGTGACACCTGTGAAGACCAGGTTCTGGGACGCCTGGGAAAGGAGTGCTGGTTTGCTACCTCACCTTGGCTTCCGAGGACCAACATGGCAGTGTCAGTGCGGCCACTTGAGAACTGGTTCTTAAAAGGAAGGCTGCATCCAACGCCTCCCCCTCCTGCTGGAACCAGTTTTTGGTCCCATGAACCATAACAGTCTTTAGAGACATTCCTGAGGTTTATCAGCTTTGCAGGCAGAATGGAGAAACTCCAGTTTTCCATGTCCAGTTCTGTGTTATCAAATCCTTTGACTGAAAATACATCCTACAGTGTCTTTTCGTTTCCTCCGTGGATTCTGTCCATCACATGAAATCAGCTAAAACTACTCGTGCAACACAGAGTCTTAAAGGTGAGGAAAAATAAGCAAACCTTAGCTTACAACCTATTGCTAAGTCTCCTGCACATTTCTGTTTCTGGCAGTTTACACATTAACCTGGATCTCGGGCCTCTTGTAGACTTATCCGCCCAGGATCAGCTTTATGAAAGCTGCAGGAAATGAACATTTATTGAGGGCCTGTTAGATGCTAGGTCCTGGGAAAAGTGCATCTTTTAGGTGCTGAGTTCTGCTTTTCTTACTATAGAGTTAATCTGTGGTATATATTTTTAAATCATCTATTTTAAGTGAACAGTTCAATGAGTTTCAGTGTTCATGCACTTGTGCACCCTTCAACACCATCTGTTGAAGACCCCTTCTAGCACTCTAAGACAGCGGTTCTCAGCCTGTGGGTCGAGACCCCTTTGGGGGTCAAACGCCCCTTTCACAGGGGTCGCCTAAGACCATCGGAAAATGCAGATATTTACATCACGATTCATAACAGTAGCAAAATTTCATGGTTGGGGGGTCACCACCACATGAGGAACTGTATGCAAGGGTCGTGGCCTTAGGAAGGTTGAGAACCACTGCTCTAAGAGGTTCCCTTACACCCTCTGCAATGAATCCCTGCGCCCAATCTTCAGCCCCAGCCAACCTCTGACCTGTTCCATCTCTAGTTTTGCCTTTACTGGGAATCTGACTTAATAATAGACAAACGTGTAAATCCACTGTACCTCCCCTACGCCACCAGCCAATCAGGAGCGATATGCAAATTAACCCAACCAAGATGGTGGTTAATTTGCATACGCAGGCGCCAAGTGATGGGGGCGGGACCCAGGTGTTCTGCCCCACCCCCTGGTCGCTCAGGGCCTCTGGGCAGCGTGGGAAGGCGGGGCCAGAGCAGCAAGAGGCGGCTCTGGGGCCTGAGTGGAAAGGCATTGCCAGCTGCAAGGGAAAGGGAAGTCCATTCTAGCACGAATCTTCGTGCATCAGGCTTCTAGTTTCATATACATGGTGTTATACAATCTGAAGTCTTTTGCTGGCTTTTGCACACTTAACATGATATTTTAAAGAAGTATCCACATTGTTTGATGGACACATGCCTCATTTCTTTTTATTGATACTCAGTGTAATTCCACTGTGTGGATATATGTATCATGTTTTATCGGTCAACTTTATGTGGGAGGAGACTTGCTGGATCAGATGGTAAGTGTGTGTTTAACTTCTTAACAAATGCCCCAAATGCTCTCAAGTGGATGTGCCATTTTATACTCCAACCAGCCCTGTGTGAGATTATCTTTGTCATTTAATTCAATTATCTTATTACTGAGCTGTAAAGGTTCCTTATATTTTTTAAAGTCCTTTGTTCAGTAATCACTTTGCAAATATTTGCTTCCCATCTGTTGCTTGCTTTTTCATTTTCTTAATGGTGTCTTCTGAAGAACAAACATTTAATTTTGATGACATCTAATTTAATGATTTTTTGTCTTTTACTGTCCATAACTCTTGTATTGTATCTCAGAAAATGTTCCCTAACCAAAGGACAACTTTCTACTCTTTTTCTAGAAGTTTTATATTACATTCAGCTCCTTTGCTGAGATTCAGATTTTGATTTCATTTTTTGTGTTGGGAGTGATGGTAAGGGTCAATGCTCATTATTTTACATATGGAAGTCCAACTGTTCTAGCACTTTTTGTTGAAAAACCATCTCTTCCTTATTGCCTTAGCACTGGGATGCAAATCAATTGAGCACATATCTGAGGATTTATTTCTGGACTTTTTCTTCTGCACCACTGATCCAGGCATCTATCCTTATGCCAACACCACATGCTCTTGGTTACCATAGCTTTACAGTAAGTTTTGACATCAAGAAGAGTCCTCCACACTGTTTGGGCTATTCTAGGTCCTCTGCATTTCCATACACATTTTATTCTCAGTTTGTCAATTTCTACCCAAGGGCAAAACCTACTGATATTTTGACAGAGATTACAATGACTATGTAGATCAATTGGGGAAGAATTACCAATATTGAGTCTCATCCATGAATGTGGTATATATTACATTAACTTAGTTTTTTTTATTTCTTTCAGTGATATTTTGTAGTTTTCAGGGTACAGCTTTCACACCTCGCTTGTTAAAATTTATTAAGCATTTTATTCTTTTTAATGTTTTAGCAATGAATTGACCTGTTTAAAATTTCATTTTCAGATTTTCCATCATCAGCATATAGAAATATCATTGATTTTTGTTTATTGACCTTATATCTTGCAACTCTGCTAACCTCATCAATATTCTAGTAATTTTAAAGTGGATTACTTAGGATTTTCTACCTACAAAGATCACCTTGTCTGTGAACAAAAACATTTTATTTTTCTTTCCAATTCTTATGCCTTTAATTTCTTGTTCTTGTCTTATGGTCCTTGACTTTTGCACCTGAATTATTAGCAAATGTCTCTTCAGTACATTGTACACTGAGACTGCTACACCTGTTTCATGAATGCTGAAATCAGATTCTTGTATATGCTTCACCCTAATCAATGACTATTTTTAATAGTGCATAAATGCCTGCCAGTCAAAAATTCTATTTCAGCAGCACTGCTATCTTTGTGTATAAAATAATGTTGGATAATTATTTTAAAAATGTGAACTGCATTTTGCACTTATCATTAAGAAAAGAAGGAACAGAAATGGGAAAAAGATAGTGCTGCCATCGGTAATAAGCAGCAGTCTCATAAACTTAATGGCAGTTGAGACAAAGATGAAAATCATTAGCTGTGTGAAAGCGGCAATTCCGTGGCATCAATTAGGTGTTCAGCAGACTTAATAAGCTGGTCAACCACAAGAAAGAGTAAAACTAAAGAACACAACTTGGCAACTGAACATATAACATCAAAGCCATGTCTGAAATGCAAAGTATCATCAGTGATTTTATCATACCCATTAGGTCTTCAAGAACACGTACAACCATTGTTCTACTTGAACACGAATCAGCTCACAGACACTCTGAAGAACACAGCGGATCTCAAAATGTGGGAAATCCCAGGACTTCCTTTAATCTTACAAAACTGCCGAGAAAGGTATCATGGTTCCCATTTGGAAATCACAAAGCAGACACAGAAATATTAGTCACGTGCCCAAGTTATAATCGGTAGTGGAGCCAAGACTCAAACCCAGGTCTGTTTGGCTCCAGATGTTCTAAACGAGGCGGCCTGTTTTCCTGAGCAACCCGGTTCCGGGGTGCAGATGCCCAAGCCCAGCTTTGCTCGCCCGCGCAGGAAGCCTCTGGTTGCACATCTGCATGGCTTCTAGCGCCGGGATTTCCCCAGTGACTCACAGGCTACCCTGCAACAACTAGGGAAGAACCATCATCCTGGCTTGCTCTAGCCTAAAACGACCGGCCTGAAGTTTTGAACACAATCCTATATAATAAAGAGGTGATATACAAATTAACTCTTGCATCCTCACAAGATGGATGCCTACGACCAGGCCTGCAGGGGGGTTAGTGAGGAACAACCAAACGACTGAACAGCAGGCTGCATGGGATGACCAGGTCGGTGGAGAGGGGTGGAGTGGGGGAGAGGTGTGAGGGGCAACCAGACCGGTGGGGAGGGGGGGGCAGTTGGGGAAGACCTGGCCAGCAGCAGGGAGCAATTAGGGGTGATCAGGCCAGCAGGATGGGCAGTGAGGGGTGATCAGGCCAGCAGTGGGAGGGGGGAGGGGCAGTTAGGGGCGAACAGGTAGGCAGGCAGGCAGATAAGTGATTAGGAGCCAGAGGTCCAGGATTGTGAGAGGGATGTCAGATTCCTGGGATCGGGCCTAAACCGGCAGTCAGATATCCCCTGAGAGGTACCAGATTGGAGAGGGTGAAGGGTAGGCTGAGGAACAAACCCCCCCGCCCCCTACACAAATTTTGTGCACAAGGCCTCTAGTAAATAGTAAATAAAAAGATGTGAGGTGGTTACATAAATAAGATACTTGGACATAAATTGAGAGCTGGGTTTGAAATCAGTGAGTGATCTTCCATTGAATTTGGGGTCAGAAATGCCCAGGAAGTTGGACTAAGAAAGGATATTAAAGTAAGAAAGGATATTAAAGTTTTTAAGTGAGGTAATTCCGGCTTTTCTTCTCTGCTTTCATGTCTGGGCAGACGCATTAGAAAATGAATGCATGAAAGTTACCATAAAAATCATTAAACTGTGGCTGGGCGATAAAGTTCAGCCTTCTCTCTCCACACCTCGCCAGGAAAATTCTAATCCTTGGGTGCCGATGACTCAGACTGGAGTCTTCACCCTAGTGTGGCTGTGCAAGGCCAGGAGAGGGGGCTGGGGCTGTCCTTCCATGGTGAGGATGCGGAGCGGGGGGGAAGGAAGCAACAGCGCAAGTGCTTCTCCTTGTGCCCTAAGAACACGCTCCCTAGAGGCTGTGGATTTCTTGGTTAACTAGAAAGCCTTTCAACAGACCCTTTCCAGAAACAAATGCACGTCACAGCGCCCCCTGCCCTTGGCACCGCACCAAGCCGGAAACAACCATCTCCATCCCCGAGGTGAAAGAATAGGCCCTGTGAGAAGTGAGGTACCCGCTGAGCAGCAGCCCTTCTGAAAGAGATTCCACCCCCCAAACCATTCATTTTACTTCTTGCATGAACCTGGTCATCGACGACCCCCCCCACCCCCCTCCACCACCAATAACACAGGCATCGTACAGTCTAGTGTTTACACAGGAAGTGGGATGCCCTGAAAAAAGCTTCCTAGTTGGCACAACGTTAGACACGGCCACACAACCGAGGGACATGGTGGCATGGCCACCGGGCAGAGGAGGGGCCTGCAACTCTGGGTTCACAGCCTGCCGCCCGTTTGTAAATAAAGTTTTATTAGAACATGATAAATAAAACAAAATAAGGTTTTATTATGCCCATTCATGGAGGTCTTATCTATGGTAGTTTTCTTGCTACCAGGGCAGAGTTGCCACAGAGACGGTCTGGCCCACAAAGTTTTAAGTAACTACTACCTGGCCCTTTACAGGAAAAGTTGGTCCACCTTTGAGATAATATGTTTAAAATAATATGGGAAAATACTCATGTTAAAGTGTTAAGTTAAAAAAAAAAAAAAAGGGTAAGTCAGCAATTTTCAACCAGTGTGCTGCCAGAGTTTTTAAAGCATGCAATGCCTGACTACTTAGTCAGGGCGCTGACCTCTTTTCCCTTAGACTGCCAAATAAAAAGTGACAGCAGCCAACACAATAGCCATCTGGCGCGAATGCGTCAAAATTATACCTTTTTTTATTTCTGTCAGATCGGCAAAAAATATATTTTGGTGTTCCGCAGAATTTTAGTAATTAGTTTCTGGGTGCCATGAGACGAAAACGGTTGAAAATAGCTGATGAAAATCAAAGAAAAGTGGGCAGAAGGGAGACCAAAGTATTAAGCAATTGGATTTGGGTGATTTTTCTCACTCCATCTATAAGGACTATACATTTCTTTTATGATAGAAACTGAACCTCACTGTAAACATGCTTTCAAGTTCACACCTGCCTTGCACGCAGCGGGTGTGACTACATTCAACAACCTCCCCCCTGCACCCCCCCCCTCCCCGGCTCTGCACGGGCACAGGTATGCTGAGGGCGGGAGGCAGGAAGTCCCGGCAAGTACCTTATGCTCGTCCCGAAGGTGGCTGTCCAGTTCCTCCGTGTGCTTGGCCTCGTAGTAGCAGAGCTGGCATTTGTACGGTTTCAGTTCATTGTGCTTTTCTATGTGTTGCTGGAGGCTCTCGTCACTGGAGCAGGTGAAGGTGCACTTATCACAGCGGAAGACCACGCCCTGCAAGTACTTGGACAGCTTGGACCGGCACACTTCGATGGGGACCACGCGCTCTTCTGTGGGGAGAGGGTGAATGGGAAGACGGGGAGCGTTACTGACCGCAACAGGACAGGAGACTCACCCATTCCATTAGCTACTTCTTAGGACCTTCGGCCCTCGAACTGCACACACAGACTCCCCTCCCCTCCACCTTCTGAACAAACGTATTCCTCAGCACAGACCGTGTTTCTTGAGACCAAAAACTCTGTGTATCACTCTCCAGAACGGTCTACAGCAGGGGGGGCAGGCTGGACGGGGTTGGTTAGGCTCAGAATGGAGGTAAAGGAAGGAGGGATAAGAGATGGGAAGTGGTGGCCGTTTCTGCCAACATTAATGATGATCGACAGCGACGGATTCCTGCTTCTCCCATGTGCTGTCTCTAAGGGGGCGGGACACAGACAGTCCCCACGCACCGCTGCACCACCACTGTGCGCCTTCCTAGCAACTCAACGTGCTGGAGTCACTCCCGTTTGTTACGTATGAGTAAGGTGAGGGACAGAGCTCTTGGAAGGTTAAAACCCACAGACACTGACATCGGCCACGCGGGGAGCCGTGCCCCCCATCATCTCCGATTCCACTCCTGTTCCCCTTCCTACGTGCTCTCCAGGGGACCGTTCTCCTCTCCCTGAAACCAATGGCATGCCTGGTCTAACATCAAATCTGAAAACAAGCCCGCGGCACACTTTCATTCACCGGCACGCCAGCTCCAGCTGTGAAGCGCTCACAAAACGGAAAGGCTGCGGGCGACCTGCGGGCGGAGGGGGGCGGCGGCCATGTGGGAGATGCGGAGGATTTGTGCCTTTTCCCTCCCTAATCTGACTGTCGCCAGGGGGTGGAGGGGAAAATGAAAGAGGAGGATTCGGGTGCTTTCCCCGGGAACATCCGAACGCTGCAGGGCTGGGGACGCGTGCCTGCTTGTTTACGTTGCACTCCTCGCCCTCGTGTTTAACTGCTCAAATTAAATTTCACACCAGCCTGCCCAGAGCATCGGCACGCGCGCCAGAAACCCAGGCCGGGGATAAAATTAAAATCTGTGCTATTTATGCAAGGATCAAATATAGCGTGTGCGTTCACGCTGTCTGGATTTCAGAAGGCTGTCTGTAGGTTTACAAACGGACGCACACAACATATACTTACGTTATTTACAAACAGCGACGTATTATTAAGTCAAGAAAGCGTGATTGATCCGCAGAGCCACCGAGTAGCGAGGTTCCCCGAACGTCAATTTGGTGCGCTGGCGGGACTCACGGGGGGGGGGGGGACCCCTCTCTTTGTTGTTGGGCACCCCGGGGAGATTGCCCCCACCCTGTGCTGTGCCCGAGTCTCAACCTTCACATCCTCCCTGCAGGGCAAGCACTGCCTTGGGAGCCGTGAGTGCGGCGACTAATTGGCCAGCCAAGAAGCTGGGCAGAGGGAGCCGGAAGGTGGGGTCTGTGACCTCCCGGAGCTCTAATGCACACGTTCATTTCCCGAAGCGAAGAGTCCGCCGCTCAGTTAGAAATGTTAAGTATTTTTTCAACCGAAGGACAGCAGACTGCTCAGAAACACCTGATTACGATGCAATCCACACATTTTCCTAGAAGGGCAAATAAATGTTCACCAGCCTTCTAACCATTCAGCTCCACAGTTTGGTGTAAAGGAAGGAGAAAACGCTTTGGCATAAACCAGGAGCCTTAACAGAGCCCATCCAGCTCATTGGATAGAGCATCAGCCTGTGGACTGAGGGGTCCTAGGTTCGATTCCGATCAAGGGCATGTACCTTGGTTGCAGGCACATTCCCAGTAGGAGGGGTGCAGGAGGCAGCTGATAGATGTTTCTCTCTCATCGATGTTTCTAACTCTCTATCGCTCTCCCTTCCTCTCTGTAAAAAATCAATTATATAAATATACACATATATATATACATATATACACACACACACGTGTGTGTGTGTGTGTGTGTGTGTGTGAGAGAGAGAGAGAGAGAGAGAGAGAGAGAGAGAGAGAGAGAGCCCATCCAATGATGCTTGGCTCCGCTCACCCGCAGCTTCTCACGGGTAGCAGACCTGACATGTTGGGGCCAATAATTGCGTGTCGTAGGGGCTGCCCTGTGCATCTCGGGATGGTGATCAGCATGCCCGGCCCCGACCCGCCAGATGTCAGCAGCACCCCCTCCTCCCCACGTGTGACAACCCAGAATGCTCCCCGAGGAGGCAAGGTGGACCCTGGTTCAGAACCACTGCTCTGGGCACCAGGCCAAGCTCTAATGCCAGCTGCTCTGGGTCCAGTTTGAGTGGCCATGTTCCATGAGCAAGCTGGTGCCCACAGCAGCAGACGGGGTGCAGGCTGAATCAGGGGGACCAGCACACGGCAGGTATGCTTCCACTTGGGGTCGCAGGCAGTGCTGATGTGGGCTTTTCTGGCACCTTCCTCGAGACTGCATCCCTCTTGCTCCCTCTGCGTTTGTTCCTATTTCTTCCACTTGCACCCTCGGGCTCGGGCCCTGGCCTGACGGCCTCAGTGGACCGTTATGTTTTCCCCAGAACGATGTCCGACACCTTAAAGACGTGCGCCCAGGCCCCATCCAGGCTTCCCTTCTCCCTCGTAAAGAATCGGTCCTTTCGGTCGTTTTTATGGGTCTCTGCTGGAATTCCTCCACCACGCGGGTTCGTTTTCCCTGCAGTGTCTAGTTTCGCTCTGTGTGCCTAAGTGAGTTTTACGCAGTCCTGGGCGCTCGGAACAATGCCGCGGAGTTTAAATAACGGTGATTAAGGCGCGCGGCCCGGCTATGATTTATGAAGTGCTCCCCGCGTTTCGAGTGCAATTAGGCCCTCTACCCCCACCGCTACTTTTCATTCTCCTGACGCTCCGCAGAGTCAGTTTTATCATCTTCGGGATGCCGACCTGTCAGCTACCTCCTCTCAGCCCCTCCCCGTTCAGTCCGAGTCGTGACCTGGGAGCCCAGGCCTCCGGACCTTGGCCCGCGCCCTCCTCCTGCACCCCCAAGCCCAGGGAACATCCCATCAGCACGCAGCCAGCTTCTCAGCCTCTCATTCCTAAGCATGTAAAAAAGGCAAACGTGGTCGGTGTCGAAGGCGCCACTTCTCTCTGAGTTTCTCTCCAACATCCTCTGGATTTGCTAGAAGGGACGTTCCCCGCTTACCCCCCCTAAAAGGTAGGGAAGGCTTCCCACTTCCAACCCCAGACGTGACCAGCACCCCAAGGCTCTTCGTTATATGGATTTTCACTAGCATTACTTTTAGGAAACTGTTAGCTTTTTCTTTTGAAAAACAAAAACAAACAAACAAAAACATAGCGAACAGGACCAAGATTAAAAAGCACAAACAGGAGAGATTTTGAAAGGCAGGCCATGAGCGACAGCGTTTTCTGAATGAGGTTATTCATGACCGAGGCTCGTGGAGGACATAAAGTCAGAGGCGGGAACGCTTCTAGGTGTTTCTCGGGACTGAGCCCGTCTTGGCTGCAGAAGCTTGGCGCTCGGGCCATTTTTTAATTTTTTTTTTTATTTTCTGTGGGGGCAGCGACAACTGTGGGCTTTCTTGACTTCACACCTCTCCAAGTTTACCCTGGGTAAGAAGTCGGGGCCTGAATCACACCCATTGTGCCTCGGCTTCCAGGGCTGGCTGCGAAAATATTATGACTTCAGCGGGCCCGACTACAAGACAGATCGCGTCTCGCATCTCCTGCTCACGCCTGGTGCTGCAGCTGGACAGACCCCGAAAGGCTGACCTCAGAGGCACGCGCGTGGAGGCGCAGGGGTACGGGGTGCCCGGCCCAGCACCGGGAGGGGTGTGCTGCCAGCGCCCGGGGCGCTCCGCGGACAAGCCTGCAGCAGAGCTGCCACTACAAAGCGGGGTCACGGCTGCTCAAAGCAGCGAAAAGCAGCTCCCCGTGGAGTCCGGCCTCGCCGAGGAACACTTCTTCCTGAAAGGCAGACCGCAGCGTGCCAAGTCCCAGGGACGCACGCAGGGAGGGACTTGGAAGCCATCCGCTCCAGCAAACGCCGTGCGCAACCCCTCACACACCGGAGCGCCCGGCCAAAGGCCCACCCGTTACTCCCTCGCAACCAAAGGCTACAAGCGGCAGTTCTAGAAAGCTGTTAGACATATATAAGGAAAGATTCTTAAAAAAAAAAAATCATCCCCTGCCCTGGCCAGTGTTGCTCAGTAGTTAGAGCGTCAGTCCACAGACCGAAGGGTTTCGGGTTCTATTCCTGGTCAAGGGCACGTATCTGGGTGGCGGGTTTGATCCCCACTCTGACCGGTCAGGGTGTGTTCAGGAGGCAACCAGTGCAACATGTGTCTCTCTCACATCGATGTTTCTCTCTCTCTCTCTCTGCCCCTCTCCCTTCCTCCCTCCCTTTCTCCTTCCTTCCACTCTCTCTCTAAACAAGCAAAGGAAAAGTATCCGGTGAGAATGAACGACAGCAACATCCTCCTCTAACATAACCATATCGGGACCCATAAACATAAGCACAACAGCTACTGGTGAGAAGTTAAGTTCCGATGTGAGCCAGGCCACCACCCTCAGCCAGAGAGAGAGCTGGAAACCGCACCTCTAATTTGAACAGGAAAACACATTTGATGTGGATGCTCACTGCCTGCCTTTCAAAATCTCTCCTGTTTGTGCTTTTTAATCTTGGTCATGTTAGCAATGTTTTTGCGAAAGAAAAAGCTAACAGTTTTCTAAAAGCAATGCTAGTGAAAATCCATATAACGAAGAGCCTTGGGGTGCTGGTCACATCTGCGGTTGGAAGGAGGAAGCCCTATCTTTCAGGGTACGTAAGCAGGGAATAAGATGAAAGATTGGCCATCTCACTGTACACTTTTTTTTTCCCCTCAAGAAAAATGACACTGATCGGATAAATTAGGGGAGATTAGTTCTGGTCCAAAAAGATACCCACCTACAAGTTTCGGTTATATTCAGTGTCTGTTGTAGGTACTGGGGTTACCGGCTGGGAAACAGAAACGTTATGTTCACGTGCCAACTGGAGAGCAGTGTTGGCAAATCACACAGCTCCATAACTATAATGCAAATATTTGGAAAAAAAATACACACAAAAAAAACAAACAAACCCAAAATTCTGTGTTTCATCCCCTAATTCAATCTGTCCACTGCAGGTGCCCAAGGTACATATAGGCAGAGCTACGCATGAGGCGTCCTGCTTCTGATGACCACACATTCAATGGCAATAGACTCAGGAAACTATCCCTTTGTTCATTGCCACTCCCCCAGTTCAAGTTCAAGTTCCCGCAGTGCACAAGCCTTGCCTGACTCATCATGGCTGTGTCCCAAGAGCTTAACCCACAGCTAGCACCCTGTGAGCATTCCGTCCACGGCACAGAGGGACCCACACGGGGAAGAAGGCCTGTGCGGATGGAGGCAGAGACCGGGTAATGCAGCTACAGGTAGGGGATGCAGAAGCCACCAGAAGCCAGAGCTAAGGAGGGGTTCCTTTAGAGCAGCGGTCGCCAACCTTTCAGACCTCATGGATCACCAGTGGCCCAGGGACCACCGGTTGGCAATCGCTGCTTTAGAGCCGTCAGGGAGAGCACAGCCCTGGGAAACCTCGATTTCAGACTTCTCAGCTCCGGAATGGAGAGAGAAACTCTTCCATTGTTTTAAGTCACCCAGGCAGCCAACAGACATCACCTGAAGTCTGCACTACCTCCGGAAATGTTATCATGGCTGTTTGAAAGCCACCCACTCCACACCTTTCGGGATCCCAAACAGAAGCCTATTGGCCACTGTGAATCTCCCAAGATACTCGCCACTCATTACCTTATCCATACTCACGCACGCCTTACCTCCAGGAAGGCAGGCTTACAGACCCCATCTTACCCAAAGAGCCCAGCACAGGGTGGCGTGTAACCAGCAAATAACAAATGCCTGCCGGATGCGTGAGCGAGCAGTACGCTCTCTTCCGCCACAGCCAACACACACCAGGAGTATTTCTCATTCAGATTTCCCAGGAGCTAAACAGATTCTCTCTTCCTTTCCTCCTTATTTAAACACGCCCATTTGTCTGGGCGAAAAGCTAAGGAAAGTTTTTTGTGCTCACCTGCGCAGGAAGCCTCTGGTTGCACATCTGCATGCCTTCTTTCTAATGCCGGGATTTCCCCAGTGACTCACAGGCTACCCTGCAACAACCATCATCCTGGCTTGCTCTCTAGCCTAAAACTACCAGCCTGAAGTTTTCAGCACAACCCGATATAATAAAGAGGTAATATGCAAATTAACCCTCACGTCCTCACAAGATGGCTGCCTACGACCAGGATGGCAGGGGGATTAGTGAGGGATGACCAAAAGGAGGAGGGCAGGTCATGAGGAAGCAAGACCTGGCCAACTGGTAAACCACACTCAGAGCCGTGGTCCAGCCCGAAGGCGGAAGAGTACTGCTGCCTCCCTGTCAGTCTTTTGTTTGAAAGTTCACAATTTTTAAAAATATATATATTTTAATTGGTTTTAGAGAGGAAGGGAGAGTGAGAGTGAGGCAGAAACATCTTTAATGGAGAGAATCATTGATCCGCTGCCTCCTGCACGGGTATGTCCACGTTGGGATGCTCTGACTTTTATACTCGTTTGTTCTGAAACAGCCCTTCATCCCTCCCTCCCACCCCACAGATTCTGGGAGCAGTAGCTCCATCTCAGGACCCGTTCAGCAGTTGTTTTTCTGGCTTGTTGTTACAAGTATTTTAATTCACCGAGGCTTCAGAAAGACGTCCCCCTCATCGAGGGAGTGAGAGGGCACAGGTTTAGAGAGATCAGCCGCACTCAGCAAGGCAGACACCCAACTGGCTCTGACTTGTCCAGACCAACTTCCCACCGAGCTGCATTCTGAGTTGGGATGGCCAACCGCGTCCCCTATCAGCATTTCACCTCGCTCTGTGAGTCACCTGCAGAGGTGAGGTCTCATCGTTCCTGTCGCTCTGCAGCAGCGCTACCCACGGCCCCTCAAGCTCAGAGCCTCCTCGAAACATGGGTCCAGGGACCAGAAGCCAGATGCCTGGGGGCCCAGAGCCTCCTCGAAACATGGGCCCAGGGACCAGAAGCCAGGTGCCTGGGGCGGAACCCCAGGAGGGACCTTTCGGGCCAAGACTTCCTGCCCAAATGTTCCCACGCTGCTTCTCGCAGCTGGCAGGGGTGCCACTTGCCTGGATTCAAACTTAGTAGAAAAAGAAACGGATGCTCTGACTTTTAAACTCATTTGTTCTGGCACAGCTCTTCATTTTTTTTTTTAAGTATAGTTGATCCACAGTAGTGATACTAGTTAACCAGTATAGGTGTATAATATAGTGATTCAACATCTTTATCCCTTGGACTCTGATCACCCCACTAACTCCAATAATCCATTGTCCGTCATCATGCAACCTTATCACAGTATTATTTACTGACTACATTCCCCTCCCCTTTTCACCCATCCCCCCATCCCGAAACAGAAACCTAACACTTTATTCTTGAAAATAAGAAATTCCTTATTAAAATCCCTAGAATGCCACCCCTGCCACCATGAGAGGGCACCCTATGCCACCCTCCCCTGCCCCGAAAGCCGAGTCGGGCGGTTACCTCGGTGCAGCACGATGTGGTCGATCATGTTGCGCTTGTATTTGGTGTGATAGAGGCAGAGGGGGCAGCGAAGGTCTTTGGGGCCCTCCTCCGGAACGGCTGAGTGCCCGGCTTCCACGTGCATAGTAAAAGCAGATCTGGGGGAGAGGCGGGAGACAGACGGGCGATCAGCATAACAAGAGACCGGTTCACTCGTGCACACACACACCCTGGCTACAGGCTTCCGGGTACTATGTCCTTGCTCGAGGCCTAGACCACTGCCTTTGCGGAGCTGGAGCTTCTGGGTTGCCCATCTCAAAAACAGACCACGGTTGCACCCTTGACCGAATTCAAAGTTAGTGTAAAAAGAAATGGATTCCCTCAAATACTTGATTCTTCTCTTTTGAAGTATATAGTTGATACAGGTTAGTTATAGTAGTTTTAGGTGTACCATACAGTGATTTAACATTTTTATACCTTATAGTATGACCACCCCACTAATTCTAGTAATTATCTGTCACTATGCAAACTTTACAGTATTACTATCTTCCCCTCCCTGTTTCACCCATCCCCCCCCCCACGCCTCTGGTTTCCATTTCTATGGATCTACCTAACATTTGATTCTGGAAAATGAGAAAGTGTTTATTGAAACCATTACAACAAAATCCCTACGAGTGCGCCTTTCTCATCGCGCCTGGAAGGAGAGGGCCTACTTTAAAGAGGGGTGATGGACCACCTGCCTTGTGACTCTTCACAAGTAAGGGGGAGGGGCAGGTGGGTGAGGAAGCAAAACCTGGCCAACTGGTAAACCACACTCAGAGCCGTGGTCCAGCCCGAAGGCGGAAGAGTACTGCTGCCTCCTGGTCAGCCTTTTTGAAAGTTCACCGTTTTTTAAAACTATATTTTTAAATTGGTTTTAGAGAGGAAGGGAGAGTGAGAGTGAGGCAGGAACATCAGTGATGAGAGAGAATCATTGATCGGCTGCCTCCTGCACGGGGTGTGTCCACGTTGGGATGCTCTGACTTCTAAACTCGTTTGTTCTGAAACAGCCTTCATCCCTCCCTCCCACCCCAAAGCAGTCTTCTGGAACGAGGCTTTCGTTGTACAGACTGATCCCAACCCCTCCTCACCCCCCAGAGAGGGCCTCCCTTGAGCTCCAGGGAGGGGAGCGTAAGGAGCGGGTGGTGAGGGGCGGAGCAGGTGCAGCCACCTGGTTCTGCGAGGCGGTTCCCCGTGCCACTTACTTAAAGCCTGTGTAAAAGGAGCAGTCCTTGCACTTGAAGAGCTTCTTGCCGCCATGCTTGTCCCTGTAGTGGCGCCTGATGCTCTGGATGTAGCCAGAGGAGAATTCACAGAATTCGCAGTGGAGCACCGCCTCGGCCTTCGGCTCCCCGGCGGCTCCGGAGAGAGGCACGGGGCTGACGCGGCTGTTGTTCCTGGCCAGCGCCGCCGACTGGTAGTGGTTCAGCTGCTGCTGCACATCCGGAGGCTCCGAGTAGGACGAGTCTGTGGACCGACGGGGGGGGGGGAACACGACACGGACACAGAGAACACAGTGGGGTGGCGCTCGGAAACCCCTGACACATCTGTTCCGAGGGCGCCTTGTAAGGGGAGGGCCACGGGCTCCTCTTTCATCTCCCTTTACCCTCAGCCCTTCTCTGGGGAAAGGTGGGGAGAGGGAGGTAATTTGGGAGGGCCCACACCACTTGATGGGAAAACTCTGAGGTTCAAGGTGTCAAAGTGAAGGAAGAAACGGGACTGGTTTTTGTCCAGGAAACTGCAGCGTGGCCACGGGCTGCTGCAGGAGGCCCGTCCTTGTAGGTGAGATAAATAACCCGCACCAGGAGCCCGGGACCCGACGTGGGAGAGGCAGGTAAGGAGGTGATGCAATATCCCCCCTCATTCAAACCTTTCCCACCCCAAAAAAAGCCTTTAGCAGAAGTGTTCTGGCACACGGCACTCGCTCATATAAAAATGTTTTATGCCTTCACAGTCGAGTGATTTAAATTTTGAAATATAAAAATCCAACAGTGCTCTGCTGGAATGGATGTTTAGAGCTGAGTCAGCATGGAGACGGAGATTTATTCGGAAACCCCATTAAAATGAAAGGCAAACAGGTTTCCCCGCAAGGTGTTTTGAAGTTGGCCACCGGGACGAGAATGTCGGAAGCAACAGGCACCCATCTCAACCCCAGGAGCCTCCGAGGCCCGGGGCGGAGAGATGCAGCCTCAATGGCTGGGAAAATTAGAGTTTCTTCTTTGAAATAATAATAATAATAATAATAATAAAATAATTTCTTTGAATAAAAGAGAGAAAGCAAGAGAAAAGTCTTGAACCTTTTTCCAACATGCAGCGTTGCATGTTGAGGCTGGGAACTCGACGGTGGCCACGGAAGGTGCAGCCCAGGGCGACAGGTGAATTTCAGTGGAACTTTCCTCAAAAGAACACACACGGCTCTTCTCTGACAGCCTTTCAGGAAGCAGGGAGAGGGGACGAGGCTGCACTTCCTGTTCCAGAGCACGATCCCCCAGCAGACGAGGAGGGTTCTCCAAACCCTTACATGTACCTTTCGGTCCCTCCCGTTAGCCTCTTCGTTCCCCAAAACGAAACCAGAGCAGCCTTGCTTCCCGGGAAGGCATCTCCCGCCCTCGAAATACTAAGCCGCCCTCTTCTTTTCTCGCCCTGCTCCCCACCCCCACTCTGTGCTCCTGACGACTGAGAAAAAGCCCTTCGGAAATTGTCCACGGACCTGCCAGACGCACAGAAATGAAACAAAAGGAAACGTGCACAACACCGGAGCCTCCCGGGGCTCCTGACCAGGTGTGAAGGGAAGACAGGACACACTGAATTCATCTCCCCCATTCTCTCATCTCCCTTTTCTCTATCCTCGACCTCGCCGATGAACCCACTCAGCATCCCAACAATGCGATTGTCAACTTCTCATTCTTCCTCTCAATAGCAGGCTTGTTTACCATTTCAGGGATTGTTCGAGAGGTTTCCTATTTAAACCCTCAAGACCAGTTTCTGTTAAAACGCGTATAAATGAACCACAGAACACCCCGCCTCTCTAGTTAAAGCGGCTTGAGCTGCGGGCTCCGCACGGTCCCACAGGCACCCCGACAAGCCCATCCCTCCTGGCAGTGCTTGCCCAGGTTCCCTCTTAGCTCCTCAGAAGGAAAGTTCTGTGACCTACGAGGCCAAGGTGGGGCCAGGAAGCTGTCCACTCTCCATACACATGTCTCCTCCTTAGACTCAGCCCATTATTCCCTCTAGGGTCCACTGCATATTCCACTGATCTCAAAGCCTGCAGCCCAGGACCCTTCAGTCCGCAGGCCAATGCTCTAGCCATTGAGCCAAATCAGCGAAGGCCAGAGGTAGAATTTGTAGAGACCTGTCCGACTCTAAAGTCTCTCTTAGGCATCTGTACCCAATGGGGGGTCCATGATGCAGGTCAGATAAAAGAGGAAGACTATCTGAGTGCCCCGCCATCAATAAACACACAGGAGAGAGGGCAGAGAGAGAAGGTGGCGGAAAGGCTGAAATAGGTGAGAAAGTAACATTAGAATAGATAAAAATAACCGAATAAATAAAAAAATAACATTAAACTAAATACGAAAGAAAACACTAAAACAAATAGTTTACAGCGCATGGGGGGTAAACACAGTAAGATGAGTGGGAAAGAAAAACATTCAAAACTTCAAAATGATTTATATCAGTGGCTCTCAACCTTCCTAATGCCGAGACCCTTTTATACGGTTCCTCATGTTGTGGTGACCCCCAACCATAAAATTATTTTCATTGCTACTTCATAACTGTACAATGAAAATAATTTTATGGTTGGGGGTCACCACAACATAAGGAACCGTATAAAAGGGTCGCGGCATTAGGAGGGTTGAGAACCACTGATTTATATTCTTTTAGAAAGGTGTGTGGGGTGGGGTGGGGTATCACACAAGAGGCACAGTACCCAGAACTGGGTGTCCACCTGCCCACTGGCACGCAGTAGTGCGAGGCATGATCAATTGCCCTAGACAAATAATGCTGGACAAGCGGTCGCTGGGATCTGGCTGGGAAGGAAAGGTACAGGAATGCGGGGGTGGGGGTGGCGGGGGGGGGAGAGGGGTGCTTCAGGCTGGGCTGGGACAGCCCAGGACTTCAAACCCGGGGAGGGCTGAGTCCCATGAGACCTCCCGCCCCCTCACCTAGGCATCTTCCCGGAGAAATGGGAAATGTCTTGCTCTAATCCCAGCTCCCCAGAACACCTGCCAAAACCCATTTGAAGGTTTTCTTTCTTTTTTCTCCAGAAATTAGCCGGCACACAGACTGACTACTAAAGGAAGTCTGACTTTATAAAGGCAAGTGACACACAGTGAACCCTGGAAGGAGAGGAGCATGGCAGAGGGAACCTTTCTTCGATATTCTGATTCTGTGAACATCTCGACAACACCCTCTGGCGCCAGGCCACGTGCTGGCTCTCCGGGTTCAAAGTCAGAGAAGACGTGAGGGGTGGCGTCTAGGAACTCGGAGCTACCAGGGAGAGCACAGACAGCCGCTGCTATGAAAATACAGGCTTGTTCCACCTCTAGCAAACCGACTCCACAGACTGAAGGAACAAGAGGCACCGAGAACCAACGAACCGAAGTAACGGGAGGGTCTAACTACAGCAAGACCGAGGAAGACACACGGAAGAGTCTGAACCTACGGGGCAGTATGTTGCGGGAGCCACAGAGGAGGGCGCCCCGTGCACCGAGTAACCCAGAAAGGCAGCCACACAGGAGGCCCCATCCTCCACCGTCTGCGCCGTGTGTGCAGGTAGAGGGGTGGCAGAGGGGTCTGGGTGCCAGGAACCACCGTTATTTCTGTTTGGGCTAGATGTCTGTGCAGACTTGGGAGACAAGTTCTCTGGTCAGCAGGAATCAAGTACCAGGAGGGGGGGGGAGAGACAAAAAGGGTTGTTAGGCGAGCCCATTTTAGAGGTGACCAGGGGGCAAATGATTTAAATTCCACCCATTCGCTCAGCAAATATTTACTGAGCATCCAAGTCAGCTGTGCGAGGGCAGACTTGGCCCCTGACTTCAAGCAACTCCCTGTCTCAGACAGATGTGTAAACAACTGGTTGTGATACAATGCAAAAGAACAAAATAAATAAAAAGTCTTAAGAGAGACATCTGGAAAGAGGTGGTGGAGGAGAAAGAAAAAGCAGTGGCACCTGGTGACATGACAGAATGTGGGCATGAAGGGGATGGAGGGGAATGGAGGGACAAGGTCAAGAGCACCTGAGTGTCCATTAGTAAATTAACTATTAGCGTGTTACCTAATGAATCAACACTAGACATGAAGATACCCAAACGTTCCATTCACCATACCTCCACCTGAAGTCATCAAGAGATATTAAAACAACTACATTCTTATCACAGTGACCGAAAAGGAACTCAATCCCTACACGGAGAAGAAATGAAGCCGGGAGGATGAGGATGAACAAAACGCTGTGCACATCAGAGGGTGCCACAGGCTGCAGAAGGGAGACCTTTAAATCTTCAAGTTCTAGAACAGCACAGCAAGTTCCGAAGAATGCAGAGGTGGCAGTTCTCTTCAGAAAAGCAGGCAATTGGGCAGCTAAAGGCTGGTGGTGAAAGGAAGCCGAGATAGAATTATTACCTGTGGGTAATTTAGCCAAACCCTGTATACGGCCAAAGCAGGGGGGCGGGGGAGGGACGGAGAGCTGGATGAGCTGGGATGGCTGCCCGCTGTTTCTAGAGCAGAAATTGGAGAAAGGCTGAGAACAGCACCCTGACCACGACAAGAGGGCAGCTCCAGGCAGACTCCAGCCATTCGCCAGGAGAACTCTGGAATGCCGCTCAACTTCTATCACACAGCTGCTAATGAACTTGGGCAGAGAACAGAAATGGCCTAAGCGTTTTGGTGGGGCCTGTGACAGGGGCCCAGGTGTCTGCAGCGACAAGTCAGAGGATCCTGCTGCCGTGGGAAACGCAGGGAGATGGTCCACGCCTGCGTCCGAAGCTGAAACCCACTCGAGCTTTATGGCGGATGGGCTCAAACTCCACGCACTGAACACTGTCACCATCTTTGCCCACACATCACCTCTTACGTCTGTGAATGGCTCATCACTTCATTTAGAGTGTCGCACGTCTCCCACAGCAGCACACTTAACCCCCCCTTCCCCCATCATTTCCTCTCTGGTCCCCAGCCTTCCCTTCCCATTGTTCCTTCAGATCTTCAGATCCCGGATGGGTGACTCTAACAGCAGCCTAACTGGTCCTCCTTCCTCTGAGGTCTATTCTAGGTTAGCCCGCATACACATCAAAGACATCTAACACCTACCTTTTACGATTAGGATACGATTATGCCTCGGTGCTCAAGGATTAAAGTCTCCTGTCCTGCTCTCTGCACATACAGCCCTTCAGCCTGGCCCTAGGCCACCTGTCCAGTCTCACAGGTCCCGCCAGCTCCCGACTTCTTGCACCTTCTGCACGTGCCATCGCCAGGAAGCCGTGATCAGGGCTGCCTGGTGCCCTTCCTCTGCCTTTCGTCTGGCAGAGTCCTAACCACCCTTGAAATCTCAGCGGAAACGTCACCCATCCTGTGAAGGCGTTCCCCAACAATCCAGAAAGGACTCTGCTGTCCTCCGTGCTGGCCCCCACACACGCCTGGTGATGCTCGCCCTCATCTCCGTGAGCCTCACATGAGACTGACACCTTCTCTTGAGCAACCTCCACCACCATGGCCAGATCCGTGCCTCTGACCTTCAAACATCCTGGCCACAAAAGACCAGCCGGCAGTGTCCCTGCTGGCGTGTGGGTCTCTGAACAGGCCCATCCACTTCTGCTTCCAGCAGTTGGGTTCATGCTAACAAGAAGCAGTTTTGCCCTGGCTGGTGTTGCTATGTGGTTAGAGCATTAGCCTGAGCACTGAAAGGTCACAGTCAAGGGCATGTACCTGGGCTGCAGATTCCATCCCCGGCCTGGTCAGAGGACATATGGGAGTTAACCAATCAATATATCTCTCTCACATGGATGTTTCTCTCTCTCTCTCTCTCTCTCTCTCTCTCTCTCTCTCTCTCCCTCTCTCCCTTCACACTCCCCTGCTCCGCTGCCTCCTCTCTCCCACTCTATCTGAGAATCAATGGAAAAATAACCTCAGGTGTAGATTAACAACAACAAAAAAGGAATCAGTTTTATTTCTTCCCAAACTTCTTTGTACCAGTTATATTTGCTACTGAGCTTCTTCAATTTAACTAATATCATCTACAATGATGAGAGATGTAGGTATAAAAGGTGTCATTTCTATGAAAGCTACATTGAATGCTTTTAAAAGTCAAGTTGCTAAAAAAAATTACTGTCAAATGATGTTTTGGCAAGACCAACCGTGAGAGACTGAGGAGAATATAAAAGTCTAGGAGGACTCTTCTCTCCGTGAATGTCTAAATTATTGTTCCACTTAAATAATGCAAAAACTGGGAGCGGCACACAGAGCAATGTAGGTGACTGTGGTTTATGCCACAGGCTAAAGAGAAAATCTAACCCAAGGACCCAGACCCCAACACAGACACACACACACAACCCTACATCACACAATATAGGCGAACGAACATACTTACATTTTCAATGCAAATAACATGCTTAAGGCATTTTAAAAAGGACTCCCTGGATTGAGAGGTTTTCAAACGTAACAGAGAAATTCTAGGCCTCTTCAAATGAGTTTCTACTGTAGCTATCTGTATGTCTGTCCCCCATTTTTTACTGATTCAGAAAGTATTTACTGCAGCCTTCTATAAGCCAGGCACTTCTGAGCATTTTGGATATTATCAGTGAAAACAAACAACCAAAACGCAGCTTACATTTTAGATGGACAAGAACAGCACTTTCTATATTTTTCAACACCATTAAACATTTTCTGAGCTTATATAGCTTCAGACTCAGGTTACTAAAGAATAGATTTTCCGGGTTAACTTTTTATTTTATTTTATTTTATTTTACCTCCAGTCCTATCTATCTATCTATCTATCTATCTATCTATCTATCTATCTATCTTAGGTTATGAAATAGTATGTAGCATACTGCTGTTAAGATGTTTTTAAATAAAAAGAAGTCTTAGGCTCTGTCTGAATTCCTCTGAAACTCGACTGAATTCTCTTTCTCAAGACACCTGTTGTTCCCTGTGTGCTATTAACACAGAGCCGAGTCTGGCGCGCACAAGAAATACACCAAGAACAAATCACCAACACAACTTTCCAAGTCCTTCTGCCAAAGAGTCTCAACATGTCCTCTTCTCGCCATGGGACATTCCAAAGGAAAATTTATATTAGAAGCGAAGCTATGGATCACAAGCCATTCCGACTCCTTCTGGACAGCGTCTAAAAGGAACATAAATCCCCAGAGGCAGACACGTTATTTTATTTCCTCCTTTTGATTCTGCCTTGAAGTTCTCCAGGCCAAGGACTCTGGCACCTCCTTGTCTCGTGTCATCGGCGGAGCTCTCTGGCCTGGATGCACGGGAGTATGACACAATGGCCAGGGGGACAATGGGCACCGGGCAACTATATATAGGGATTCTGGGCTTGGTTGTCATGGAAGCAAGTGGGAAAACAAACGCCTAATCCTGAAAATAAGGCTGAGGCCAAGCCTGAAGGAAACACACATTGAAAACTTCCTGTCATTCTGATGAGTGAAAACAAAACCTTGCCGTATGATCAGGGAACAGATGAGGAAAAACCCTCACACCAAACAAAATGTCAGTCTTCAAAATGACCAACACTCAGCGCGGCAGGCGCTCTTGTTGAGATGAGTGTCCCAGCGTAGATTAAGTTCATTGAAAGGCTCTCTCAAAGGCCTGTTTTATGAAGCTCTGTGTTCTTGTTCTCCCTGTATTTGGGGGTTGGGGGGTGGGCAGGGAAGGGAATAGGCAAGACTGCCCTAGGACAAAGAGGATTCCTGGACCTGCGATTCATTAGGTCCTGTATGTGGGGACAAGCCCACTTGTCTCTCTATACTTTCCCCCCAATAGCATCGCCATCCACCAGCCAATGAAATCAGATCAGATCCCTGACCCATTTCCTGTTCTACAGTCAGTGGGGGAAGCCCTGTTGGTCCAACTTCCTGAGGAGCTTCGTGCAAACCACACGCCGTTCGCTGCGCTGCTCTTGTCCGGCCCCTGGGCTGCCTGTGTGGACCCCACGGCACAGCCCTCCTAACTGGCTCTCTAATTCCAAGTTTCTTCTCCCTTAAGATTTCTTTCTTTTCTAAAAGCAAATGTGAGTATGGGACCCGCCCATGCTTCCAGGAGCAAGTCCAAGCTGAGCCCTGGTGGCTCGCCATCTTCCCAGCCCCAGCCCTACACCACCCACACCCACCACCCACACCCACACGGCTCCCACGCTGCGCTGACCACGGCCACGCCACGGGGAAAGCTCCAAACAGCACCCCAGGTGCTTCCGTTCACAGCCGCTTTGCACATTCTCGCGAGGCCTTTCTTCTACTTTTCAGCCTGGCAAACCCTTATCATCTTTCAAAACTGGTCAGTTCAAATTTATCACCACTACAGAGATCTTCCCTGATCTTTCCAGATGCACACTCAGTCCCTCTCTGAGCTCCCCCATGCGTTCTCATCATGCTGCTGTGGGGCCCATTTATTTTACCTCCCCAGACTATGATCCCTTACAAGCAGGACACCCATATCTATCCATCCACAGGTAACTTTTCATTTCATTGATTTACTTAATTTTTAAAACTGATTTTAGAGAGAGAGGAAAAAAGAGAGAAACATGGATGAGAGAGAAACACTGATTGGTTGCCTCCTGCTTGCCCCCTACGGAGACTGAATCTGTACCCTGGGCATGTGCCCTGACCTGGAACCAAACTGGCTACCTCCTGGTGCATGGGACGATGCTCACCCAACTGAGAATTACACTAGCTGAGCCATATGTAACTTTACAAGCTCATATTCCACAGATCCAAAGAGTGCAAACAGAAAAAAAAAAGTGCTCTGGAAAACCCAGATTTAAAAGAACAACCTAACTAACCAAACCTTCTCTCTCTCTTTGGATGCTGAGGTTAAAAGAGCCTTCCACTGAAACACTGACCCACTTTTTATATTGCCTGGAGAAGGGCTTCTAGAACATTTGAGGATCCGAATGGAACAACATTCATAACCCCTGGCCCATCCAAAAAAAGCCAAAAACATAATTTCTGGTTTTGACCCTGAATCAACTCTGAAATGGCTATTAGGCATCTGGTAGCTACATTATAGATTTCTATATGCATCTGTCTCTCCCTCCTTCTCGTACCCACTAATGGGCACAGGGGCTTGTGCAATGCATAGGTGTAACAGGTGCCGTGTAGCTGAAGCCACCATGACTGCCTTAAGTCATCCATCCCCTAAGGCCGTGACCATGGAGCCCTGGGTGACTATGAGAAGGTCCTCTAGGATTCCTTTCAGAGGCTTAGCCCTGCACTCTCACCGCATAAAATGTTCTACCCGTTTTCCTCCGCCAAGAAAACGCTCACCCTGGATCCGTAGTATTCGGACCATCCATTCTGCAGAACCACCTGTCTCGGCTCAAAAGCTGTGATGCTTCACGTCGCCCAGCCCCGCAATGGAGAAACAGAACATGCCCGGGGCGCCTGCAGGCCCCACTTTCCAAAGCACGGATGGCCCTGTCCTGCCAGTCACTAGCGAGCATTGCAGGTTTACTCCCTCTGCACTGAACAGTATTTGGACCCCAAAGTGCCTGTTCTTACACATCCTCCATGACACAGGCTGGAGACTTGTAGGGACACCACTGAATGTGTGGTGCCTTTTTCTAACGTTTTGGGGAGGAAGCTCAGTGGCACCTGCCGTTGTTAATTGAGACGCTCTTACAATACCAAATGCTTAATTCACCTGTGACTCTTGAATCGAGTGATGAGGAAGTAGGGTTTCCTGCTGTTTGTTTAGACTGTATAGATGTCTTTACCGCACTGACAATCCAGGGAGAACCGTTGAGTACAAAGGTCTCTCTATATCAGTGACTTGGCCTCAACCGTACAGAGTCTGCCAGCAACTTGAGGTGATCGCTGGAGCTCAGAAGCCATGGCCAAGGCCACAGTGCTTCCTCCTCAAGACCCAACCGGAAGGGAGATGCCTACGGACTGCAAGGAGATGGCGAGAGTACACGGTGCGCGATGGTAGTGCAGGGAGGGCCCAGACAGGGCGTCACTGTAGAGACTTCCGAAAGATCAGACAATCAAAGAACACATATGAAGGCACGCATGTATATTCAGACACACAGACAGCTTAAAGTGATACCAGGGAAAGCAAACGGGGAAGACGATGGTCCATCAGGATCGGGAACAGACAGCTACGCTTCAAGTTTCTCTAAAACTGTCCCCCTGCAGCGGGAGTCTCTGAATCAACAGACCCAAAGGGTTGCGGATCCTCTTTCCTTTTCACCCATTCCCATGCAGGGTAAGAAAATCCTAGCGACGGGTGAAGCTATATTTTTAAACAGCATTAAGCACTCTATCAGCGATTTCAACCTTTTCCTCTCATGGCGCACATAAACTAATTACTAAAAGGCTGCAGCACACCTAAAAATACCTATGCTAATAACAGCGTAATATGCTAATTAGTGCTAATTAGACTGGACATCCTTCCGGATGAAGCCGGGGCTGCGAGGGAAGCCCGGGTCCAGGGTGCCCCAGAGAAGCCAGTGCCTGGAAGGGGAGTAGGAGTGGGGGAGGGGAGAAGGCCTACTCTTGCATCAGGCCTCTAGTATTATATATTTTGCCAATCTGACAAAAAAAAAAAGTATAATTTTTGACTCTTTAACACCAGATGGCTATTGTTGTGTTGGCTACCGTCATTTTATTTTTATTTGTCAATCTCAAAGAAGTCAGTGCCCCTGACTAAATAGTCAAGTATCGCATGCTTTAAAAATGCTTGCGGCACACCAGTGAGAATCACTGCGCTAGGCTCTTCCTTTAGGGCAGTTCTCACTCCGAACTCACCCACAGGAATATTGCTCAGCTCAGGGGCACTGGGCCCAGGTGCAGGGTGTAAGCCTCCGGGAAGCCAGAGGGGTCGGGAAGGGAGGTCCAGGTTCACCTCTGCTGTCTCCGTCAGGTCTATGTCTAGCAACTGTCAGGTGCTTTTTACAAGGCCACTCGCTGACCTTCACCAGGTCCTTAAGAAATAGAACTAGGACGTCCCACTACACCAGCGGTTCTCAACCTTCCTAAGGCCGCGACCCTTGCATACAGTTCCTCATGTGGTGGTGACCCCCAACCATGAAATTTTGCTACTGTTCTGCATCGTGATGTAAACACCTGCATTTTCCGATGGTCTTAGGCGACTCCTGTGAAAGGGTCGCGGCCCACAGGATGGAGAGGCGCAGCATCTCTTACTGCTCTGAGCAGATACCGCCAGCGTTCCTCCCGGCAGGTGCGCGGCAGCTAGTGTTTGATGGACTGATTCTGGGCAAAGCCAACCACACTGCTACTTCTGGCAACAACTCGCCAGCTTATCCCGCAAGTGGAGGTGGCTGCAGAGGGGAGGGGAGTGGCTGTGAGACCGGGATTCAGGCTCGACCCGAATGACACCCCGGATTCAACGAGTCACCTCCATCTTGTTGGGTAACAAGGCACAGAAGAATGGCCCCAAGTCAACTTGCTACAAAAGGGCTGGTGAGAGCACACTCAGTTCTCAAACTTTGCAGGCTTTGGGGAGCCATCATTCCGCAGTCTCCAGTATTTCCCTTGACGTTTCTTTCAAGACCACCTGCAGCTCCCGAGCCAGGGAACTGGGTATCCGACTGTTGTGTCAGTCACCCCCATCTCAATGGCCCGCTTCACCCCACCCGCTCCTGCAGCCCTGTCCCTGCCGTACCCTTCCCCTTGTTCTCCTTCTCTTGATGGCACGTCTCACCACCTGATCTGATCTGTACTTGCTGACTGTCTGGTTTCCCCACTATCTATGAGGGATTTGCACAGATTTTTGGATTTTCGTTCACAACGGATGAGGGCATTTAACCTTTTGTACGCCATAAGCGTCTACAGACGCAAGGATGGTTTCCGTTCTGGACGCGTGGCAGCTAACTGGTTAAACGCAGCTGAGCATGAAGCATTTCCCCGAGGCTCAGTGTGAGGAAGCTCAGGGCCTATGCCTCGCACTTGGGAGTCTATGCGTGTCTCGGCCTTGTGCCTGCCCTGGCCATTGTGGGGCACCATCAAGACCAGCACTCAAAGACCAGATTCAGTCACTCACAGGACCCTTCTCACTGCCTGTGGCGTGCAAGGTAACCCAAACGTTCAATGATGGCCTCTGCCTTCAAGACTGGTGGTCTCAGGGAAGATGGAGACAGACAGACAAGATAGTTACAACAGAGGGTGATCAGTGCTCTGATCCCAAAAGGAGCTCAAAGATCTGCAGGAGCAAAAAGGAGGCGCCCCGGCCAGACAGGAAGACTGGAGGGCCTCTGGAGGAGACGCGTTTCCCATTTCTGAGGACAAGTAGGCATCAAAGTGCACGGAGCAGGGAGGAGGGTGCAGCGGAGAAGCGTGATCGGGAAGAAGGAAGAGCAGGCCTGGAGTGGGAGACGGCAGGACTGTGGGGACAGGGCATCGGCGTGGCTGCAGCGCAGTCCACAGGAGGGGAGGAGGGTGAGAATGATCCCCGAGAAGCGTGGGACCCGAATTCCAGCCTTCCGTGCTGAGCGCAGAATTTATTCTGATGGCAAACCGGACAGCCAGAGGAGGCGAGAGAGAGACTGTACATTTTTACCTTTTCTGTGCCCACAAACTGCACCCATAGCCCCACCCGCGCTATCTCAGAAGTATAAGTGAATTTCCACGGCAAAAACAAACAAACAAACAAACAAACAAAACAACCAGCAGCACAACCCCATTGACAACAAATGTCAGCAGGCCATGATTCCACATTTTGTTTTGTTAAGTTAGAAAACACCTTTTCTTCTCTGGGTTTTACTAGGAGGCTGGAACTGTCCCTTTGAAAGTCAGTGCCAGCCCTCGTCAGTTTGGCTCAGTGAAGAGAGGATCAGCCTATGGACTGAAGGGTTCCCGTTCTATTCTGGCCAAGGGCACATGCCCAGGTTGTGGGCTCAATCCTCAGTAGGGGGTGTGCAGGAGGAGGCAGCCGGTCAATGATTCTCTCTCATCATTGATGTTTCTATCTCTCCCTCTCCCTGTCTCTCTGAAATCAATAAAGAAATATATATGTATTTTTTTAAAAAGCATTTGGACTGAAGGATCTCAGGTTCAATTCTAGTCAAGAGCATGTAACCACAGTTGCAGGTTCCACCATGGCCCTGGTTGAGACCGCTGCAGGAGGCAACCAATTGATGTGTTTCTCTCACATCGATGTTTCTCTCTCTCTCTCCCATCTCTTCCACTCTCTCTAAAAAAAGTAAAAGAAATTCAGTTTCTACTGAATGCACTACTCTTACAGCCGGAATAGATTATAGTTCCCCCCGCCTCCGCCACCCAGGGGAAGGGAAGATGGGAACTCAATAGGCTACCTTGTCTGCTTCCCACCAACCCTTCACGTGAAAAAAATGACAAGGAAGTACAAGAAACCAAGTGGTATGTCCATGGGCTGGCGTCAGCCAAGATCCCGGGGTCTGTTTTCCGAATACAGGGCCTCAGCAACGTCCCAAATGTTTCTAGATCTGAATTTTACTCCCGAGCATTCACACCCATGTGCCAATCCAAGGACACTCGACACACATTTCATGGTCTCATTTAGATTCAACTCAATGGTCCAAATTTTATCTTGTAAAGGGATTCAGGATCCCTCTGGATTCATTAGCTTTTTATGAATGGTTTGTCTGATCACCACCAGCATTTTATCGGTTGCATGTTAGGAAGCTGACAGACACAAAGGTCGCCAGATTGTGTATTTCACAAGCTCCCAGGGCATCAGGGGAGAGGACTGCCACACACACTAACAGGAGCCTCAAAGAAAGGAGCGAATGCCCACGGGCAGCTCTATCTGTTGTTGGTGGAGTGGCCAGAAGACAATGGGCCTCTAGAGTTAGGAAAAAAACCTCAAATCTTGGTTTTACTGCTTTCAACTGTTGCAATGACTCTGCACAGGACACAGCTAACTTTCATTTTACGTTTGTAGGAACGTCTACTCTAGGAAAGAAGCGGCCCTGTGCCAGATGGTGAGAATAGAAACATGAGCAGGACAAAACCCTGAACCTAATGAGCTTCCTATCTGGCAGAATGGACCCCCTGTACCCAGGGGAGGCAGGGCCCAGCATGGTGGGATTTCAGAGGGAGAGCGGACTCCTATCTGCAATGTTATGAGAAGCATCATGGGAGTGAGGGCATCAGCATGTGGCTTTGAAGGACAAATAGGGTCTGGACCTGTGGAAGTGGAGCCCAGCAGGGGCATGGGGGACGATGGGCTGAAGTTATTTAACAGGCTCGTAGAGCTGGTCAAGACTCTTGAACAGAAAAGTGGGCAGAGGACCTGAAAATATTACCTCTCTCAAGAAGATAGACAAACAGCCAAGAGAAAACATACCTCTCTCAAGAAGATAGACAAACAGCCAAGAGATATATGAAAAGATGTTCGATCTCACTGGCCATCAGGGAAATGCCTGATGAGATACCATCAATGAGATACCAACCTTAGACCAGGTAGAGTGGCCATGATCAACAATACAAGCAACAGCAAGTGTGGGAGAGGCTGTGGAAAGAAGGGAACCCTCATTCACTGCGGGTGGGAACGTAGACCGGTACAACCATGGAAAGTACTCTGGCGATTCCTCAAAAAATTAAAAATAGAGCTGCCATACAACTCCATTCCTGGGTATACACCCGAAAAACTAGAAATCATTCATACGCAGAGAAATACGCACCCCGATGTTTCATTGCAGCATTATTCACGGAGGCCAAGAGTTGAACACGACAGAGGACTGGATAAAGAGGTGGCGCATACACACAACGGAGTACTGCACAGCCACAAGAAAGGATGAAATAGCATCATTTACAACAATATGGATGGACCTTGAGAACATTATGCGAAGTGAAATAAGTCAAACAAAAAATGCCAAGAACTACACGATTTCACTCATGCGTGGATATAAAACTAAAACTTTTTAACGCAAACAGCAGTGTGGTGATGGCCAGAGGGAGGGGTGGGGAAAGAAAGGGGTCCTGGTATGAGGTGACAGGAGGAGATTTGACTTTGGGTAGTGGCACCTGGTCCCATACACAGATTTTGTAAATCAGTAATTCACACATGAAAACTGTTATGTTCATGTTGACTAATGTCACCCCAATAAAATTAAAGAGAAAAAGAGACTCTTGAACAGGAGAATGGTATGACTCTTAGCCTTGCTTAGAGACTGAAGGGAGGCGTTTGCAGGTGGGGTGGATACGGTGATGGCTCAGGCAAGAGATGGGGATGGGAAGGAGGGGGTCAGTTTGCAGAGAAGCGAGGAGATGGGCACCCCTGGGCTGACTAGGCAACCGACTGGCTGATGGAAGGCGGGTCCCAGGAGACCTGACGACGCAGAGGATCCCAGTGGATCCCAGGTGGGCACTGGACGTTCGGGAGAAGTCAGTGAGTTCCAGTTTAGAACCTTTGACATAAAGGCTGAGAGAGGCCTGCAGGTGGAGAATGTGAG
The DNA here is from genome assembly GCA_011751065.1 of Lasiurus cinereus. Lineage (NCBI taxonomy): Eukaryota > Metazoa > Chordata > Mammalia > Chiroptera > Vespertilionidae > Lasiurus > Lasiurus cinereus. The sequence goes on from JAAGEH010000226.1 coordinate 4,398,206, forward strand.
GAGCGCATGCACGAAAGGGTCTGGGGCTTAAGCTGAGAGGCGCAGGTCGGAGTTCGAGATTCCGGCATCATCAGACGAGCGTAGATCCACATGTATATGAAGGGGGAGCAGAGCAGAGGACAGGGGCCCTGCCCAGTCACGTGTCGGCAGCTGGAGGAAGAGCGCCGAGAACAAGGTAGAGAGATGGTATTGCCAGAGGACAGCCCAGACCAAGGGAGGAGGATTGCCCTGGGAGGAAGGTCAGCAGTTCTAAATGCCACGGACAAAAAAAGATGAGGCAGGAGCAAAGGCCATGCACTTGTTGGGCTGAAGTCGCTGTCAACGGTCGTGAGAGCCATTCCATTAAGTGGTGGGGCCAGAGTCCCATGGCAGCGGCAGCGAGGGACTCCAGAGAAGGAGAGGGGGACAGAGGGAGGCGGCGGCAGGTGCAAACAGGCCCGGAATGACTCCTTCGCCGGGAAAACGCCCCTGCAGGTTGCCCATGGGAGGCCACTGCATGGGAGTGGCTTCCAACCCATGCTGAAGGCACAGGACAGGTGCCAGCAGCTCAAGGCAAGACTGAACATCAGTTGGGATGCTGGTCCCTTGAAGAGATTTGGAGGCGAAAACGGCAATCGCAGGAACAGAACGACAGAAGGTCCTATCCAAGAATGGTTCTCATCGTTAAAACACAGGACACTTTCCTGGGGCTCCTCTAGTTTCCTTCCTTAGACTTTGCAGGGGAAAAGAACACCTCTACGAACTGAAATCGGGGGAGCAGTGTGACGTAGGACACAGCACTTTGGAGCCGGGTGATGTGCACCTTAACTGCAACTCTGCCGAGGGGGGTCGGGGGTGGGGAGAGCTTTTTCACGCCGGTTTCCCCCTCGCTCTCTGCAGAACATTTGGTCTGGCCACAACATCCAGGGACACATTGGATCTGAGTCAAAATGTCCCTGAGACGTAAACCCCGGTCCTCTGCAAGATTCGAATCCTGACCCACCCATCCGGCCCCAGGCGCCAGGGCCAGTGAGGCTCCTGAGGCAAGACGAGTTCTTGGCATAGGGCCACACTCCTTGGGCCCATAAAACGTAACAGTGCTTCTTGTTTATTAACCCTATAAACCCAAAGTAGACGTAAACTTGATGGGCTGTTTGAACCCAGAGCTGTTTCCTAAGCATGGATAGAAGGTCCTGTCTCCTGGGATGTTTATGTTGAATCATCAAAGCTTTTTATTTAGCTCACTCATCAACGAGGGAGACAATAAGACGTCACAACTGATCAGAGAAGATTTGTGGTTTTTTTTAAAACCACGTGTTTATATGCAGTAAAGGAGGGCTTACATTGAGTTTACACACAGATGCAAAAACTTCTCTCTCCACAGGCAACAATCAATCGCACTCTGACACAACAGATTTGTAATATGGGAAGAACAATTTGCATTCATATCAGTTTTCTAACACTTAAAGGGCTGTCAGATAGCTCGACGAGAATGAAAGGTGGGCGAGCTAATCAAGACACCCACAAATATAGATTTATGTCCATTTTAAAGTTTTTGGGGTTTTTTATTATAATTTTTCCTAACAGAATTATTAAAAAAAAATAAGACAACAGGCTGAAAAAATGGAGCCACTTATGGTAAGCCCACATCACCAAACCGAGACTTAATTTCATTCGTTTCAACTCTCCCAGAAATGGAACCTTCCACCTGTCCATCAGCAACGTCCTGATCAGCACCCGTGGGAAATCAATTCAGACCGGTCACCCCGCAAAGAAGTAGCTCTGCAATGACTGACCCCCTCTTCTGGCCAGTGTAACATCCTGTTCCTGCTCCCTTCGGCCTGTGAGCCTTCACCTGGTACAGCCCCTCAGAGCTCCTTGCGGGTGACTGGACGCCCACTAATTCATCAACCGTTAGAGGTAGTAAGAGCTTTAAAATTTACTCAGCTGAGTTTCGTTTTTTAACAGTTAAGAAGTAGGTTAAGCCAATAACGAATTAGTTACTAGATAAATACTAAGTACTTTCCATGGGTTTACGGGACAGACGGGGATGGGAAAAGTGTAGTGTCTCTTGTTCACGTCTGAACGAGGCACTTGAAATATTGGTTACAGAGCTATGGAAGGTGCCTTCTCTTTCTCCTTCCTCCAGCTGTTTTCCCCTGAGAATTGCTCGGGTCCACCAATTCCGAGTTATTCACGCCCTCACTCAGGGGAGCAATTGGTCTGTAGTAATCAAAGAGCAAGAGCGAGCGGCCTGCAGGGTCCTGGCAATTTCCAAAGGGAGTTTTCGAAGCTCCTCTGAGAGACTCTCTGTGAATTGCCCCGTAGTTGTGTGTAAGGTATTTCAATGTCAACAGAGCACACCAGGAGCACACCTTCCCCTGGAGCAGCTCAAAGGCGAAGATTTTGTAGGAACAGGGCGGGTAAGGAGAGAGTGGCAGGGAGGGAACAGTTATCCCTTAGTTTTTAGTGAAAAACAAAACAAACAAAAAAGGCAAAACACACACACACACACACACACACACACACACACACAAACTCTTGATCATCATCATCATCACCAGCAGCTTCAACAGTAGCAGATTCACAGACTGAAACGCTTTACAAAGCCTGACGCAGCTATAAAACCGGTGGGGTCGTTTTGAGTCTTCTGCTTCCTTCAGATGACATGATGCGGGGAATAAAAGGGATCAACCGAAACGCTGTAAATGTGCTCAGCTGGACCACTCCCAGTCATCTTCAGACAAGTTTCCTAAGTTCTAACGAAGTAAACAAAATGACCACACACTTCATGAGAACGTGAATCTCTGCAGCGTATTTTGAATCCATCCAGTGAGATTAAAAACATACCTTCGCTGGTGCCAACGACTTCACTCACTTGTTGTTATTGTCTGATGTCTCCTAATACATGTGGTCAATCACCGGCTCTGATCTAGAGCCCAGCACTTGGTCAGGAATGTAATCTCTTAAAGCACAACATCGTTCCAAAGGGAAACCGGGGGCGGGTTTTACATTACTGCATTTCATTACCAGAACGCCCTGGGTAAAAAGTGGAGCATTCTTAAAAAAAAAATAAAATAAAATCCGATTCTTAAGATTGGGAAATAATTAGGTGGCTTTTCAAGATTATAAAATAATCATTTGGTTATCCTGCCAGCTGCTGGATTTTACACAGGTCGCTGACAGGCTTCATGTGACTGTTGTATTCAAGGAAATGAGACAATGTTTTAAAGTCAGTTGGAAGATAAGCAATAATTGAGAGTAAAATGCGTATCAATTAATGTCAATAATAACAACACAAAGTTAATGTAAAATGCGTATCAATTAATGTCAGCAACACAAAGGACGTCTGACACTGGGGCTGTTGATGCCTTACAGCCATTAGGACAAGTGCTGAGGAGTTTCCTGTGTGGGTGATTTCAAATTAGCCCCAACAATAAAAAAAAAAATTAGATGATCAGCACTCCAGATAAAGTATTACTTTCCAAATACTGAATTATTTTAGACTCCTAAGAAACAGCTCAAGATGTAGAGAGATTTCATTCAGCCTCCAACACAAGACTGAAATTTTCTTCCTTTTTCATTAAAAAGCAAAAAAATCCTCATCAACTTCTGGTTGATGACAAACGTGCATAAACTAACAAGAAATCTGCTCCTACTATACTACTTTAATAACATTGAATATTTCTGCAGTAATTTAGAATATGAAAACATTTCTGTATGTCTTTTCATTTGATCCTGGAAATAACCCCAGAGAGGGGGCGTCGCTGTTTTTACACATTAGAACTGGAGGCTCAGAGAAGGGAAAGGGTTCATCTCAGCACTCACTCGCGGACACATGGGCGACGCCGGGACCTCCGCCTAAGGCTGCCCAGGCGGGGCGGTTCATGGCCGGCCGTGTGGGTGGTATTTCCTGGACTGGGGCCTGCAGCCGCTCTCCAGCCAGACCTCAAACCCAGGGGGGGGTCCAACATCCCCTGTGCAGACTGCTGAGGAAAGAGGATCCACACAGAGACAAGGTTTGAAAAGATCACTTGCCCCTAATTTTCACTAGCTCCGCTTGGGTGAAACGGTCCCTACTGGCATTTGCTCAATCAAAACAAACCCAACGATACGTGGGGAGTCGAGCTCGAGGCCAGCACTGCGGCGGGACTCCACGATCCCATAAGGGGAAAGGGTTGCGAGTGGAGGAAGTGGTTCCACGGAACACTTGGATGCTTCCCGAGTGGCAGTGCCCCGGGGAAGCCACCGCCACCAGAGCTCTGAACGACTGGTTGTGTCGTCAAGTATGACAGCTCTGTCAATTCCCCGAATTTCCCTTCCGACGCAGGAAGCCAGGGGCACAGGTGCTGCTCCACCTGGACGGGAACCGGTGCTGTGGGACTGGGGAGGTCTCAGCACTTTGTAAGCCTCAGATGGCCAGCTCCAGTAGCCCCCTCCTTTCACTGGGATGACGACAACCGGTATAAAAGCCACCTCCAATCTGCTCCCTCTATTACAGTGTTAAAAGTTCTTAGGTACTGTTTTTGCCATCCCTCAATTTTGGAGATGGTAAATAAACAAACAGGAAGCAAATAAACAAACAAACCACAAGCCTGCCCTGGACTTACAGAGGACCACCATCCCTCCACCCTACAGTTCTCACCCTCCTTCCTGTTCTGGCAACACACCACATACTGAGCACTCTTCCATCGGCATGCTGTGATTTTAATAGCAGCTCCGAAAATTAGGAGAGAAATATCGTGAAAAGTACTGGAAACCTTTTTATTAAAAAAAAAAAAAAAGCTAGAGGGGATAGCCCTAGCCAGGTGGCTCAGTTGGTTAGAGCGTCATCCTGTACACCAAAAGGTTGCAGGTTCAATTCCCAGTCAGGGCACATACCTAGGTTGCCGGTTCGATTCCTGGTCGAGGCACGTACAGAAGGCAACCGACTGATGTTTCTCTCTGACATCGAAGTTTCTCTGTTTCTCTCTCTTTCTCTCTCTAAAAAAAAAAGAAAAGAAAAACCAATAAACATATCCTCTGATGACGATTTTTTTAAAAAAAGCTACAGGATAGAGGCATACTAATGAAACCATCAGGGAAAATATAAATTAAAGAGAAAAATAAATCTATTTTTTATTTAAGTATCAGATTTTATTTTTAAAAAGTTAGTCTTCCATTATGTAGGTAACATAACCAAAACGCAACAGTATACTGTGGATGAATTAGCAGAGATGGTCTTATTTTACTGCTAACATAACAATATACAGAATTTACTGATTTAAATGCGTTAGTTGGGAAATTTATTTACACTTTACTGTCTGCCTCTGATTTATTTATCATAATTATTGTTTTATTCTGAAAGACATGTTGGTGACTTCATTCCTGCTTGTATGCAAGGTAAATGGATTTCGTCTTCTTTCCTTCTCTATATTCTTAATTAAAAGTTTACCCATGGGCGAAATTTTAAAATACTGTAAAACTGTAGTAACTGAAATAGCAACTCAACAAGTACAATAATTTGTGATCGCCACGGCTATTACCCATCTAGCTCCTCACTCCATTTCTTTGCCATCAGCAACAATCTGCCACCTGATGTGGCTCCATTGCTATCTTTTTCACTGTAGAAGGCACTTTGGAATACGTGCTAGTATAAGAAAACTGACTTTCGAGAGGGATAAATCTGAATCAGCTCAAATTCATATTTTTAAAAGCAAACCAGATTTGTGGTTAACAAGGATAATAACCCTGAAAACAGATCGGAATAGCCCGACACTGAGCTAGGAAGACGGCTAAAACCAGAAGCGCAGAGCTGGGGCCTGGCAAGTTGTAAAGAAGCGGATGAGGGAGTTAGGGTCACAAGGAGGCTGGCGGAAACCCCTCTGCTGCACCTGGGTGGGAGGGAGGATGGGGTGGAGGTCAGAGAGAACTGAAGAGTTGAAGATGCAGGAGGTAGAGCAATTACAGGCAATTTTGCCACCGGTGAAGGGTAGTCAGTGGAGAGCTAGAAAGGAGGTAAGTGTCTAGCTGAAGAGACCAAGTAGAGTCATCCCTAGTATCTGTGGGATGACAGTCCGTTTGTCCCAGGACTGTGGCAGAGGCCAAAATCTGTGGATGCTCAAGTCCCCTGTGTACAATGTCACAGAACAGTGCAACCACAGACTCCCAAACTGATAGAAAATACAGTTTTCCACCTACAATTGGTTGAATCCGCGGATAGAAAACCTGGAAATACAGAAGGCCAACTGTACACAGAAGAAAGAAAGAAACCGTATTGTTCAAGGGTTAACGCCATTTGCTGGGTCATTACCACTGAGTCTAGTATTGGAATTCCAGAGCATGATGGTCACGGTTGGAGGAAGGGCCAACTGTGAGGCTGGCACCGAGTTCACTGAGGAAGGTAAAAGAACATTCCAGGAAGGATGGAGGAGGAAGTAAGCAGAGAGCAAGTGTCTGAAAAGGGAAGCAGAAATATTCTCAAGAGGTGGCAGAGAGGAAGGAACGCGCATCCTTCTCTTGGCTGCATGAAAGAAAGGGAGTATTAGTCCCTTGGGTTGCAAAAAGCTGAAAGGGATATGGTGTTTGCCATCCGGGGTGTATGCGGTCAAAGTTACTTAGAGGAGGAGGTGTGACCCAAGACATACACAACAGTGAGGGACAGCATGGCACGGTGCCCAGGCAGCCCCAATCCGCTGGCTTTCCCCAGACACCCATGACACCCCAGAGCTCCCAGGCACTGACATTCTCAGGCTTTGTCACACTTAAAACTACTGTTTTGTCGCATCTCTTTGGGTGTGGTTCAGTTTGCTGACCCAGTTCAAATCCAGGAGTATTTGTTCAATGGCCTGCCTAGTGCTGGGGCTCTGAAATAGCCCTGGACCTCAGAGAGCACACAGTTTAACTGGGGAGACAGATAGGAGAACTGCCAATTATAAGACTATTTGGTACGGTGAGAAATGGAAATAAATGCAAAGGCCAGAAGTCACCCAACTTATTTCATGTTTATCCCCTTGCAAAAAATCTCATTTTCAGCTCATTACTCTGAACACTCTAGACCAGTGGTCGGCAAACTCATTAGTCAACAGAGCCAAATATCAACAATACGAGGATTGAAATTTTTTTGAGAGCCCAATTTTTTAAACTTAAACTTCTTCTAACATCACTTTTTCAAAAAAACTCGCCCAGGCCGTGGTATTTTGTGGAAGAGCCACACTCAAGGGGCCCAAGAGCTGCATGTGGCTCACGAGCCGCAGTTTACCAACCACTCGCCTAGAGAGTCTGAAATCCTGATTTTGTCATGTAACTTATAGGACATTTGCCAATATTTTCAAATGTATTAAGTCTGAAACAGTAAGAAAAGACATTTTGCTTAAGCAATTTTTAAGGAGATGAATGAGCCTTAAAATGAAATAAATTAGTGAATTCTCACCTTAAACTTAGGCATCAATCACATACACAAAAATACAAGCTTTTAAGGGCTCAATATCTATTACCTGAAGGGGAATCATTTGTTTGTTTTGAGATATGGACCTTCCTGTTTTAAAACTGTAGTGAGTCCAATAGTGAGAGAACTTTTCAAGTGAGAGCAAAAACATGAACAAATCAGTCTGTGTATTACCATCCCAGTTTTTAAAAAAATTAAAATAAGACAGACCCTGTGTGTGTATGCATAGAAGACATCTAGGTGACTCTGGGACACACTGCCAATAGGGATTATTTGGGTGCTCAGAGAGAGGCTGGCATTATGGGTGGCCCTTACATTTTATTAGGCATTGCCATAGAACTGTTCTTTAATCATGAATGGATATTACTTTCCTAGTCAGGAAAAGTAATAGGAAAATCTAAGCAAGCATCTTAAAAGGGGTAGCTACCACTCATGACTATTTTTGTCTCTTTTGTTTACTTTTAATATACTTTATTTTTTAGAGCAACTTTATATAATATTGAGCAGAAGGTGTAGAGATTTTGCATAGATACCGTGTCCCCCCCACATGTACAGCCTCCCTCCATTATCAGCATCCACACCAAAGTGGTGTATTTGTTACAAAGATGAACCTACATTGACACATCATCACCCTAAGACCACAGTTTACATTAGAGTTCTTGATATTGTACATTCTATGGGTTTGGACAAATGTGTAAATATATATATATATTCATCATTAGAATATCATACAAGGATATCTATGTTCCCCAAATCCTCTATGCTCCTCCTATTCATTCCTTCTCTAAACCTCCTGGCAACCACCACTTTTTTTTTTTTTTTTTACTGTTTATAGTTTTGACTTTTCCAGAATGTCATTCAGGCGAATTCATTCTTGAAGACCTGTGGATACCAGCTCAAAAAAAGTACCCGACGGCCTCTTAAAGCGATGGGCACCTTGCTGCTGGTCTTCCTTATTCAGCCAGCTTAACAAATCTAAGGGGCCTCTTCCTAGTACTAAGTACCCCTGTTGTCTGGCTCCATCTCTCCTCATCCCCCACTGTCCTCCCACTAACTTCCCTACACACCCACCCCTCTAGCCAGAATGGTCACCTTGCTGTTCCATGTTCCCTTCTTCTATAAGTTTGCGCACTTCTGATACTCCTTCCACCTGTTACGGACTTCCTTCTGCCTCTGTAAAAATCCTACCCACCAGCCAAGGCCCAGCCTGAGCTCCACCTCTTCCCAGAAGCCCTTCGGGACTCACCAAGCCCTTTTCTTCTCCAAGGTTAAATTATTAAAATCCAAAGGCACAATTTCTCACTTCAGTCTACTCTGCTCTTACAACTTCACACCATCTGTAGGTCTATTAACTTAAGCTCTAGAATTACCAACCCACAATAAAAACTTGGCATTCGTTTCCTAAGGAGAATTCCAGGATCCCCAGACATAAAGACGAGGTTGTGCCCTCGTTGTTGTGGGCCATTTATGGGTGTGTGTTTCTGCTGCGAGTCTTCAAGGGGATGGCAGAAAAGTTCCCAGCACGGCTTGGGATGTAGACCAGCTCCACCACATCCACGTGTCTTGATCTTTGGACTCCTCATTTCATTCCTCGGGGGCTCAGTTTCCTTCTCTATTAAATGTGAGTGGTAACTTGTACCTCTGATTTATAAGACATATTGATCCAGATGACAAGTTTAAGGCAATCAGCAGACTTAAAAAAAAAAAATCAACCACAACAACAATGCTTAATTTTATCACTCAGGAATTCAACAGATGCAGCATTCTTATAATAAACCAGAATGGGCGAGTTTCACTCTGGTCGAGGAGGAAAAAAATAACTAGCAATGCCAAAAATATCCAGGACTAGATGAAGGGTCGAGAAGGTCTTGCTCAGCTTCATGTGGCTGTCCCCGCAGCTTTGGAGGGCTCACGGCGCATGAAAATAAAGATGACATAAGGAGCGTGGCTTGCACAAGTCATCTAAGAATATGCTGTGCTCCCAGGAAGCTCAAGAACCTAGCCCCAGGATGACTTCTCGGACAGCAATGTACCGGTAACTAAAACCTTAGCTCGCCCTGCACTCTCGGCCAAACATGCCTTCTGGGTTGAGCCTGGCGACTCTGAAACTGCTTGCAAAGGAGAAAAGCCCGTATGGCAGGAGCCTCTCTTTCTGGGCGTAAACAGTGAGGGACTGAACCCAGCAGTAGACAAGCAAGCGGATCCTCCTACCTGAACTCTGGCCATTCTTTGACCTCACTGTTTTCATTTAACCGCCACCAGTGGGATTTTTCCATAGGATGTTATGTAGGAGCATGAATGCGTGAACAACGAAATGTGTACATGATTTGGATATGCTCTTCTGGGCGACACCATAAGACCTCATGTAACTTATTTTAAAAAATAAATGATAGTTATTTCTAAAAGGTTATTCCTGGCATCATCTTCTCATCTCAGCACTTAAAGGAAATTCTTTTGGTGTTTCTCACTCATCAATGTGTTTCTATCTCTCTATCCCTCACTCTCTAAAAATCAATGAAACATTTTTTTAAAAAAACCCTCTTTTACACACAGTCAGTCATCTTGCCCAGGACACAGCCTCTCCTGCAACAAGACCATCCCAGGGTCCATACCTGTCAGTGTCAGCTCTCTCTAATCCAAACCTCCTTTCTGCTCGTGTAAAACCCTCTAAAGCAGAACACTATTTGAAAGCGAGGAGAGGACCGGGGAGTCATAAGAAGTCTCAAGAGAATGGAGGAATCTTATATAAATACTAGAGGCCCAGTGCACGAAATTCATGCATGGGGGGGATTGTGTTCCTCAGCCCACCTGCACCCTCTCCAATCTGGGACATCCCTCTCACAATCCAGGACTGCTGGTTCCCAACTGCTCGCCTGCCTGCCTTCCTGACTGCCCCTAACTGCTTCTTCCTGCCAGCCTGATCATCCCCTAACCACTCCCCTGCCAGCTTGATTAATGCCTAACTGCTACCATACCAGCCTAACTGCCCTCCCCTGCAGGCCTGGTCCCTCCCAACCACCTTCCCCTGCTGGCTATCTTGTGTCCACAAGGGGGCAGCCATCTTATATGTTGGAGTGATGGTCAATTTGCATATTACTCTTTTATTAGATAGGATAATTGAGCTAAACAATCGAGCTCCAGTTCCAGGGAAAGAAAATTTGTGGGGGGCAATGAGAAGACAAGCAAACATTCTTTCCAAAAAGAACCAAGATTAGTCATTTAGATGATTTAATTAACAAATTAATATATTTTCTGCTAAAAAATAGATGTCTTCTCCCCTTTAGCCACTTCCCATAACTGAGGTTCTAGAACACTTAAAGGTAACCTTCAACCAGGAGATGCAAACATTAGACATGGAATTCTGAAGCAAACACTGGTGGTGCTAGATACTAGCTCTGAATGAGTTGGGTAGTCTATGCTTATATATATATACTAGAGGCCCAGTGCATGAAATTTGTGCATGGTGGGGGGTATGTCCCTCAGCCCAGCCTTCACAGTCTCCAATCTGGTACATCCCTCTCACAATCCATGACTGTTGGCTCCCAACTGCTTGCCTGCCTGCCTGCCTGTTTGATTGCCCATAACCGCTTCTGTCTGCTGGCCAAATTGCCCCTAACTGCCCTCCCCTACTGTCCTGGCCAACCCCAACCGCTCTCCCTTACAGGCCTGGTCCTCCCAACTGCCCTCCCCTGCAGGCCTGATCACCCCCCACTGCCCTCTCCTGCTGGCCTGATCACCCACAACTGCCCTCCCCTGCCAGCTATCTTGTGGCCACCATCTTGTGCAAATATGCATCAACTTGCATATTACCTCTTTATTATATGGGATTTTAAATATATTTTTATTGATTTCAGAGAGGGAGAGGGAGAAACAGAAACATCGATGATAAGAATCATTGACCAAATGCCTCCCGCATGCCCCCCTGAACCAGGGATCATAGCCCACAACCCAGGCACGTGCCCTTGACCGGAATTGAACCTGGAACCCTTTAGTCCACAGGCTGGCACCCTATCTACCGGCTAAGGCTATGCTTATATTTCTGATGAACAAATGTTTTTCTTGGCATGGGAAGAGGGAGATGGTTAGTTGACTAAGTTCCCAGGACATGGAAAGCTTACACTTGAAATGTTTAATCCTTGGCACATGAAACTGTAGCTAATTCAAAAAGTCCCAGAAATCTCAGGCAGGTGGGTTTCTTGGGAAGGAGAGAAAACGTGATATTCAACGTCAGCTTGGTCATTGTGGAGGCTTCCTATTTGCTGTTGAAGACAAAGTCTAATAATGCAACCTGGGCGTCTAACAGAGGACGCAGAGTCACCTGTACCACTTTGCACCACTGCAGTTACCAACTCGAAATCTTTACAGCAGAAATGCCACCTTCATAATAAGCATGAAAATAAACTCCAGATCAGCTTTTAATGTAGAAATTCGGGTATCGAAAAGAGGAGGCCAGCATTCTCTGGTCAGATAATTTGGAGATCAGCAGAACCCATTAAACGTTTTGGGCCAGCCATTAAAATTATGCCTTGTATCCTACATGCTCTAAACGATGTACATCTTTGTACTTTACACAACTATTCACTCAAGAGTTTCCATTTCATTACTGTCATTTTTAGAGAAACCACCTCTTCTTTCTCTCAACCCAAGAGAAATCTGGTTGTGGTGGGCACCTGTGTGGAAGGTCTGACGCCCTAGCAACTAATTGGCCCCTTGTAAAGGCTAAGTGTTAGGTCTGACCTATTTAGAAATTGTAAAAGCTTCTCTTTGAAAAGCAGGCACTTCAGATCTTGATTTTTAAGTGTCTAGTGTTGCTAGAGTCAAGGTTAAATGAATTGATAGTTTGGCGTTAGACACAACATAATTCTTAGAAAACAGTTTCTCTTAAGCTTAAATGTAATTTACATGCTAATACTTTTAAAGTCTTATACCTTACATATATAAAACAAAGAACATATTCAGGTCGAACTACATGTTGAGTGACACCTAAGAGTGATCCACATATGTCCAGACAGTATACCTGTGGTTGAGAGTCGACCTATGAACCAGGAGGTCGTGGTTCAATTCCCGGTCAGGGGACATGCCTGGGTTGCAGGCTTAATGCTCACTAGGGATCATGCAGGAGGCAGCTGATCAATGATTCCCTCTGATCACTGCTGTTTTTACCTCTCACTCCTCCTTCTCTGAAATCAATAAAGTGTGTGTGTGTGTGTGTGTGTGTATATACACACACATATATATATAAAAGGCTAATATGCTAAGTGTCTTTCTGCCTGTCCGACTGGTCACTATGATGCACACTGACCACCAGGTGTCAGACGCTCAACGCAGGAGCTGCCAAGCTGCAGTGACTTGGCAACAGTGGTTCTGGGGTGATGCACCCCAAAACCAGAGAGGAGGGCGCCTGATTCCTCGTGGGGCTACATGATTCCACCTTCAGCGATGGGTTATATTGTTGCTGGGGCACTGTCGCCCCGAATCTGGTTTACTGCACACTTGTGTTTGTGTTCCACTCCCTGTACAACAGCAACTTTGCAGAGTGCCCTCTTGTACTCTGGGACCCCCTGGGGAATGTCAGAGAGCCAGTTTTGGCCAGATCCCTGCAGGCCAGGCCAAGGGACTCCATCTGCCAGAGGGACCCTGCTCACTCTGCAGATGCCCTTGGAGCCATGCCGCCACCCCAGGTATGGTCGGCTGGGGAGGGACCACAGGAGGTTGGCTCCAGGGCATGTTCGGCCTTCTTGTCCAGTCCCACCCTGCCGGCCACCTTCTAATTAATTTCCTTTCAATGTGCACAAATCCGTGCACTGGGTCACTAGGTATTATAAAAAGAGAGTAGTGCCCATGTCAAATATAAAGGTCTATAATGAATAATGACATTTATTAAAATGGGACTAGTATCACTGTATTCCCCCCCCCCTAATCATTTTCGGCAAAGGTCAGGGGCTGAATGTGGCCTCCCCTGTCTCTGTGCATAAAGTTTTATCGGAACTCCACCACGTTTTGTGCTTACAGCAGCTTTCACATGACAGTCCCAGCTGAGTTGCTATACCACGGACCGTGTGGCTCACAGAGCTGAAAATATTTTCTGACCCTTTACAGAAAAATTTTTTCAATCCTTCACTTAGGATTTGCAGAAACTGACCAGGACAAATCTCATAAAACATTTCTCCTTCTAACCAACATGTTATGTTAAAATCCGACGGGTAAAATTGTGGGGCTATTGGCTCTCAGTTTTACAATAGGTAGAATTATCAGGCAGAATCGGAAATTTCGTTCATCTTTCCGTTTTGTTATTCAGTTTCATACAAGAGCTTCTATGAATGTGGACTGAATTGCAACCAAACACTGAGGGATTTTGGATGGAGACAGGCAACAACCAGGGTCAGTGACCGTGTGCATTCGCTCCAGAAGGGGCTCTGCTCCCAGATGACCACACTGGCAGTGCCCACCGTGAGCCCCATGGCACCTGCCGTCTCCTTCTGAGAGCGGGGAAGACTTCCACCCCACCTCGGCCTTCCGTTTCCCAGCTCCTCAGAAGGCCTCGTGATGCAGGGAACAATGACAACGTCCCAAATGTTCTTTGTCAAGAAAGATCTTGTCCTCTTGGCAGAATCACGTGTCAGAAGATTTCTGTTAGAACAGTCCCCAAGGTTCTGTCTGGGGACTGCTTATCTTAGAACTTGCCGCTTAGATGGAGATGCAATAAGCTTACTCTGGTGCAACTGGGCTCTGTGGGTTTAGAAATGCCGGCACTCCCTGCAATGAACTGTGATGTCTCCGAGAATCCACTGGTCAGTCCGAAGGAGTCAGTACTGAGTCAGTCCCTACCTAACTGCCCCCAGTGGCAAATTAGGGGACAGGAACAACATCATATCCACAAGCACAAAGCGGGCACGGAGACCAGAGGTAACAGGGTAATCAAGCAGAGGCAGGAAAAGCTGTTCTTCAGAGAAAGGGAAAGCCAGAGTCTCGGAGAGAGAAGCCGACCGGGAGGAAATTTCTCCCACACGCCCAGCAGCGCTCCTTCGGATGTCCAGGCGAAGAGGATGCTGGCAGCATCAGGTTTGCTAGTGAGGCCATCCTGGAACAGAGGAAGTGTGCCCACGTGGCAAACTCTGAATGCATGAAGAGGACTTCGGCTCTGACAGGATAAGTGCCTGTGGTCCTTTGATGAGAGGTGTCTTGATAAAAAGTGTTGGTAGCCAACATTATGATAGAGTTTAGAATAGAAAAGCCAACTGAGAATAACAGAAAACTCACACACTTACACACACACACACACTTACACTACACACACACACACACACACACACACACACACAATCAAAGCTCCTTAGAACATTTTCCTGTTAATTCACAACAGCAAAGGCATCCCCACTGGGTGGCCAGTATTGAGACCGACAATAAACAGGGGGCAGCATCACAAGAGGGTTCTTGTGTCCTCCTGGGCTGCTCCCCAGGATGGGGATGAAAAAACTATGTTGCCCACATTCACCTTATTTCATCTGCAGCTGGTCTTAGGGTCTCGTTTTTTGTTTTTGTTTTTTAAAACACATCACGGTAGCTGTTTCCCAGAGCAGAAATTCCATAGGCACAAGTGGGTAAGAGAAATAAAATAACCTCTTCTTCCGGGGTAGAGAGAGGGGGACGGAAGAACTCGAGTAAGGAGGTGGATGTCACCCACCACTGGCCTGCCTTCTTATAAATGACCTGGCTGACTGTTAAGTTAATGATCCACTGTCCGTGCTCTGCGTTGCCTCTCAGAGTTAAACAAACCTCCCAACTGAACCACATGTTCTGGTTTCTTTGTTATTTTATAGATGTGTGTGCGTGTGTGCGTCTCTGTACTGCAGGCAGAGACCTGTGGGAAAACCCTGACAGAACCCAGCCCTGTGTTTTATGTGGCAGGGGGAGGGACCCCGTAAACACAAACAGAGCAGAGCGCTTCCTCTGGCTGACAACCTTCTGATTTCCCCTGAACGCGCTGTTTAGAATCGCGATGGCGTGTCATTTCCCATTATCCTCTACACAAGACCAGCACCGCACGGCCGTGGCTTTCCTTTCCAACAGCCCATCAGGAGGAATATACAAGGGCGTCACGTGCTGCTGAAACCTGTCAAGACGGACAGCCCGGAGCCCCAGAGCCTCGTTTCTGCACAGAACAGGTGTGTGGCCAGGCGGCTGGGGCGAAAGTTCCCCTCCAGCTTCCTGGCCCTTCTCAGCTTCCTGCCCTTGCAGGCCTCCCTCTGGGGGTAGGAGTGGGGGCGGGGGGGGGAGAGCGGCCCGGGGAGAACCCGCTCTCTCAGGCGGCTTCCCTCTGCCAGGGAAGACTGGCACGAGCTCAAGACGCCAAGCATTTGACAACTGCAGATAGCAGCGAGCATGTCAACTCGTTCGGTTCACAGCCCGCACGGGGGGAATCGGAAAGCCAAGGACACAGCGGTGAGTTCCCTGGTTTTATATGGGTCTCCGCTCCCCCCCCACACTCCCCCCCACACCCCCGCCCAGGCCTGCAGCTTACCAGCGTCCTGGCATCCGCAGTGTGGGAAATCTCAGCTGAGAGCCAATAGCCCCACAGCTTCACCCCATAAAAATGTGCAGTTGGATTTCACATGCGCGTTGCAAACACCATCCGAGGCGTGATTTACTGGCTACTGGCTAGCCCCACAGCTGTTTTCTCACCCCCAGACTTAGCTGTTGACAGGGATCTACCACTCGCTCCCCAGTACAAAGCCTTCGCACCTTCGATCTCCTCCATCGCTCCTGCGCATCCAGAATCATGCGAGACTGATCGCAAGCATTCGAGAACATATTTACTGAACAAATAAAGTTCTCTTTCCACGGAATCGCTCATTCGGGAGAAGAGCCGATTCGATGCCTTCTTTCTGTTTTCCCCACCTTCTAATCAAGTCTTTTTTTACCCATCAGATTAAATAAATCACTTCTGACTCGTTGATATTGACTATTTACATGTTAAAACCAGCACAAGGCCTCACTACATAGATGCCACTCAGGGCTTTCACACTCACTGTGTTATTTCTTTTAAAGGAAAAAGAACCCCATCACTTCTTCCAAGAACCTGAAATCACCCACAAAAAGGATATGTCTCTGGCTTAGGGCTGTGATTAGTTCAGGTACTGAAACTGCCTTCGAAATATCTGATTTTTAAGCTGTTGCATGAACAGAATGGTACTGGCACTCTAGTCATTTCTTTCTCTCTTTTAAAAAAATATACTGACTCCAGAGAGGGGACGAGAGGGAGGGAAGGAAGGAGGGAGAGAGGGAGAGGGAGAGGGAGAGAGAGAGGGAGAGAAACATCAATGATGAAGGAGAACCATCAATTAGCTGCCCTGTGCACATCCCCCAATGGGGATTGAGCCTGCAACCCGGGCATGTGCTCTGACCGGGAATTGAACTGTGACCTCCTGGTTCATAGGTCGATGCACAACCACTGAGCCACTGCCAGTCCAGCATTCTATTCACTTCTGATTCTTCTGTGCACAGTGCGGCTATCAGTATAGAGTTCAGACTCAGGAAGTTGCCTGAACTTAACCCTTCTTAGTGCACCCCATGCAGTGAGTGGTCTGTGGGATCCCCATGTCCTGTGAGGAAAACCACCCTTCAAGTGAGAAAGACAAAGGAAAAGGAAGCTATGACTTCGAGAGAAGTGTCCCGGGTCAAGCTTTCGCAGGAAGTGGTGTTTGGATGGATCAGCTTCGCCCTAATGGCTCCACAGCTGTAGCTTCCCTTTCGGATGAAAACAACGCGCTAAAGAGGTTAGTATACCTGACACTGTCTTTTGCCCTTTGCAGCCACTTGCCAGTCTTTTCCTACGCGCAGAATCTCAAGGTGCCAAGGAAGCATTTTCTGTACCCTTTCACATGCCCTCGCCCCTGCCCCTGGCGTCGACTGTAGGTTTTCCCTGGAAAACGACAATGCAGGCTTTCTCCGGCCTTTTAAACTACTACACAACAGTTGAGGAGAGAGCATGCGCACTCCACTGCAAGCCCCAACCCTCATAACAAACCTGCTTTAGTAAAGGGAAGCCCCCTAAGACAGGAATCCCAGTAGGAAGCTACTGGGTGGAACGCAGTGTTCAATGGTCCGCAAAGGAAAAACCCCGGGGTTCTACAACTCAAGAAAGTCCGCTGCCAGTCTCAGGACTTACCCCTCCTCCCCCTCCTCCAGTAGTCTTCAGGGATAAAGACCACTCATCGACCCCCTTGATAATCTAGTAATTAGATCATGTGGCCGGGCTGGGCGGTCAGATCTTCAGGTTACCCGAAGAGTCAGTATTTTTAAACCCTTATATGAAAAATAACTCCAAATTCATGCTTCTGACCAAAGGTCCCAAAGGCCAGAATTTCAGTCAAAGGATGAGAATCCCAAGAACAGAACGACCACTTGTTAAATACAAACCACGCGCCAGATGTTGACTCGGGCATCCCACCTCATTCTCATCAGTGTACCTTTCCTCATTAATCCCTCAAGGTCAACAGTTCCTCTCCACCCAATTTTATATGGGAGTACAGAACAGAACGCGAAGATGGCCCGGGAAAAACACACGCGGCATCGAGAGAAGTAAGATTCAAAGGCAAGCCTTTGTGCCCAAGATCCCATGAACTTTCTTTCTAGGCCACCAAGCTCCTCCAAGAACGTCACAGCAGACCCCGGCAAACAGCCTGTTCGCTGCCCCGGTACTCAGGCTGGTGGGACATAACTGGGTACTAGATTTTCGGTGGAAGGGACCTGGGCTTTAGAGGGACCTGGGAGAGAGCAGCTCTAAGGTCCCCTGCCCCGCTCAGCTGTCCTCCTCTCCTAAGTACCTGATTCTCACTCACCTGAGGGGAGCTGAGTCATCAAGACACTTCTACTTGCTGCTGTGATCCAAACAACCATCGATCCCCTTTGCTCCCTCCTTTCTTCCCTCCCTGCCTACCCTACAGCTTTGGTTACACTGCCATTGAGGAGAGCCCCCTCTATGGCCTCCGGTATTTCTCCTGAGCCTCCAAAACCGGGCAGTTAAAACCCTCCTCCCAAGTGATGCTTTCTCAACACCGTTCAGCTACATAAAAATCACTGCCTTACCCCGAAAGCAGCTTGTGATCCAATCAGACATATTCGCCCCACCCATTCACCCTTTCCATTCCTATCCTGAATCCTGTGTAGTTAACTTACACATCTCATACCCCAACCACTTCAAAATATATATATATATTATTTTAGAACAACACAGAATATAAATAACAAAGAAATACATCTGTCTGGCATCCCATCCTCTGTCTTGCTCCCAAACAGTGAAAGAACCAACACTAACCCATCCCTGGAATTGTGCTCTTTCCTCGAGCAAAGCTCACACATGTCAGCACCCAACCCACACTCCCCAAGTTCCCAACACCTTCCAACTCCAATTTCATTTTTTTTTTCTTTACTTTTTTGGTTAATATTGAGGCTATTTTTTTCCATTGATCTTTAGAGAGAGTAAAAGAGAGGGAGAAGGAGAGAAACATCAATGCGACAGAGACACACAGATTGGTTGCCTCACACATGCAACTTGACCAGGGCCGGGGATTGAACCTGTAATGCAGGTACATGCCCTTGATCGGAATCGAACCCAGGACCCTTTGGTCAGCAGGACAGATGTTCTAACCACCCAAGAACCGGCCGGGGTCCAACTCCAATTTCTATAGTTTCAACCCTTTCACGTTTCTTCCTTCACTTGAACCTCCATGTTTTTTGCGTGAGATTTCCTTCTAGGAAGAAGGATTGGCAATGACCCCCCGGCCCCCCTCAACCCGCAGTGGTCAGCTCTGGCTGGGCAGCCCACGTTACCATTGGAGTCTTCCACTTCTTCAGCCGGGGTGGCTTTCTGGGCCGAGTGGTGGTTGTGTGAGGAGAGCAGGCTGACGATCCGAGGCCTGGGCAGCGTCAGGGCCTTCCCGTGGACCTTGAGGGAGTGTTCCTTTAACTGGCTGATTGTCATGGTGGAGAATGAGCACCAAGAACATTTGTAGGCATGTTCACCTGGGAGATGGGGCAAGGGACAAAGGGGGAAGGAAGGCACAAGTGGGGTGGAGACCAGAACATGGTTAATCACTCGGTGGAGGAGCATCCTGAGCTTCGGGGTCTAAGACCTGCACAGACCCACCCCCACCCGTTCCCCAGCCTCTGCTCTCCTCCGGAGCTCCTTATGGAAGTGACCTAGCTCCTTTCCATTTCACTTCCGTGGAGGGGCCTATGGGCTGAGGGAGCGAAACCGAATGTCTACGATGCCCCCACCAGAAACACTTCCTCATCAAGGCTGCCCTTCTATCGGCATCAGGAAATAACACGCCTAATTCTCCTTCCAGGGCCTTTCGGTGGCTTTCCATCACCCGTCCCTCCATGCGAGTCCCCTGACTGTGCTAGTCTCATTCACCACTTCCTCGCTGACTCCACACCTCCCACAGTGGGCTTTGTTTTTTTTCTGGACCAGTTCACAAACCTCAGGATAAAGCCCCATCGTGTAATCAATAATACAGAAATGGGTGGTAAAGAGTCTTTTTTTTTTAAAACCAAAAGAGGTAGAGGTATACATATGAATATATGTGTGTGTGGGTGTATCTCCACTTTCTTCCATAAACAGGATATTTCAGTTAAAATAAGAATTTTCCTTTTAATTATTTTTATACCACTGAAATGCAGGACAAATCACAAGGACTAAATTAAATTAGAGTATGATTTACCTTTGCCCTAAGTCAGTTTTTCAATTAACTGCATTTTCAGAAGCGAGGGTGTGAAATGGGCAAGCTTATGTTATGTTACCCTGGTATAATCAACTCAGAAAGCAATTTTGCTTTGTAGAACAATAGGCTTTGGATGTTCATGCCTATAATGCAGTAATTCCACTTCTGAGAGTTTACATTAAGGAAATATCCTTTAGTATATAGAAAGCTTTTTTTTAGAAATAAACATGCATTTATGTTTGAAAAAGATGAAATAACCTAAATTTCCAACCACGGGAAAATGATTAAGTAAATGTGGCCCTATCTTCTTTATGAATTATCATTTTCTTAAAGAGTCTATAACAGTGGTCGGCAGACTGCGGCTCTGTTGGCAAATGAGTTTGTCGACCACTGTCATATACTACCCTTTACCTCTTTGCACACAATGTACCACAATTGCCTAATCCTCACAGCTTCCAACTACACGGTAACATTTATTCTAAACATGGGAAAATAAAACACTCGAAAAATAGATAGGAAGGCATAATATCTCTTAGATTAAATTATAACCACAATTGTTAAAAAATAATTATAGAGGAAATGGTTGAAAGGAAAAACGATCAAATGTTAACAACAGCTGCCTGGATGGTATGGCTCAGTGGTTGAGCATTGATCAATGAACTAGGATAGCAGTTGCCAACCTTTCGGACTTCACAAACCACCAGTTGGCAACCGCTGAACTAGGAGGTCACGGTTCCATTTCTCTCAGCGCACATGCTGGGGTTGTGGGCTCAATCCCCAGTAGGGGTGGTGCAGGAGGCAACCAATCTGTGATTCTCTTTCATTATTGATGTTTCTTTCTCTGCCTCCCTAAAATCAAGGAAAACATCCTTTAAAAAAAAAAAAACAACAAAAAACAAAACGTTAACCACCATGGTCTTGAGATAAGATTATAGATGACTGACTATATTTCCTTCATTCTCAATTTTTCTGTAATTAACGTGTATTTTTAAAATTTATTTTTAAGTGAAATTTAAAAGCCAGAGGAGATGAAAGAGCAGGAAGTAAAGGAATGAGAGAACGGCGCTATGGTTGTGAAGGTTCTCTGGACCAGTGGGAGCAGCTGAGGGCAGAGCTGATGTCTCCGGGTTAGTAGGTGAAGCAGGAACTGGAAGGGAAAACTCTGCCCTCGCTTCACACAGCGGAGGGTGCCGCCTGCCACCCAATGGTTTCACCTTCGAGGTGACCCTGCCTCCCAAGTTCAGCATTAAGTCTCCTTTTCACCACTGATGACCCCGGAGCTTGCATGTCCAAGAAAGTCTTGACACTAACCTTGATTTACGCAACGTGCTACGGCCCAAGACAGAACAGACGTTCAAAGAGGTCAGAGGATCCAAACAAACAGAACAGCCATCAACTGGCCCCCATAGTTACTAGGAGTTACAAGTAATGCTGGGCCATGAGCAATGGGCTTTACTACTATTGCCTATATAAGTCATATATATATATATATATATATATATATATATATATATACACACACACACACACACACACACACGAATATATATGTATATATGTATGTATATACATATATATTACATACACATATGCATATATTACATATTTAGGGTAGGGCAAAAGTAGGTTTATGGTTGTGAGTATTCAAAACATGGAGTTTATTTCTATATTATTAATCATTATATTATATATGATACCGCTGCTCTCCCTATTCCATTTTTCAATTAAAAAAAATCTTTACTGCTGAGAGTATTACATATGTTCCCCTCCCCCACCCCCCCATGGACCTCTTCTAGCCTGCCTCCATCCCTGCCCCAGGCCTTCACCCTCTATTGTCTGTGTCCATGGGTTATGCATGTATGCATACAAGTCCTTTGGTTGATGAACTTTGTTTAATAGTTGTAAATAGTGCAACTGGAGAGAGTATTCAAATCCAGGTTACTTGGTTCATCTACATGACTCTTTATCCTTTAAAATAATCCATCTACAACAGACAAGATGAGTTAACAGTCCTTTGCAAAATGTACTGGCTCTCCTTTCGCCAGGCCACTGTCAAGTGGCTAAGGGCCACTTGTGGACACCAGAGCTCCCAGGTGCACCGAGAGCTGAGTTACACAACTCCCACTCTCTCCCCATCTGGATGCTTCCTTCTCTCCAACCAGTGAGCACGGGAGGCCAGTCTGCTCATCAGCTCCAAGAACATACACTTCCACTCAGTGCCCTGGAGCCAGCGTGCAGCCCCTGGCATCTCTTCAAAGCCCTTCCTACAGGCCGCATCATTTACCCAACTCCCACTGCGACAGTGCTTCTGACAAGGCGGGGGCCTATGGGAAACACACCAGGACGGGGTCCCAGCTGAATCATGTACAACATACAGTTAGAAAAGAATGGCTTGCACCCCAGAGCTTCTCACTCCATGAACTTCAGTGGAATTTTCCTGGAGATATAAAAATACTAACAGAGACAAGCCCATTTGGCTAATCTCCCTGTCCCAGGCCCCCCGACTCCCTTACCCCCCGTGGGGCCCAGGGCATCTGGAAGCCTTCAGTAGCTTCACTGCATTGAGCCAGTTCAATAGGATCCACCACTCAGGAGGAGACAGCAAAGAGACAAGAGGGTATTTCCTCAGGCAATGAGATGGCAAAGGGAAGGAAGGACTCAGGTTCTCGGAGGGTTTTGTAACCATACCAGGGGAGCCAAAAAATGAGATTTCTAGCTGCCTGCAAATGTTCAAACTAGGATCTAAATACCTCAGCCTAGAAAACTCAGGGAGGAGGCTGGGCCTCTGAAAGAATCTGATAGTATAGCCGGGTATCCTGAGGCCTCATTTCCCCAATTTCCCTTTGGGTTTGAGGCGAGTTCCTCTGAGATGGTCAAAACCTGCAAGAAGGTCACACCCAGGCTGCTGCTGAGCTGGGGTTCTGAGAGTGACAGAGTAGGTCATGGAGAGAACCTCAGGCCCCTCCCCACCACCTTTCCTATGTCAGGCCTCTTTTCTCTCGTGACTGAGTTCTGATTATCTACCCGTGAGCATCCCCTATCATATGCAAAGTGGAGAAGAGCAGAAGAGAGAGAGGGGGGGGGGGGTGGAGGCAGCATCCCTTCAGTGACAGGGATGTGCTTGTTCTGGAGTCAAGTTCTCAGTGAATGGACCACATGGCTTTGAGCAGGTCATCTGAAACTGAGGGTGACAACCTGCCCTTTCATACTGCCATGAGGATGAAATACGATGATGAATGTAACATGTTTAGTCAAGAGCCCTGCAGGTAGAGGGTGTTCAATGAAGCAAGCACAGTGAGATGGACCATACAGTGATAGAGACCCACGTAGCCCCGGGACACGCATGACCCCAAGCCATTGCTTCTCTTGTATCTGGAAATGTATCTAAGGCACCTCCTAAGAATCTCACTACTTGTCTTGAGTTCTCTTAAGTTCTATTAAACTTCCTCAAGACTCCAACATTACTTTACTTGGGGATTATCTTTAATGGATGTAACAATTCTTGCATTTCCAAGGCTCAGGAATTTAGAACTTTCTCTTCACCAACAAAAACTGTTAGCATGCATCAAGTGTGACATGGGTGACACGGGCTTGGTATTATCTTGGCTTTGGGCGATTCCTTAGTTTTTCTTTATTCGATTAAAACAAAACTAAATGTTTTCCTCATGTGTGGGACAAAAGACTTTTAAAGTTTTTACTCAGTGAAGACCACAGGATTTCAAACTCAGCAGACTTGGGCATCACCGATGTCAACTCACCGGCATGAGCTTTGAGTAGGTGTGTTTTTAGCCGGCTGTTGTAGGAGGACTTGAAGGAGCAGAGTTTGCATCGGAATGGTTTATGGTGTCCGTGGTGGGTTTGCATATGGCGATCCAAACTTGATGTAGAAGAAAAACGAACAAAAAGACAGGGTTAAAAACTGCGTGTGACCTTTTCTCATTGCCCTTTTCCAGAAATCCCATTTCTAAGCTGTTCAAAGTTATTTTGCTAACTTTCCAGTGATGGTGGTTACAAAAAAAAGAAAAAAAAAAGGGCAAGAGGGCACCTACTCTAAAAGGAGGGGAAGCTGAAGGAAGGAGGCGACAACACTTGAGCAGGGGAGGGTTTCAAAGTGTTGAACTACTTGCAATGAGCGGTTTGTTTCCAAACCTTTGTGAATATGCAGGTGTGGTTACGGGAAGTCCCGTGATCCAGAGGCTGGTCATCCCTCTGATAAACAGAACAATGTTGGCGGTACACCCGTCTTCCAAAACCAACTTACAAGGATGTTATTTAATTATATGCATTCCCAATATTACACACTTACTAGTCTAAAAAGAAGTAAATCCACCAAACAAGGTGTGGGAAAAGTCCTGATTTAGATCACTACCCCACATCACACATCCTTTCCAAACCACTCACTTATCTTCCTCACTTTAAGACTGGACTCAAGTGCTCCTGACTCCATAAAACCTTCCTGATTCTTCCAGAGTGAGGTTAACATATCCCCATCTTTGAAACTTCATAGCATTTTATTGACACACATTTTTTTTTAAAGATGTGTGTCTTCTTACGGCAAGTCATTGGTGTGCTTGCTTTCTCATCCGGCTAGACCCTAAGCTCCTGTAGAACACTGATGACATCCGTTCATCTTCATATGCCCTAAATACCCGCTTATTCACAATGAGGTTCTGCTATGTGACAGGTTCTGTTATAAAGTACTTTTGGACCCTCGCCGGTTTGGCTCAGTGGATGCAGTGTCAGCCCATGGACTGAAGGGTCCCGGGTTTGATTTTGGTCAAGGGCACGTACCTTGGTTGCAGGCTCAATCCCAAGCCTTGGTCAGGGTGCACGTGCAGGAGGCAACCAATAAAATGTCTCTCTCACATCAGTGTTTCTCTGTCTTTCCCCTCCCTTCCACTCTCTCTAAAAACAAAAAGGAAAAATATCCTCAGGTGAGGATTAACAACAACAAAAAACTAGTTTTGGAATTGATGAGAATGAAACAAATTCGATGCCAGTGCCTGGATCCGATGACAAAGATTAGATATTTGACTCTGAATAATAATAATAAATAGTTTTAAGCATCCCAAACGCTGCAGAAGCACTGCCTCCTCCCGCCTTTCCACCTCCACTAACTAGCACTTTGTCTGTTTAAAGAAGCAAACAGCCCATCAGTTATTTCCAATTATCATAAAAATAAACAGCATGTCATAGTCTTACAATTAGTCACCTTCATCCAAGACCGCAGAACACATTACGGAACATTTCTCTCTGGCGCACATTCAACAGAGAGAGGCAACAAAATGTTGTTTCGTCTCAGAACCATCACTCTTCTCATCACCCCAAAAAGCCTCCAATAAAAACCCCAAATTTACAGTTTCCAAGCCGGGATGAACAACGGCAAGCTCCCCCTCTTCAACCACCCTGAACTTCAAGCATCTCTCTGGATCCCATCAACTTATCTGCCTTTCAAGGTCTTTTAAAAAATACCCAGCAGTGATGCCCAGTCGGCATGGCTCAGTGGCTGAGTGTCGACCTATGAACCAGGAGATCACGGTTCGAGACCCATTTAGGGCACATGCCCGGGGTGGCAGTTTCCATCCCCAGTGGAGGGCATGCAGGAGGCAGCCCGTCAATGATTCTCTCTTATCACTAATGTCTCTCTCTCTCTCTCTCTCTCTCTCTCTCTCTCTCTCTCTCTCTCCCCCTCCCCTTTCCTCTCTGAAATAAGTAAAAAAAAAATTTTTTTTAAAAGAATCAAGCAATGAGCCTTTGGTCACATGGGTCAACAGTCCTAATTTTACCTCCCAGTCACTCCTCTTCCCAAAGGGAACTTATTCCTCAAATGATTAGGTACCAGTAAACTTATCGAGACTGATCTTTGTGTACATCAGAGCCATCCCTCCAAAACTGTCATTAAAAAAAAAAAAGCCTGCATTTATCAAATCTTCTATCAATCAAGCAAACTCCTGTTCTTAGCGCCACCTGACAGATCAAGGTGAAGGTAACTGCCAACGAGACAGCAGGCGTGAACCACGAGGGGCGCCTGCTGACCCCTCCAAGCGTCTCCCGCCCTCAGGTAGCTGCCGCCCTCCTGCAGGCCACCTCCTCCCAGGTACGCGCCACCCCGCCCTCGCACTTACTTGTGCCTGAAAGCGGAAACAAAGGAGCAGTACTGGCAGCTGTACTTGTCCTCGCGGGTGAACATGGCCAGGGCCAGGTGGCTCCTCTCATGAGAACGCAGCCCCTGCATGGACATCAGGACTCGGTCACATTGACTACAATGGTATCCCCCCGGCCGGGTCTCATCCTCCAACATTCCATCAAGCAAGCAGTGTTCACCATCCACCCGGTCCACCAGGGCGCCACTTGCATCTTTGGCTGCTTCCAGTCCATCCAGGAACAAGGGGGAAGGGTCCTCAGCCTCCTGCTAAGAGAACCACACACACACACAAGCCCCACCAACAACATAAATATCTATGCCACGTGGCCCGGCCTTCCTCCTCTCCCTTCCTTCTCCCACACACACAGGGGGTGGCAGCGTTTCCTGACAGTTTCCTTCCCTGCCGCTCCAGCTCCCCCTAGAGGAGACGGCAAACCCGCCGGCCATTCGGCACGCAGTGGGGGTGGTTTTTAGGGCAAGGCAGCCCAGGCCCAGGGTGCGACCGCCTGGGAAAGGGTGAGAGAGGGGTTTCTCCCACATTGAAGACGGTTTGCTCACTTATCACCCATCTTAAAAATAAAAAAAGATTAAAATTGTGGTCTCACCTAAAACTGACATAAAGCAGGGTTAGGGTTACGGCTCAGAGGAAAAACAGCAGCAGCAACGGGAAAGGAAGTGACCGTGCCCAGTCGTTTGGGCATCCTTGGGAAATCAAGGAAAGTGGGCGAGCCTGCCCTCTGCCTACCCAGGTCCAGCCCACCCCCCGCAGACGGTGACTTCAGCCCTTGCCTGAAGGCTGATGAATAATCAATTCAAAAAATTAAGAGGCAGCCTGGTTTTCAGTCACTCATGTCTTCAGGTGGCTCCTGGGATTACTGATTACGGGAAGAGCCGCTCGGTCTCCCCTGAGGGAGTCCGTGGCTGGGACACCCCGCAGAGGCAGGGAAGACGCCGACCACCAACCACCACTGCCCCTGCTCTGCCCACCACTGTCCCTGCTCTGCCCACAGCCAGGCAGTTTCAGTCTTCGGAGGAGAAAAGCAGGTGGTCTGCCTCCACGCCACACAGGCAAAGCAGGACAAGATCCAACGGGGCTGACGACAAATACACTGTCCCCACATCCAGGGAGGAGAGCGGAGCCCTGAGCCAACTTCTCCGCCTCGGCAGGCTAGCCCTGTCCTGGAAGGTGGAGTGGTTACCCAAACAGTGGCAGCTACTCTGGTTATGATGTGCGCAATAGGCAGCCTACGAAAGGTTGAGGGGTCGGGGGAGGGATGGCATGTGTCAGTAACAGGGGACGGGGAGGGGCTGGGAAAAAATCAGGTCATAAGCTCTGAGGGTCAACTGTGACTTAAGGCTTTTAGTTTTAGGTTTCATGTCTCTGCCACTCCTTCGAGGACCCAGGATAAGAAGGAAAAGACGGATTCTCCCGGGCCCTCTGCACCTGCCAGCCCGGTGAGAAAGAACAGTGAGAAGCCAGGCAATGGGAGGAGCCCAAGAGGACAGGACGGAACACAATTCCTCTCGGGAGCTTGGGCCGCTCGGCAGAGCCAGCACCTAGTGGCGCTACCCGAAGAAGAGAAGGGCGACCCAAAGCCTCCCGCGCCGAGAGGCCCCGATCTGCCGTTCCCGCCACGCTACCCACTCGGAAGGGAACCGGATCGGAACTCGACCGGGTCGAGACACGCGAGACGAGGGAGGTCCGACCTGCAAAGGAATCGAAACAAGCCAGACGGACGCCGGCATCACCCCTCCGGAAGGAATGCGCACGCTCCGGGGCCGCCCTCTCGGCGGCTGCTTCGAGCAACGGGGTTAATGAGTGACCCACGCGATCGGCGCTCACACACAGGAAACGCTCATCCAGGCCTTCCCAGCGCTCACCTTCACGGCGGACACGGCGGGGACGCTGCCGTACTGGACGTGCTTCCGCAGGTGATTGCAGATGGCGCGGAGCGTCGGGTGCACTTCCACACAGAATTTACACTTGTAGCCCACCACCTTCCGCTCCTTGATCTTTGGCACCTCTTCTAAGTGACCAAAAGGCTGGTAAAATACAGTGGTAGCCATCAGTACTCCGAGCCCCTCCCGCAACGGCCGGCATTTATTCTTGTAGCTTACTAGCAGATTTTATTTTAAGGCAGATTAGCAGGTTAAAAAACTCGGGGGAGAGAAATGAGTATTTTTTTTTTTTTACACATAACGAATTCGTCACAGAGTCGTGGCACACTGCCTACTATGCAAAGTCTCTGGAACCCCGACTGGTGAGAAGATTTCTGTGCAGAAGCCTCATCGTCACGGCCACCACGGGATCTGGTCTGCCAACCCACTTCAACTACGCAGGTGAAGACGTTGCATTAGCTACGCCGTTAGCGAGCTTCTTGACACACACACACACGACTCTACTCCTGGAGATGTTAGGTTCATGTAGCAACACTGCAGGCCCGAGGCGCGGCTGGGAAGCGCTCAGGAGACCAAGAGCCAGCCCCCCGGTGGCCTCAGGAAAGGGAGCGCGCGTCGCCATGGACCTATAGGCCTCCGACAAGGCTGCTTTGGCAGAGAGACACACACAGAGAAACCACCCCAACCCTCCCCGGGGGGGGAGCCTCCGGAGGAGTGAGAGGGAGGGGCACAGGACCGTGGAGAAGAGTGAGCACAGAATGGGGATAATCAAGCTCGAAATGTTTAATTGACTTATTGAGCTCTCTGGCAAGCTAAGTCACTAGGAAGCCCGTGGCAGCTTGGCTGGCAACGAAGACGTGCGTGTGGGCACCAGTGCTGAGAGGCCTCCTGGGGGAAGGGAAATCAAAACATATCCTTACCCTCTCTTGTTTGAAATCTGCAAAAGCACCATCTGCATATTTCTGCTTGCTCAAAAGCTGTTTCCTCCTCTCCTGACGTTTGGCACGCTTCTGGAATTCCTCATTGTGAACGTTCAAGTGTGAGGTCAGCTCCGCGGTGCTCTGCAGTTTGCTATCGCAGTGCTTGCACTGGTAGGCGGGGCCCTGCGGGCGGGGGCCGCTGCCCAGGATGACGAAGTCCCTCTTGAGGTCCCGGCTGTGGTGGTCGGTGTAATGCATGCACAGCAGCTCGGCCGTGCTGAAGGAGAGCTTGAAGCATTTGACGCAGCGGAACGGGAGCCACTCCATCTCCTGCGCCTCGCCTCCCTCCACCTCGGCCTTCTCAAAGCCGCCTCGCTCCTCCTCTTCCAGCAGCACCGGCTTCTCGGGCTCGTCGGCGTAGACGGCCGTGAAGTAGCCGCCCAGCTTGCTGGCGTGCTGCTTCTTCGGGAACACCCCCGGGTGGCGCTTCATGTAATGGGACACGATGCCCTTCTTGCTGAAGGACTGGAAGGAGCACAGGGAGCACTTCTTCTTCTCCACTGCCCGCCGCAGCTCCTCGCTGAGCTGCGGGGAGTCGTCCTTGGGCGGCGACGGGATGATGACCTTGTTGGGCTTGTCGCTGATGGTCCTGGAGGCCGCCAGGCAGTGGGTGTAGTAGGCATCGATGTCGTGGCGCTTCTGGTAGTGGGCCGCCAGCCCTTTGCGGATGGGGTTGGTGTAGGAGCACAGGGCACACTTGAAGAGGTTGTTCTTGCCCTCGGGCTGGGCGCGGACGTTGTTGTGCTTGATGCGGTAGTGCCGGGCGATGCCCTTCCTCGTGGAGCAGAAGTACTTGCAGAGCTGGCACCGGAATACCGTGTGGGAGGCCAGGTGGGAGGTAGAGAAGTGAGCGGCGGGCAGGGACTCCTCCCCCACCTCCTCCTCGGTCACGGAGACTTGGGAGGGGCTCACCTCAGTGGTTATCTCGGGCTCGAGGGACACCGGCAGCTTGGGGGGCGACGGGGAGAAGACATCGAATTCGGGCTGGTTGTGGTACTTCTCGTAGTGGATTTTGAGCTTCTCCAAAGTGCCGTGCGTGTAGGGACAGAGTTTGCAGCGGTAGGCGCCGAACCCTTGCTTGAAGATCCGGCTCGTCTCCTCCACGTCGTTCGGGCCGATGTCGGCCGACTGCTCCACGTCGTGCACAAAGTCCTCGGCGGTCACCTTGATGGCCGGGTGTCGCTTCTGGTAGTGGGTCAGGACGCCGTGGATGCGGGTGTTGATGTAGGGGCAGTGCCGGCACTTGTAGACGGCGCCTGGGTTGATGTCGATGTCCTGGGCGAAGTCGGCGGCCTTCACCTTCATGCCGGGGTGCTTCTTCCCGTAGTGGGTCAGGAGGCCGTGCAGGTTGTTGTACTCAGACTGGCACACGGTGCACTGGTAGGGCGTGGAGTTGATGGCGGGGTTGGCCGAGGACAGCTGGAGGCTCTTCTCTGGGGAGAGCCGGGCATCCTCGGGGCACTCCACGTCCTGCTCGGGGAGGGGAGCTGGCAAACCGCTTTCACAATTCAAGGGGCCCACGAGCTCTTCGGACGAAGGGAGGGGGTTCTCCACGCCGTCCTTCTCCTTGATGATGTCCAGCAGCACCGACTCGTCGCCATTCATGGCCCAGGGGTGGAACGCTTGGTAGTGATTGGTGATGTCCCAGATGGAGATGGCTTCGAAGACACAGTCTCGGCATCGGTAGGTTTTGGCTTCGGCTGGCATCATGAGGGAGGGAGGGGAGGGGTCTGGCCCAGCCCACAGTTTGGTGGCCATGTAGGTGTAGTCCACGTAATGCTCGGGGTGCCTCCTTTGGTAATGCAGGAGCAGACCGTTGGGCTCCGTGTGAGAGTAGATGCACCACTCGCAGTGGTAGCCCGCTTCTATGGAGCCGTCCAGGAACGCCCACCGCATGATGGACGTGACCGTGGCCTTCAGGGCGGGGTGGTCCTTCTTGGTATGCTTCCTCAACGCATAGAAGTAGGGGGAGGTGTACGAGCACTGCCTACACTTGAGGGCGCGCAGTTTCGTCTTGTCCCGCTCCGCGGCGCCGGAGGGGGCAACCAGCATGCAGCTGGCAGACTTCTTCTGGTTCCGGTCGCAGAGGCTTCGGATGGTGGCCGTGTGCTGCCGGATCACGTCGGCGTTGGCCTTGAAGTCGCGGTGCTTCTTCTGGTAATGAATGAGGACCCCTTTGACCGTCCGGTTCCCGTAATCACAGTGCTGGCAAAAGAACATCTCGTTCTCCACAGGGGGGCCATCTCTCTCGGAGCTGCTTCGGCTCAGCTGCTGCATGGGGGCGGGCGGCCGGGGGGAGGCTTGGGGCCCCTCGGCCCCTCTCATCATGGCAGCTGTGGGAGGAGCCTGTCTGATATATTTGGCAGTGACCTTTATCTCTGGGTGTCGTTTCTGGTAGTGGACAAGCACTCCCACAACTGACCGATTGCTGTAGGAGCAGTGTTTGCAGTAGTAAAGCTCAGTACTGAGGTCTGGTGGCGGGGGTGGTGGGGGGGGTGGGGAACCCATGGTGGACATTTTGGGAGACATGGGAGCACCCACCTCAAATGATAACTGAGAGAGGGCCGCGCCCCTGTCCACAGACACCATTCGCATGGTTTTCTGGATCCTAAAGTAGGAAGCCTTTTCTTCGGGGTGTTTCTTCTGGTAATGAACCAAGACAGAGTGCATGTTGGGGCTTGCGAACGAGCAAACGTCACAGTCGTAAACGACCACGGTGTCCTTCTGGCTTTCACATTCTGCAGGAAAGGTCTTGGGGGGAGTGTTTTTGCCGAACGCCAGGGCGCCGCCGCGAGCCACCACGGGCGTGGACGTCGCCAGGTTCTTGGGCGCCGAATTCAGGATCTCCCTCAGCGTCTGGGACTCGGTGCTCAGCCCCTCCTGCTGCTCCACGACGTAGCTGGAAAAGATCATGGCGTTGTTGATCTTCACCGTGGGGTGCATTCTTTGGTAGTGTGGCATCAGGCTTCTGACGTTGGGGCTCGTGTAGGAACAGAACCGGCACCGGTAGGTCAGGTCCGAATGGTCGAAGTTGAGGACGTTCATGGCTTCGGGGTGGTGCTCTCCGTAGTGCTGCTGCAGATCTTCGAAGTTGGTGTAATCGATGTAGCACTCCAGGCACCTGTACACCGCGCTGTGGTCGTTGGGGTCCAAGATGTACCTGAAGCTGAATTTAATGTACGGGTGCATGCGCTGATAGTGGGTGCTGACGCTCCGGGCAGATTTGTTGTTAAAGTCACAGTGTTTGCAATAGTAAAGCCTCCCAGAGTCACTGAAGTCCGTACTCTCGTTATTGTGCTCGGTGCCGTACAGGGGAACCTGGGCGTTCAGCAGAGCGGTCCCGGGAATCTGGTGATCTTTCAAGTTCGTCGAGGAGCCGTAATAGTCCTCTTCGTCTTCCGAGAGCGTGAGCTCGATCTCGGCCCCGTTGGTGGCGTTGTAGTCGTGGCTGACACTTCGGAAGCTGGGCTCCTTCGGGGGCTCGCTGGCATCTCGCACCCAAATCTGCTGCGTTGCAAAGGGAGGGGGCACCTCCAGGACGGGCTCCGGGGGCTCCTCCTCCCGGTCCAGCTCCACCTCGATCTCCACTTCGTTGTCTTCCTCTTCCTCCTCGTCGTCCTCGACGTTGATCACGGCGTCCTCCAGCTGCTTGCTCTGGTTGATCTTGCTCTGCAGGTTGCTCGCGATCTCGTCGATCCTCGTCCGCTTCTTCACGGGCGACAGGTCGAGGGGGAAGTCGCTGGCGAGCTTCCGGGAGGCCTTAGCTACGAAGTTGTTCTTGGAGGACAACCCAAGAATTGAGGTCTGGCTTTTCTTCACAGTGTTGCTGGAAGAGGGGTGGCTGTCGGTCTCGCTTTCCAACGGGAGGCTGGAGGGCGGCCCCTCGAATTTTGGCAAGTTGTCACAGAACGAGTGCTTGTGCTGCTGATGGACTCGTAGCCCTTTCAGAGTCGTGGTGGAGTAACTGCACATGGTGCATTTGTACGGGTGCAGGGGCGGGGCTGGCACGGGGGGCTGTGGCGGCTGCGTCGGCGGGGGCTGGGGCGGGGGCGGCAGCTGATGTGGGGGCGGCAGCTGCGGGGGCTGAGGCTGCGACGGAGGTGGCGGCGGCGGCGGCGGCGGTGGCGGCGGCTGTTGCTGCAAGGAATCCAACAGGACCCCCGACTTCCTACCGTTGATGCTGGGGCTCTCGTAAGACAGGACACCTTCGTTCAGGGAGGAAACGATGCTTTCGCTCTGGGAGTTCAGGGCCTCCCAGTCTGACGTGGTGCCCGTGTGACACTGTTTGTGCGCCCCCAGTTTCAACGAGCTCTTGCAAGTAAACGGACACTCGTCACATTTGTACACGGCCGTCTTGCCGGACAAGTGGATGTTCTCTATGTGTCGGGAGATGCTCCGGCGATGCATGGTGAGGAAAGGACAGAAGGGGCACTGGAACCTGTTCATGAACCTCCTGAAGGGGATCCCCTTGGTCTCCAGTAACTTGTGGCCGTCCGAGCCCATCAGCTGCTCCGCCGACATGCCCGCCGCCTGGTGGTCCATAGCGTTTAAGCCGTTCTCGCTGTCTATCTCGTTGAGCTCTTCCTCGGAACTCGAGTCATTCAGCATGCTGTTCGTGTCCAGGTCGGCAGGAGAGTTTGTCACGTCAGCCATTCCGTAACGGGATCGCTCTGCCAGGTTCACGAGGCCGGAATTGTGAGGCGACTTCGGCTTCATCGGAGGGTAAGACAGGGGTGAGAACTTGGAAGCGGACGAAGAATTGGGTCGCATGATGGAGTTGCTGATGGAGCCCCTGAAGTTGGAGACGTTGGCGTTGGGCATCTCGCGGCTGGCGGCGTTCATGGACAGATAGGTGGAGTTGGAGGTGGGGCTGGGGTCGTTTTTCGGCAGATCGGGGAGACTCGTCCCTTCCTGTCTGAGGTTGGAGAGGACCTTGACCATGCTGCGGTGTTTCTTCATCATGTGGTCACACCACCGTTCCCGGCGCGGGGTCTGGTAGCTGCACCACTCGCAGCAGAAGTTGCCTCGAGACTTGGTCAAAGGCTTGACCATGGATTCCAAGATGCTGCGCTCCACCACCTCTGCGGGCAGCTCCTTGCAGGGGTCCTGCAGGGACACAGGCGGGATCACGGGGTCTGGCATGGGGACAGGGGCGGGAGGGAGAGCAGCGATCTCCTTCAAACTGTTTTTGTGATACATTTTCTGGTGCTTCAGGATTCTCGCCCTCCTTGGTGACTTGTATGTGCAAAACTGGCAAGAGAAGACCTTTCCAAACCCCTCGTGCATCATGATATTATAATTTAAGGATCCCGGAACAGGGGGTCCCGCCGAACTCCCTTCAGCTTGAGCCCCGTGGACCTTCCTAGTGTGTTCAATGAGGAGGTTTTTTGACCTGAAGTAGCGAATGCAGAACTTGCATTGGAAAAACTTGCTTGTTGGTTTGGGACTAGGGGCAACATGTTGACCGTAATATCCTGGACTGTGGCCATAGTAGCCTCCGGTCCCCAATGCAGTTGCATTTTGACCTAAAGAGAAAACATAGGGTAAGTGGGACAAGAAAAGCAAAGCAAGAGAGAATTCACACATTCAATCATTGTTAAGTCCATGTTTCTTTTCGATTACTCTTCGTAGCTATTGAAAGCACAAGTTGCACCAAGTGCAATCTCCATTTCAGAACTTTCAGAGAGACTACCTTGTTTTCCAAATGGAAGGGAGACTAAGAGTCAGAAGGAA
This sequence comes from Lasiurus cinereus, assembly GCA_011751065.1. Classification (NCBI taxonomy): domain Eukaryota; kingdom Metazoa; phylum Chordata; class Mammalia; order Chiroptera; family Vespertilionidae; genus Lasiurus; species Lasiurus cinereus. Next base: position 4,433,093 of record JAAGEH010000226.1, read on the forward strand.
GCCGAGAGGACAATAAGCCAGGAACTCAAGAACCGAAACATGATGCCAAACCACAAAAAGGGTGGAACTCTGCAGAGCAGAAGCCCGTGTATCAAGAACCAAGGCCACTGGCCCAAAGTACACGAGAGCACTGAAACCTATCAGCTAGGCCGGGGTGAGTTTAGATTTACCTGATAAATCCTCTGCGATCCCGAATTCATCCTTTATAGACGAAAACTCCACCTCGGTCTGATTACTGGCATTCATGGACCCGGATCGTGGCTCATTCGCATTGTCTTCGGCAACATCAGTGGGCTGCAGAAACGCCGTGTGGACATCCTGAATGTGCGCCTTGAGATCTTCATAGGATGGGGCTCTGAAGTCACAGCCATCACACTGAAGCACCTCCATGATCGGGGTCTACCCTCTCACATCAGGGACCTGTGGCAGAAGTCACAACAAAACATCAAAAGGAAGGCAGGGCCTGCACACCCCAGGGTCAATGGGGCTGAAGTCATTACTGGAGAACATTCTAATATTCCGGCGGATTTCGCTTACTAAGCTCTACCAGTTGGAACACTGGCCAAAGGAAGGCAATCAGACACAACAGGGATGATGTCCTTGATTTTGTAACTTCAAAGAAGGAAAACAAAAAAAACAAAAAACACCCAGGTAAACTTTTATTGGCTTGATATATCTTCAAATGCCATTTCTCAAGGAAACTTCCAAAGTTGTAGTTTCTGAATATCTTGATCAAATTCACACTTCTTGGTAAGTTCATTCTGATGGTGGTTCTGGCTTGGACCCATTTCCTTTTTTGAAATAGAGGCTGTCCATACAGAGGAAAAGAAAAAATTTCAATCTCCATTTGCCGTTTTTAGTATCCTAACACTGATGTTTTACCACTACATTGTGAAACAGAATGGAATCTCAAAGTGGTGGTAAAGAGAGCTTTTATTGTACCTTTTATTATTTTAATCTTAATAATTTTAAGAAATAAAAATTTTAAAAATAATTTTATTATTTTAATTTAACGTCTTAACTAATATTAGGATACACCTCTTTCCTTCTTTCCCCAAACATTTTAGTTGGCTTTTTTTCTTTTTAATGAGCTAAATGGTTATTTGCTTTTTACTACCCACCAATTATAACTTAACAGCTTCTCCAATCTAATTAGGTCATAAAATATTTCTCATGAGGTTCTCAAACAACTAACTTTAAGATGACAATCCAGTTTATTGTTTAAAGTTTGCACCTTGGTACCTCAATTTACATGAAGGCAACAGACAGAAATTCAGTCTTGAAGCGGAGCTTCTGAGTCACAACTTTTTACAATCTTTTCCTATTTCTCTCCTTAATAAATGTGAAGTGTATATTTGAACACACACACACACACACACACACACACACACACACAGGCTGTGGACCTGATGTAGAATAATTTTAAAAACTTGCCCAGCTCCCTTCATTCTGCTATTTAAAATGGGATGGAAACATAGACAGCTTCCCACTAACTCCATGGAGAATCCCATCACGAAGAAGTTAAAAATGTAGAAGATTCAGGCCTTCCTATCGTAACATATATCCTGAGTGGAGATAACCAACTGTTATCTTAATGAGTGAGTGAGTTCATGGAGCTCACTCACCCCAAACTCTCCTGAGTCATTGCGATCTAGAACCAGATGTCAAGAACAAACAAATCTCTCCAACCAATCTCTCCACGCTTTTATTGTGCAGCAACTTTCTCTCCTTTTCATTGGAGTAGATACCTTATGCCCGCAGGAGAACCAAGTCTAGTAGTATGTCCATGTGGTAGAAGCAGCCCATGTGGGAGGATTTTCCATGAAGGCTTGCTCCTGCTGATAGCCCACTAAAATAACTGGTGGGCTTGCAGAGTGAGGTGCAGACATTCACCCCCCCTCCTCTCCCTGGGCCATCTATCCTTTTCCAATAAACACTGAACCAGAGCCTTTTCAGCGAAGTCTCCATATTCCAGAGACACAAGCTTTTATGTCTGAGCACCAACCCAAATTGTGTGGAAGAGGGTTGCTATCAGCTCTGGATCGAATTACAGCAGCCACCCAGGCCCCACCCCACTTCTCTCGCACAGTCCATTAGACCTGAAAACAAATTTTTCCATGGTGCAGACGACTCCTGCATTTAGAACACTTCATAGGGAAGAGAAAAAAAAAAGAAAGAGAGAAAGAAAGCAGATCATCCAGTGTGCACTCCCCATCCCCCAAGCTTAGTCCTTTCATCTCAGCCAAACAAGCCACAGCTCTGCCGAATGTGTTTATCACACTTTCAAGAGATAGGAACCCTGCGTCACTGGAGCCCTAAGACTGGCTGAGCTGCCCTCGTCCTGAGCTTCAGCGCAGCCATTTTAGCTCCCAGCACAACATGGATTCTCTGGGACTCGGCTGGGGCTGACAATCTGCAATGAGCCTCCAAGAGCAGCCTGGGCTCCTCCTAGGCTCTTCTCCTCCCAACAAAGAACGAACTGTTTTCATTCCTTTCCCCCCCAAAAAAGCTGCACCTCTCTCTTCCTCACATGTCATGCACCAAGCCTTCCGAAGGTTCTATTATCCCATGATTGATAGGCTTGTCCCTTCGTCCCAGCAGAGCCACTGGTTCTTAACAGGATGACCCTGGACCAGACCCTACGCTCCAGCAGGATTGGGGTGGGGGGGGCCAGGGTGGGGGAACCTCCAGAATGCCTTGGCTTCTTGGGAGTCATCCTTCCACACACGCAGAAGACATACCATCCGATGCTGCTTGCCAGATTCCAAAGTCTAATGACCTTTGTTAATCACCAGCCAGTCTGTCTGCATCAGCAGACCCTGCCAACAGACACACCCTTCCACACAAAGGCTGTAGCTATTCCTTTTAAAAGAGGTTCTCTGAAAGCTCCATTGTGTAGCCGGGAGGAAAACAAAATCTCTTCCCTTCGAAACTTCAAGCCTTTAGAAATAATGCAACAAAAGGCTTTCTGCTGGGTGTCTTTTGGGAAAGTTGGAGCCCCGGTTTGCGCAACATCAACACAAACGATGGTGCTGCACAAGGAAAGCAGGGCACCTTCAGCGTTAAGTCGTCCACCCAGAGGTGAAATTCATCTCTCTGGGCAGTCCACAAACAACACCTCGGACTCTTCCGAAGCTGTTAAGGGATTCTAACTTCGCCGGATGCAAACACACACCAACCGTCTCCTTGTTCTGCTATAAAGGAGATTAAAGGGTTATGAGATCAGAAAAAAAAAAAAAAGCCACTGATTTGGAAAAAAAAAAAAGAAGAAGAGATGATGAAAGTGATTTCCTAATGGGTTCTAGCTTTAATGTTGTTGCAGCCTCTACCTCAAAAATAGCTCAGAGCCTTGGAAGAGGTTAATCTCCAGGCAGCTGAGAGAACCAGCTTCGGGTACAGCTGAGTGGCCTTCAATTTGATGTCTGCACCAAGTACGGAAATGAGGATGTCGCCTCCTTTGAAAGCCATTTTGTCTTTGTGTACACATTTCTCCTGAAGACGCCGACAGGAGAAAACAGAAATTGCCAGCATGGCCCGAACAATCAAAGAAAACAGAAACCTGATGTGTTTGTGAGACCGAGGAGGTGCCCACGTGCAAGAAGGCAGAGGAAGAGGAGAAGAAGGATTAAAGAAAGATAATGAAAACTGGACCCAAGGATGGCCATATCCATCAACCAGAGGATGTTTTTGCAGCAGATGGCAATCCTCTGAGAAACCAACAACAAGGAGGAAGAAGATGAGAAATACGTTTTGTGAAACTGACTGTTCCAACAACCCAGGAAGAGCAACAACCCTACAAAGGCTAAACCAGGCTGATCAGCTGCAAAATCGGGGTTTAAAAATCAGAAGCCTTGATCTCACATCTACTTACTCCATTTAAAAATACTGTGATAATGAGATTAGCCACAGTTTTTCCCCCTCACTGACCAAATCAGCAAAATCAAAGGCAGAAGAAGCTTTTAGATTAATTAAAAAGAAAGGTTATTTCAAAAGATCATGAGATGAGTCTACAAATCAAACCAGCACCCTTCCCACCCTCTGTGTCTCCTATTCTTCAGACAGTATTTCTCTCAGGTGACTAAGACTCTGAACAGCACCTATGATGACACCGGCTAGGTGACTATGGATTCATTCTCTAACCTCACATTAATGTGCTAGGTCTTCCTAACCTGGAAGCATCTGATTGCTTATTACTCTCCAGTTCGTATTATCTATCAGCTGTTGATTCGTTCAATTCACATCTCTAGTTTTGCGAGTTGAAAATGTAGCGTTTTGATGGGTAATCCCAAGTCCAGTTCTCCATATTTGACAAACTCTTAAAGTCACCTTTAAAGCAAATCCAAAGGTTTTGTTAAAGGTTTGGAATGCACGCATGAGAAGGGGGAAAGGGAAATTAGGGGAATAGGCCACTCTTTCTCCACCTTAAGAACATCACTGTGAGTATGGACCGTCTGCCCACACACTTTCTGTGCTCAGAACTCCTGGGATCCATCAGGCCTCTGTTGTCTTCCAGTGGAGGTGAAAGGAGACAATCCACAGCTCCATGGGGAGGCCTTCCAACTCACTGCGCAGGAGTAACAGGAGGTGGGGGAGGTGCCTTTGACGGTTCACAGAGTTCTGGCGATCCACGCTTGCCCGGGTCGGGCACTGCTCTGTAAGTCTGCATGGCCCAGGAGCAGTCTTCAAGTCAAAATCCCAACTGTCTCCAGGCGGGGCCCAAATTAAACACGCAGGCCTTGCCTGGATCTAACCTGTCCTCTGATTATAGGACCGCAGACCAGAAATAAAGCTGTGAAGCACCCCCGCCACAGGGACTGAGCGGCAACTAATTATAACCTTCGGAGCCTTTGAGAACCAGAACCAGAAACACCATCGGGTCTTTTCCTTTGTCCACTCCAGAAACCTAGTTTCATTTAAGACGGTGAGCTCCCCGGTTCTCCTGAATCACACTTCTAATAAAAGGCTTTAGTTTTAGCACCTGTTGTCTGAGCCTTTCTTACTTCTCTGTCCTCCGAGTAGAAAACACAATTACCCATGGACAGGTAGAAGGATACATACATTTTGGAATAGCTCAGCTAGAAACACAGCAATCAGGAGCATAAAGATCTCTCTACAAATGTTTTTGCAGATCAGAAACTTGATACGAGGAGGTCAAAGAACTGTGGGGTGTGTGGGGAGGTTCGTGTTTCTATTTGCAAGCCCCAGGACCATGGTTTGGCAGAAATTTTCATGCTTAGGACGAAAAATGGGGGAAGGGGTGAATGTTGGGCTGCTACTCTTGGCAACAAGGGGTGTTCTCTATCAGCGGTTGCCAACCGGTGGTCTGTGGACCACGGGTTGGGCGTGAGGTCCAAAAGGTTGGCCACCACTGTTCGATATCACTTATCATCCTGGTCAAAGTGGGAGTACTAATACGTTTTAAAAATATATTTTATTGATTGTTTACAGAGAGGAAGAGAGAGGGATAGAGAGTTAGAAACATCAATGAGAGAGAAACATCGATCAGCTGCCTCCTGCACACCTCCTATTGGGGATGTGCCCGAAACCAAGATATGTGCCCTTGATCGGAATCGAACCTGGGACCTTTCAGTCCGCAGGCTGACGCTCTATCCACTGAGCCAAACCGGTTTTGGCAAGAGAGTCCTAATATTTTAAAATGCAAATATAGTATCTCTCTCTCGCTTGCTTTCATATAATATATATATGTGTGTGTATATATATACATATATATAATTTTTTAAATTTAATTTGAACTCAGATATGAGCATGTGCACTCCAAATTAACAGGAGATCTGTTGGCAAAATAAACCAACAAAGAACATCCAAAACAAGCTACCTCCATCGATCTCACAGCATTTGGTACTACTATAGATCCTAGCTCACCATGTGGTGTCTTCAAATGTCCTATCAAATGTTTATACTGTTTGCTACATGATCTAAGCAGTTCTGTGTACTCTTGGCAATCACCACACTAATGAAAGGTTTAACATATCAGGGAGATTAAATAATTAAGGAATTCAGAAGGGAGACACAGCTGTTCTTCAAAACTGAATTTTCAGAAGAGAAAGAATTTGCAATCACATATGTAACCCCCAATATGAGACTGAATTTACATAGAAGCAGAGAAATACCATGAGACCTTGAATCCCGCCAATGCATGTGGCCTCTGTGCTACGTGGTCGGCCCGGTCCATCTGTGTGTGGAACCTAGTACATTAAATGCAAAGTCCGAAGCAGGCAATCTGCGGATTAATAACCTAGTCACCTTCTGGTCAAGAAAGCTAGTCTTCAGGTTATCTACTTTAGCTTTGTTCTCCTGTATAAAGTTTTCAAGCATTACAGAGCATACTGGAATAATATTTCATAACAGATACCTTTGAGATCATCACTACAATGAGGCGAGCACCTAGGGATGTAATCCAAGTGACTACAAAAATGCCAGGTATGTAAATAAGCCGTGATTCAGGCTGATTGACCTGTTATGAAAGTGAGTGTCTAATACAGAAAGAGATAGTACATACCTTCTGGACAATTCATGCATTCCTTTGCAATGATATAAGGCTAATTGAGGCCAACGAGCCAATAGGCAGCCTGCCAGTTCCCCTGTCCTTAGAAAAGGAAGCATGTGATTTGAACGAAGAGATAAAAGAGGGGAGAAGGGACTGGAAAAGAAAGGGAGGAAGCAGGGTGGTATCTCAGTAGCTTCAGACTTCATTGTCTGTAAAGGGGAACGAGCCTTCAGTGCACTAGATAACTCTGATTCTGAGAAGTGCCCCGTTGATATTCTCCTTGAGAAACAAAGCAAAATGCCTCCTTACACTAAAATTCTCAGAGGACAACCATGACCAAAGAGATCCCAGCTCATCTCATTGTATCCCATGACGGAAAACCATTCTTGAGGTTGCCTGAATTCTCTGAAATGGCATGGTCCCATCAGGAAGTTCTGTGGCAACGGTGAGACCATTCTCGCCCTAGCATTTCAGAGCCAGAGAAAACTGATTTCTCTCCTCCTGGGCCAAAACCCTCACCCCCACGGCAGAGACAGAAAATCACGGTGTTCCTTTAGAGACTCTTCTGAATGCTGGCTGGGTTTCTACAGACACTTTTCGCACTCCAAGAACGCTCATTATAAAAATTGTAAAATTAAAGGGAAGTTGCAGATATGCTGCTGGGTCTTCATTACAGAACTGATTAAGACGCAGACTAAGCAGAAGCTGCGGTACAAGTCATTTTCCACATCATGAAAGACTGAGCAGTGCACGGGGGTCCCGTCCCTCTTCTGTGGGTTTGGGACGCTTGGCTGACCTCAAGCCTTGGCCATCGCTGTTTCTGGCGCAAAAGGTTTAAAGTCTACATTGTCAGAAACCATTTTCACAATATACCTTATCTCAGCATTCAGAGGGAGGGAAAAGACCCCCAAATGATGGATGGTTGGCATGTGGACAGTGTAAGGAAGTTCGTTACAACTCCTTTTATTTGGGGAAAAGCCCACAACTGTCCCAATCTCATTCCTCTGAGACTTGCTCACCACCTTGTAGGCTCTTGGTTTGCTCAGAAAATTCAGACAGGTCACTTCCTTTAGATGAGAACTGTCCCTCCCACTGTATCAGTGGCACACAAGGCCCTGGTCCAAGCAATGCAATGACCTTTCCGATCCAAATTTTTATATCTGATAAAACTGATTACACGAGCCTGGCACCTGGGTCTGTCTGTCCTTCTCCAAACCACGGCTCCTGATCTGATAAAGCCCTAAGCAGAATGGAATGGTGAGATCATGACCACATTCATAATGCTTCCTCTCCAAGAAGACAGCCATTTTCGTCCCCCCTTCTCTCGGCCTCCCCTTTTAGCAGAGGCCATTAGGCTATCCTCCCTCCTAATTAAACTAACACATTGCCCTAGCCGGTTTGGCTCAGTGGATAGAGTGCTGGCCTGCAGACTGAGGAGATCCAGGCTCGATTCCGGTCAAGGGCCTATGTCCGGGGTTGCAGACTCAATCCCCAATAGGGGGCTTGTGGGAGGCAGCCGATCAATGATTCTCATCACTGATGTTTCTCTCTTTCCCTTTCCTTTCCTCTCTAAAAATCAATAAAAATACATTAAAAAAATAAACTAACACTGGGCTCATTCAGGCCCATTAATAAAACTTTACAATATGAAAACAAACAAACAAACACAGTATGTGTTTATGGATGAGACCAGCAGATACCCAAGAATTAGGATTTGTTTTTAAAGATAGCTAAGGAATTTCTCCCCCCTTCACAATTCCCATCCTACTTTTTCAGTAAGCTCACTCCTAAAAATCACTGCACCCCAAAAAAAACTTCTAAACAGAAGGTTATGACATTTGTCTGTCAATACAACTATAGAATTATCAGTGTGTGAAAACTCTGGAGTGCTCAGGTGCGTGGGTCAAGCCCACATCCCATTAATCCTTAATGATAAACCTCACCTTTGCCCCACAGACCTAGGCTTTTCAGCTCATTCACTATCGGCCTGTTCTAAAAATAAGCGACCAGAACACAGCAGGGCCTACCTAGCAAGTACAAGAATTTGTTCCCAGCAGGTGTGATGCTGCTGCCTGCCATCCTCACCTGCATCCAAGTCCTGTGAAGCCTGTCCTTGGACCATTTTGTTAAGTGGGGAGATCAGATTATGATGTTCCACCTCTTGGTACAAAGCGTGTGTTTTAGAAGATTTCCTTCTCGGATTTTCAAAAGATTCCCCTCCTCCCCCAAAGACTTAATTCATTTCCTTATTATGATTATTCAGAGACAAATGCCCAGTTTTACATGGATGACTCCTCAACATTCTGGTTTGGGCTGCAAGGTTTTATCCCAGGGGTTTTCCCTGACAACTCCATCTCCATGGAATCCAGTCCCCTGTTCACAACCCGACCGCACTCACTTTTGATCACTTTATGCTGTTTCACTTTCTTCACGGTTGACATGATAACCCATTTGTTTTGTCTCCCTCCCCTAGAACCTCAGCACTCTGAGAGCAGATCCATGCCCGTCTATGGGCATTGGTATCTTTAACACGGGAGATACTTCATACCAATGGGTACTCAGCAAATATGTTGAATGAATGAATGAATGAATGAATGAATCAAAGCTTCTGAATTATAGGAGTCCAACAGAACATAAAAAGACTTATCCTGAGAGTTAGATTCTTCTTCTACTCACCTCATGTTATCAAAGAGAAGTCATCCCAACCAGTGGCAATTCCATAGCCTCTCCATCCCCGCACCCGACACCAGGGAAATGTGGCAGTGCCTGGAGACATTTTTGGTTCCCACAACTGAAGGAGAGTGCTACTGGCATCTGATGGGTGGAGGCCAGGAATTTTACTAACTATTCTACAAGGTACAGGACAGCCCCAATAACCAAAAGTTGATCTGGTCCAAACACTCACTACAGTACAGAGGTTGAAAACTCTGTCACAAGTAGTCTCTGCATATAACCTACCTGCCCTTACCCATCTTTCATGGGGTCCTGGCTGAGGAATCTCTGGACTAGATAATCAGCAAGTTCTTTCCTTATTCAGAGATCTGAGGATTCTGTGTTTCTAAATTATCGTCGTGCCCTTCATGTCACATGATATCACACGCTTGTAGTTTTAATTTTCTGATTTGGGTCTTCTATTGAAAACTTTTCAAGAAGATTTTTTTTGAGCGATAAGGCCCTTGCACTGTTAATGATCGTGTGGGCTTTGTGGGTCAGGGGTCAATGTCATTAAAAATAGCCCAATTCTACACTTGGCATGTGGCTTTCAATGACAATTTCTGTGGAAAAATACTATGCCTATTTTTTCCTATCCAACGTGTAAAATTACCTTTTCTCCAATTGATGGGGCCCCAGGCCCCTCAAAATCACTTTTGCTTCTTATATTCCCAGGCGCCAGCACAGGTCTGGATCTTGGTACGAATGAGTGTCTCTGTGCCTATTTTCCAGGAGAAAAGTAACCCATCGTACCAACTCAACCTAAACATTCAGGAAGCTAAGTAATTCCAGAGAGCCTCTGTGACCAGAAAAAAACAAAACAAAACTTCGGGCTATGTGACACTCCTCACACTCCACCTCCTGAGGCTCAAGAAGCCACATCACGATGACAAGTGAGCTAACCACCGGGATACTAGGAATTCTTAGTCCCCACTTGTCCTTGATATTTGAGTAAGTGGCCATCTTCCTTTTCCTGGTCACCCTCCACGGGGAAGGTGCTCTGGTTGCCTCATCCCACTCTCGTATTTATAACTCTGCTAAGCTCCCCTGAACCGATGTGCCACTTGGAATCATCATCTCCAGCCACACTGGAAACTATTCGGTTGCCTTCCCTGCACGGAAACCTTTTAAGGCTTGCCTACAAGGATTCTGGGAAGGCTGAGGCACAATTCCCCCTAACACCTCCACATTCTTTACACACTTGCATGGAGGGAAGTCTAATGAAACGAGGCAGGAGCGGCCTTTTCTCTCCTTTGCCTCCTTGAAAAGTACTAAAAAACAATGTGACTGTGCTTTCCTTAAATCAATAAAAGAATTCATTCTAAAAGCTAACTGGCTATAGGCTCCCAATGTCCATTTAGAGAGGAGATATTAAAGAACACGTGACCCAACCTGATGCAATCTATTCGTTTTGCAGATCATGAAACGGAGGTCTCAGGAAAAATTAACTTGCCCCAGGCTCCTGGAACACAAACTCTCTGAAGCCAGGAAAAAAAGGGGGGGAACCGGGGGGAAGGAAACAACTTTGGAATTCTATAGTTTGAGAATGGAAAGCAGCAGTAAAGACACTCTATAAATGCTATTCAGTTCATCAGTAGCTATTCCCACTTAAGGCTCATGCCCATATATTCTGACTCGTCTTCCTTCCCTGGGGATGCAGATTCCAGAATAAGCCCCCGTGTCTCCTCTGCTCTGAAATCTACACCGACGACAGTCACTGAAAAGGTGCAAAACCCATGGTCTGCCACTTGACTGTTCAGAGATCTCCTTAGGCATGCAAGCAGTGTGCTCATACTTTGGAAAGACATTTGGAAGACTGAAAGTTGCTGACAAAGGTATACACAGAAGAACAAGAGCTATAATACTGAATTATCTTTCTTCAGAATCCAACCTCACGGAATCAGAGCAAGGTTATGTAGTAGCTTTATGTCTGCCAAATCTACCCCAGGAGGAACATCGCCTTGTTTCTTATGGAAAATGTGCACTGCCAACAAAGTCACTGACGGGGCGGGCTGAATGAGCCTGAGGGGGGCTCTGGAAATACAGGGTCAGTTCATTTCGAACGGAAAAGGAGAAGAGCAGTCAGTCCCTCAAATGCCTGGCAAGGAAGCAAGTCTTCTCGTGGGACAGCTAGTGAGCAGCTCAGACCAGTAATTCCAGAATATTGTCGATACCGGATTACAACCTCGAATTATATACTGTGTTCTGAAACCAACCACTGATGGAGTATTTTACCACATTTATGAATATGTATGTATGTATGTATGTATGTATGTATGTGTCCTTTACTTATCTCTATTTCCAGTAGATAGATATATCCATTTGAATATAAAAAAGCAAAATGTCTCAGAAAGACTTTCCATAAGGGCGTCTCTTGTCAAAGAAATCCTCATCAAGAGAATGATTTAAGAAGATGCTGAGATCTGCAAATTTGGCTACGTTTTTCCTCCATGTAGGAAAAATATTTTTACCTACATTTTGAAGGTTCAAGGAATTCCCCTCCTTCAAGACAATGTTTCTCAACTGCATCCTGCCCAGGAATGCAACCCTGACTTTGTAGACAGCTGAAGGGGTTACAGAAGAAAGACAAACCACTGAGACCCCAAATCAGGTTCTGAAAGCAGAATGAAGCAGAGCTTTAAGACGTTTAAAGAGACCGGTTTGGCTCAGTAGATAGTGTCGGCCTGCGGACTGAAAGGTCCCAGGTTTGATTCCGGTCAAGGGCATGTACATTGGTTGCGGGCGCATCCCCAGTGGGGGGCATGCAGGAGGCAGCTGATCGATGTCTCTCTCTCACCAATGTTTCTAACTTTCTATCCCTCTCCCTTCCTCTCTGTGAAAAATCAATAAAATATACTTAAAAAAAAAAAAAGAGAGAGAGAGACATCATCCTCATTGTTTAGGGGCCAAGAGAAAGTTCTGATAATTATGTCCCAAAGATAAATAAGTTAGAAAAAATAAATGAACTAAGGGAGAGAAAAGGGATGACAGAAAGAAACGGCACAAAAGACCAATGAATTATCTATTTTGAAAGAACAGGGCACAGAAGAAAAGTACACACAACAATTAACAGGGGTACTAGAAAAGAATAGATCAAAGATGAGATGATAAGACATCAGAATGAGATGAAAGGGGAGCTGGCAGTTGAAGAAAGAAACCAAGGACAAAAAATGATATTGCAGAACCAATAAATATATTAACGTAATAAGAGGTAAAATCCACAAACCAAAAACAAAGTTGATGATGTGGAAAACAGTCTTCAAAAAACTGACAAAATGCAAAGGAGAAGGACAAGCAGATGAAAGTAGAGAAGATGACAGATAAGAAGGTTTGAAAGTAGAGATCCAACATAGAGATAAAAGGTATTCCAGAAGCAGACAGCAAAACAAAACAGAGCCAAACAAAATAGGCTCAAATCCGTGTGGCAGGAAATAACTTTGTTGAAATACAGGAATATTAGATATTCCAGGAAAAAGTTAGAGAATCATCAAAATAGAGACATATTAATGATAAACACGGAATTCTATAAAATCAAGATATTTAAAAATTAATCAACGACAGGGGAAAAGGTCAGGCAGTCTCTGACCTTTTCACAGTAACAGTCAGTGACAGAAAGCATGGAAGTCTTGAGACAGAGCAAGAGATCCCAATATTCAGTTCCCAGATAAATTCACAGCCACGCATATAATAACAAGGCACTTTTCCATTAGTCAGGGAATGCAGCACTTATTAACTCTTCTTCCAAATCTACTCAGTGATGTAATATTATCCCACCAAGAGAAGATTGAGAATCAATCAAGATCTCAAGAACAGGAAATTTAGAGACAAGCAGAGGATGTGAGCACCGAATCCACTTAAATTTAGAACTAAGATCAAATAATTTATAATAATTGCAAAATAAAATTATAATTCCTTAAATGTAACAAATACAAGAACAGTAAAGTATCTCATATATAATTTATATATAATAAATTGAGAAAAACCTTTAAGAATAACAAAAAAAAAAAAAGAGGTGGGGGGAGGGAAAGGTATTAGAGGATAAATCTAAGTGGGGAATGGTCTCAACTTTCATCACAGGACATAAATACTTGATGTTATTTTTTTTTCTGAAGTTAAAAAAAATTAAAATCCCCAAATAGAGGTATTAGAATGCATAAATTAAAGTTTAAAATTTAATTAGTAATGAAAATAAAAACAGACTATGTGGCTTTTAACTTTTTAATCAAAGAAAACAAAGACCATATAGTAAAAGAGGACAAAAGTAAACTGCACAGAAAGATGCACGTGAGTGCAAAAAATTAATTAGAAGCAAGTATGTCTAAATGAATAAATGTGAATAAATGTGAATAAATGTGAATTAGACACTGCTACTGTGGAAAATATCCCCAGAGTAAATTCAAAAACAAACTCTAATGACATTTGTCTACAAAAGACCCATACATATACAAATGACCAATAAAGTTTGAAAGTAATAATATGATCAGAGATATATTTAAAAAAAGGTAAGTAGGGATTATGATTAATATTACTAACTAATGTTAAAGTCAAGATAAAAATGCTTGTAAGTTTATCCTTAACTTTTACAAAAAATAAGCAAAAAAATCCACAGATGTAAAGGAAAATAAATTATTTTAAAGGTTCAAAGATAAATGGTTAATAATGTAAAAGTGTACAATCCACAATGAGGATTTATCATGCTATTATGCCCCCCCAACACCAAATAGATAAAAGAAAAAAAAAAGGCAACAGATACAAGAAGGAACAGACACTAGTACTTAATAGATTCAATAGAAGAAGACAACTAAGGATAGAATTAATAGAATTGACTTACGAGGCACATTTCAAATTCCATCTCCTGGAAATAGAAAATACATTTTTATTTCAAGCAACTGTGGGACATTTACAAAGGTTTTCAAATGCCCACAGAGGTTTACAAGAGTCTATAAAGCCAAAAGTAAGAGATAATAAGTTACAAATAGAAAAAAATAGTCCATTTTTACTTACTAGTCAACAAAACTTGGGAGGGAAAGGAAACAAAACATTCCAAGCACTTGGACAACTTTTAAGAATTTTCTCCTAAACAATTTATTTTGTAATGAAATAAAACTTCAACAGCAGAATGTGTCTTTCAAAATGTTATGTACATAACATGTGAAATTCGCTAAAAGCTTTAGAGAACATTTCATAGCTTTTTAAGGATTATAAATCAAGAAATAATAGTAAGAATTCTTAATACTCAACTATAGAACTCAAAAAATAAAAAAGCACTAAAATTAACCTAGTGACCACTTATTGTCTTTAAAAATATAATACCACATAAAATTAAACAAAAACTATCATCTGGCCTAATAAGGAATGGGGGGAGGAGGAGGAGTGAGAACAAAACTCAAATATAGAAAATGAAGGATGAGAGGTAGAAAATATTCACCAACGGACAGGAAAATAAGGTAGAACTTAAAAATGACTATGTACAACTCTAAGTAATATTTGCAAACCTGAATGTAATAGATGAAGGCTTAGAAATCATTAAAAAAAAAAACTCAACCTTCAGTCTACATCCGCTTTTCCTCCCAACTTCTCTTTGCCTACCCTCAGGTTGGTGTTCCTGCCATTCACCGGCTGCCATTCTTGTGTCAGGGTAAGAAGAGAAAGAGGTTTCCATCTCCCGTCCTTCCCCCCCTCTCTTTACCGAGCTTCCACTCCCCAGAGCAGATTGCTCAGCTTGGACTCTTGATCCAATCCTCTCCGCCTCCACCTGGGAGCCCAGCTGGGCTGCATTTTCAGTTTTCTCTCTGAGACCTGCTGAGTCCTGCCCATCTTCAACTCTCATCTAACCAGGAGGATCCTTTCCCCCTGCTTCCATCACACACACACACACACACTCTCGAGCATGTTCACTCACCCCAGGTCCCTTGGGCCTGTCTCCTTCCCTAGAGAACTGGGAAAACGGAAAGTGGAGGTACAGTTAAAGCCATGTAGGGTTGAATCCCAGCTCCATGATTTAAGAGCTGTATGAATCCTTGACACACTAAATTCCCCAAACCTCTATTTCCTCCTCCATGCAAAAGAATCCTTATTTCATAAGCTTGTTGTGTGGAATAGTCTGGATCGTGAACAGAAGACAATTCTAATTGCCATTATTACCATTAATCCTCCCTTTCCCAGACAAACTGCTTTTGTCAATCCTCTACACCTGGCTTTTGCAGCGACCATTCAGCTGAAATCAGTTCACCATGGTGAGGAACGACCTTCTGAGGACCAGTGAAAGGCTAGTTTTACTAGCTGGCTTTCTTCCACAGCCCACCCTCTCCCTGAGTCCCCACTCCCCCAACACCCCCACTTTGCATCCATCCTTCAGTCTCGATTTAGACCAGGATTTCTCAACCTTAAGCATCACCAACCGTTGGGTCCGGATCATTGTTTGTTGTGGGGGAAGCTGTCCTGGACACTGGAGGAGCATCCTGGCCTGTTTCCACTCCCACTGCCCCCAGGAGGAACCAAAGTGTTTGCACTGGTCTCACTAAAGACACTGGGGAGTGAGGGTGAGGGTCAGGGTGGGGAATCATCCCCAGTGGAGAACCACTTCCTCTAGAAGGCCCTGCGTGGCACCCCGGGCTGGGCTGAGGCCCCTCCTACGTGTTCCTGAATCTCCCAAGCACTTGTCACACAGCACCGTCGGCCTAATTGTCCATCTTGCCACCCTGACCTGAGAGGTCCTTGAAAGCAAGGACTGTGTGAGGTTCACACCCAGCACTGGCCAGTGTCTGAGACCTACCCAACCGTCCTCTGCCACTTGTAACATCTTCATTGAAGACATACCTTAGCACAGACTTTAAATGCACCATGCACATTAAATGTAAACCGATTGGAACATGTATCCCTTTAAGAAAAAAAAAGAAAAAAGGTGTGTTTTGTACCCAAGAAATAAGGAAGCAGGCCAAACTAATGGGCTATATGAGTTTGGGGGGAAGCAGGAGAGCAGGGGTTGGTGAAGGAGCTGAGGATCAGAATTAGAGAACAGCTTTAGCTCCAGTCCCATATGGTCAGGAATTAGGGGCCTGGCTTGTGGCTGGAGGCTATTCTACGGCAGGTCAGCAGGACCCCTGCCCACTGTTATCCTCAAAAAACAAGTCCTTTGCATGTGGATACATGAAAGGAGTTCTCAGGGCTGCCAACCTTATAGTAGGGATTGAGTAAGTAATATATTTCTTCTACATAGAAAAACAAAACACACACACACACACACACACACACACAAACAAGTCCTCTCCTTCCCTAATCTCAACACTGTCCTCGTCTTAAGACTTCCTAGCTGATTTGGGATTTCTGAATTTAGGGATTATGTTTCTACCTTCATCCCCCTTTTCTCATATCCTTGTGCTCCTGCCTGCGGCGATGGGATCTCAGGCAAAGAAGATTGTCCTTATAAAATACTGTTTTCACTCAAAGAGCAATATTGCTTTCCAGAAGGCTGGTCTATTTGGGAGATGAGAAATGTCAAGATTGAAAAAAACTAACTGGTCTCCAAATGGAATTACTCAAAAAAGTAAGTCTTTTAAAGATACTGAAGCAGAATGAGGTCACGGATGGCCAGGGTTCAGCATAGCGCAGGCAAAGCTCTGGTCACCAAAGCTGAGCCCAGCCACCCAGCCTGCATTTCAAAACCTGTGCTTCTCCTTAAGGAAGCCTTAGGAGAATTCCTCAGCCGTTACAGATAGTGAAAACAATAAGCTGTAAAACAGAAGGCATGGTCTGTTGCTGCCTAAATAATGATGGCAGCAATAAACTAGTATAGAGGGACAGGGAGACAGACCATTAGAAGGGACATCCCCTAAGCCCTTCGCAGTGAGGTCGTCTCTGGGAGTGCGGTTAACGAGGGCTTTCACTTTCTCTGAA
Source organism: Lasiurus cinereus (assembly GCA_011751065.1). Classification (NCBI taxonomy): domain Eukaryota; kingdom Metazoa; phylum Chordata; class Mammalia; order Chiroptera; family Vespertilionidae; genus Lasiurus; species Lasiurus cinereus. Next base: position 4,450,209 of record JAAGEH010000226.1, read on the forward strand.
TTCCAACTTCCACTGTGTTTGTCTATTTTTTATTAGTATGTTGGTTTTACAAGCTGGAAATGATTTTTAAGGTTGAAGTGTTTTTAAGAGAAATATGTAAACAAGCAAGCCAGTCTCCCTATTTCAAGAAGATCCCCAGGCCCAACAAGTCAGTCCAGATTTAAGGGGGTGTGGGTGTGTGTGATCACTATGGTGTTTAAATACTTAACGTATCCACACAACGCTGTGGCCACGTGAACAAGAGGCACGGCCGAGAACAACCACACAACACGTGCTGCCTATGAGCAACCAGAACGCTTGTCAGGGTTTTGCTAGCCCTCTTCCCAGGAGCAGGTGCGCCCCATACCCCTGGAGAAAGGGAAGTTTAGTGGGTTCACATTTGGACACAAACGTTAATCAATGGAGCCCACGGAGTGACCATTCCATCCAGTGATCAGTTCTGCTCCATGAAGCCCTACAGAGGACAAAGCTCTGATCTCAAGGGACCGTCCGCTTTACCTTATGCCACCAAACACGTAAAAACATCTTGAATGTCTCTCCAGGAAATATGAGAAGCCACATAATCCATGACCATCCCCCTCCCCCCACCCCAGAGATATATGGGACGCCAGTCATGACCACCTCACCCCACAACTGAGATAAGGTTGGAAATCTGAGACTCGATGAGGTAAAGTCTGGCTTGGAAGTGTCTCGTCATTGCCAAGGTCCACTTCATCTCACATTTAGACTGGTGAAGAGGGAGTCATTGACCTGGCGCTCTCTGCCTTCATTTAAAAGAAAAATCATTTTCAATTGAGCCCAAAATACATACTTATCGATATGCTACCATGTGCCAACAGCATCCATTTATTGAACATCTCAGTGCCTACCAGGTAGCTGGTATGGTTCTGGATATAAGGGTAAAGCAAGTAACATGAGGAGACAAAAGGGGGTATGGAAGTGAAAGTACAGCTGGGACAAGACTAACATAAAAAATTTGAGAATGAAGAATTCAAATTACTCTGTAATGGGTTGTTATGGAACAGTTTGAAAGTACCAGAATAATTAGGACAGCTGGGAGAGCCAAGGATGAGGTGGGTCCCTGGGTCTGATAAGGAATGTTCTTGAAAGCTAGGCAGGCAGCCTGGGTCAGCAGAACTAACCGAGGTTTTAACCAAGAGAGATAACAGAACCTCACCATCCTAAGGGTTAGCATGGAGCTTTGTCGCCTACTACCTGACCTCAGGCAAGATGCAATACTGCTTTCTCACCTGTATAATGGGACTAAAAATATCCGCCTCCCAGGGATTAAATAAGATAACATCTATGGAGTCTCAAATGTCAGATCCTTCCCTCCCTGGCTTCACTGGGAACTCTTATCATCCTTAATCAGAGGAATGAGATAGAGGACAGCTAGGTCCTTTCAAGGAGACAGTCTGGGGTGGGGGGCAGGAACAGGCTGGAGGGGGTCGTTGTGGGGAAAAAATGGGGACACATGTAACACTTCCAACAATAAAGATTTTTTTAAGACATGGTTTATTTTGGGACCACTGAGAAGAATTTGTGGAGGCTAGGAAGGGGGAGTAATGTGAGACAAAAGCTGCTGAAGCAGCTGCTGAGCCCTGGCTGGTGTGGCTCAGTGGGTTGAGTGTTATCCTGTACACCCAACGGTTGCCAGTCTGATTCCTGGTCAGGGCATGTGCCCGAGTTTCAGGCTTGATCCCCAGTAGGGGGCATGCTGGAGGCGGCTAATACAATCCATGTCTCACAAATCTGCTATTTCTTTCCCTTCGTCTCTATCTATAAACAGAAATTTTATCTAATAAAAGAGTAATATGCAGATTGACTATCACTCCAACACACCAGATGACTGCCCCCATGTGGTCAAAAGATCCTGCCCCCATGGGAACACAAGATGGCCAGCAGGGGAGGGCAGTTGGCAGGGACCAGGCCTGCAAGGGAGGGCAGTTGTGGGCAATCAGGCCAGCAGGGGTGGGCAGTTAGGGATGATCAGGCCAGCAGAGGAGGGAAGTTGGGGGTGACCGGGCCTGCAGGGAAGGGTAATTAGGCATTAATCAGGCTGGCAGGCGAGTGGTTAGGGGTAATCAGGCTGGCAGGCAGAAGCAGTTAGGGACAATCAGGAAGGTGAGCAGTTGGGAGCCAGCAGTCCTGGATTGTGAGAGGGATGTCCGACTGCCTGTTTAGGTCTAATGCTACCTGGATCGGGCCTAAATGGACAGTTGGACATTCCTCAAGGGATTCCAGATTGGAGAGGGAGCAGGCTGGGCTGAAGGACACCGCCACCCGGCCCCTCGTGCATGCATTTCATGCACTGGGCCTCTAGAGTGTGTGTGTGTGTGTGTGTGTGTGTGTAATGTGTGTGTGATGTGTGTGTGTGTGTATGTGTACACAACCTTTTAAAAATTAATCAAACAGTTACTGAGATGGTCCAGACATGAGATAAAGTAGGACTAGCCTGGGAAGATGCCCTGGGGGTGAAGAGGAGGTGGTCAAACCTTAAACCATATTGAGTAAAGAGCAACAACAGAGGCCAATTCTTTCTGTGAATTCCACCTAGTGACCAGGTCACCACATCAAGAGTAACTAATGAGATGTGGTATGGGCTCTTTTAAAAAAACCAAAAACATATATCAAGAAGAGTTAAGTTATTCAGGGATCTATTTAAAACAATTATACTTCTAACTACATTTTTATATGATCAGCACCAATGAAGGTGTAGAACATCACCTAAGAACTTTTAAGAAGCAACAGTCCTTAGGCTGAAATACTTGAACCAGTTGGTTCTTCAGAGATAATGCACCAATCTATGATGATGGCATTCTTCTATATTTTCTATTGAACTAGACGGCAAAGAACTTCACCTGAGGCAGCCCTGTCAGGAAGAAATATAATGTAAGCTATCGATGTGATTTTAAATTTTCTAGCAGCCAGGATCAGGTGTAGTTAATTTCAATAATAGTCCATTTTAGCCTATTATGTCCAAAATATTATTTCAACATGTAATCAATATATACAGATATTAATGAGATCGTTTACATTCTCTTTTTCCTACCAAGTCTCAAAATTCAGTCTATTTGGGACTTCAAGCAACATCTACACTCTAACCAGGCATATTTCAAATGCCCAATCGCCATACATGGCTCAGGGCTACTGTCCTGGATCATGTAGAGATAGACAACCTTCAAGTCTCCCGTTGAACAAAGTCCTTACTCAATCGAGTTTTTCACTGGAAACTCACCTTGAGGGAGTCACTTACTGCCGCTAAACATCTGGAGTGAGAGATAAAACGCTAAATCACATCTGTTCCCTGGCTTACAGCCCTGAAATATCTTTCCTTTCCCTTAAGATAAAGACTAACCACTTCGGGATCTCTCCCATTCAAAAACTAGAGTTTGTCACACTAAGTTTTATGGATCCTTAAGTAATATCTTGATACCTTATCTCTGTTATAATGGAGATAACGAAAACCTTCCACAAAGCATACTCTACCTACACTGTCAAGCTGGTTGTTTCCATAACACACCAAAAACCCAGAGCTGATCCAGCTAAAAAACACCTTTGACCAACAAGGGCTTTTTTGAACTTGGCAGTTGGCCTGCCTAGCAGCACCCAGCATGGTAGCTAAGAACATGGGCTTGGAGTCCACTTGCCTGAGTTTGAATCCAGTTACTAATTAATGGTCCGAACTTGGTAAACTGTGTGGCCTCTCTGTGCCTCCATTTCCTCAACTGCAAAAAGTGGTTAAAAAATAAAAAAGGTGAGCCGTTTGGATCAATGGCTAGTGGGTTGAACTGCAGACTGAAGGGTCCTGAGTTCAATTCCCTAGCCCAAGCCCTGGTTGGGGCTCATGTAGGAGGCAACCAATCAATGTGTTTCTCTCACATCGATATTTCTGTCTTTTTCTTTCTCTAAAAATCAATGAAAAAATATCCTTGAGTGAGGATTAAAAAAAAAAAGTGGTACTAGTTCACAAAATTATAGTAAGGATTAAATGAAGTGATACGTAAAAATTATTCGGGTACATAATCAGTCACCAATAATTCTTAGCCATGATTTCCATGGACTTCCCCAGTCCTCCAGAAACACCAGTATCATGTGTCTCCACAACCTGAGAGAAGTTTGCAGGCAGTATTGCACAATGAAATGAACATAGCTGACCTATATTCATATCCCCTCACTGACACCTAACACTAATGTGACCACATGCAAATTACTTAGCCTGCCTGAGCCTGTTTTTTTCATATGCTAATTGGGAATAACAATAACATTGCATCCACTGTACAATACCATAGTGAAAACTAGACAACAAACATAGGAGATAATCTGGCCTTCGAAAATACAGTGCCTGCCTTCTCTTGAGTACCATTAGCATCTCCCCCTTCCCTTCTCCATCAGGGCCTGTTGCTCTGAATGCATTAGTTTCTTCTTACCATGTCCTTAATCATCACTAAAATAAATGCTACCTAGCAAGTCATCGTGACCACTGGCTCTGAGGAGGCCTAGTCTATGAAGAGTATGGTGATTTCCTTCCATGATGATACATCCTCACAAGGTTGGAGGATGTCTCCTGAATATCCCCAACTTCCTTTAAAAGGATACAAAGCATTTGTCACCCATGGGTGAGTCATCATGGAGTACTGGAAAGGGTTGGTCAGAAGACAAGTTTTGGGACTTTGTCCAGGCTTTCAACCAATTCTGACTTTGGGGAAGTCACTTGACCTCTGTGAGTTGCAGAAAGCAAATTTGCTTCATGAAGTTGTTGGAGAGAACAAATTTACCTAATGTTCACTGAGAGTCCTTGGATACGAATTTATAAAGAGCTTTGCATATCAATGTAAGGCAGGGATGAGTTATTGAAACCCGACTTCCACACTTCTGGGTGTTAGTAGTATATTTGCGGAATTTGCTCTGAAATACAGAAGGGAACTCTCACTTATATGAGCTATGGCATCTCCTACCTTATTTTCCAGTTCCAAAGTCAGATCTGGAGATCCAGACCTCTGACCTTGAGAGCAGGAATAGAATAAGGCAAAGGCAAGGAGCCTGGGGCCAGGGTGACTCACAGCTGTGGAATTCATTAACCAGTGAAATGCTCTCTGCATTTCTCTTCCATGTCAGGTCTCTGGGTTAGCAAAGCATACATGACAGATGGAAGAAAAAGGCCTATTTCTTTGTAGACCAAATATTTTTATATGCATACATACGTGCCTACATGTGTCTGTGTATGCTTCCAGATATGAATGCAAAGATCTAAGCAAATCATTCCTCTATTAGATTGTACAAAACCAGAAACCAGCTTTATGTTTTGAGAAAAAGGTGTTTTGAGAAAAAGGTGTTGTCTTTTTTGCCACTAGCTCAAAATTTGGCAAATTAAACCCCATAAATTATTTGACACGATTAGCAATTTTAACTTAGAAATCTAAGGGAAGAGCAAGAGAATTCCTTAGATAAGCCATTAAAATTCGAAAACACTGTAAGACTGCAGTTGTGTTGTTATTGGGTAGGACATGGGGATATGCAGGTTGGATGACAAGCTTAATGATTCCAGAATTTAAAAAAATAATCTACAATCATAAAAGAGAAACATGCAAATTACCATCACTCCGCTATGTTACCAGTCAGAGTGAGTATGCAAATTAACCTGAAAACATGGCACCAGACCCGCCTCCCACTGCTCTGGGCCTGTGGGAGTAGGAGAAGTCGGATGCCAGCACCTGAGGCTGGCTGCAGCTTGGGAGATGAAGTACCTGCCTGCCCCCTGATCACAGGCCGCAGACAGCAGCAGAAGCCTCCTGTCCGCCTGCCCCACGTCCTAGGGGAGACAGAGAAACTGGGTCCCAGCGCCTGAAGCTGGCTGCAATCCTGGGAGAGGAAGAAGCCACCTGCCCCATGATCCCAGGCCACAGCCAGCCAGAGAAGTTGCCTACACTGAGGACGGAGAAGCTGCCCGTCTGAGGTCCAGGTGCCAGCACCTGCAGCTGGCTACCACCTGGTAGAGGGAGAAGCTGCCCACCCCTGTGGTCCTAGGCCACTAACACTTACAGCTGCAGCCCAGGCGAAGCCATCTGCCCACTATCCCCTAAGGCTGCAGCCAGCCTGGGTGCCTATGGCTGAGAGGGAGGGAAGCCTGGATGCCAGGTGCCTCTGGTCGTCGGCAGAGGGAAGTCTGGATCTTGGGTGCCTGTGGTGGGGTCCTGGATGCAGGGCAAAGGCAGAGGTGGTTAGGGGCTATCAAGCCAGCAGGGGAGCAATTAGGGACAATCAGGCTGGCAGGCAGAAGAAATAAGGGGCAAGCAGGCAGGCAGGTGAGTGGTTAGGAACCAGCAGTTCTGGATTGGAGGGGATGTCTGACTACCAGTTATTCCCTGAATAGTCCCAGATTGGAAAGGATACAGGCTGGGCTGAGGGACAGCCTTCCCCCTTAACCACCCCAAATGAAGCCTGTATTACATGCTCATGTAGACAGCTACATAATCTTTTGTCTAAGTTGCACATTTGTTAAATGGGTGCCAGGATTATTCTAGAATAGGAAAGGACCTCGAACAGGACATTCCAAATATCTTGTGCTTGGATTTTTCTCACACAGCTGTAGCTATACAACTCCATTAAACCAGCTGCTAATAATTTTCAAATGGACCATCCATTCTACCAATGACCTTGGGCCACCACCAATTTCACACCTCATCTTCACGTCTTAATCAACCACTTCAAATGGAATCCCTTCCTCTTTCAAAAGAGAAATGTTTTTGAAGAAAGACTGTTGATCATGTAACTTCTTTGTCAGTAGGGAATTTGTCTAACGTGGAATTTAACCTACAAACCCCAATCCTGAGATTTTTCTCTGAAGCAAGGTGAAAAACTAATTTTTCCCCCTGGTTGAACAGAACAGAATGCATGGATGGGTCTCTCAGGGCCCTGGAAAACTCTCTTGAATGTGCTTGATCAACAATGGGAACTCATCCAGAGTGAAATATGCCAGGAAAATATATCCTAAGCTACTTGAGATAAATCTAAGAGAACGTCACTTTCTCCCATCCAAGCACTAACCAGGCCGGACCCTGCTTAGCTTCCGAGATCAGACGAGAGCGGGCGCATTCAGGGTGGTATGGCCAGTAGACAGAACGTCACTTTCTGTATAATTGAGGGTGTGGGGAGGAAAAGAACTTATGGAAGTGATTTCATTTTCAGATGTGAGTTATTAATGGGACTGAAGATGATGCGGAGAGAAATCAGAACCAGGAAAACAGGAGTGCCAGGACCAAAAGGAATGTCCTTTTCTTAGGCTTGGAACCGAAAATATTTTTCTCTCTCGTGACCATCTTAACTTCAAACGCAGAAGCCAGGAATGTCAATCCTTATGGAGCTGCTCTGGCTGCTTACTAATGTTTCCATTCTTTCCACAGAGAAGGGGGAAGGCAGCCCATTGTGTGTCTCCGCCAACAGAGATGAGAAAAAAAAAAATCACTTGTTTTTAAACTTTTGGAGGACACAGATAACTCAGGAAGAATGAAAACACAGAGAGGAAAATAAAGACTATTTTAGAATTACATGTTAGATTTTAAAAATCAAAAAGGTTGGAGATTCAAGAAATGTAGGAACTTCCAGGAACAAAGAGACAGGCTTCATCTGTGTGCTAAGGAAATAATGTTTTTTGGTGTGTTTTTTTTTTTTTTTAATACCTCTTTTTTGTTTTTTCTTCAGTGCTTTTGTTCCAGGAAGACCTTCTCTTCATTACTGTAAAAATATCAAATAGTCTTCCATTTCCTAGAAATTGATCATCTCCTTTTCCAGACGCTATGGTCTCTGTTCTACCTTTGACTTTTTACTAATTCTCATCAAATTAGCTCCAAACCTTGATTTCCTGTACTAGCCATAGTCTTTGTCAAAAAAAAAAAAAAAAAAAAAGCTTGCCTTATTCTTTACTCAACCAGAAGGGTACAGAGGAAACCATCAGATATTAAGAATGCCATGTCTAGTCTTCATGAATAAAGGTGAGAAAATGGCTTGGGAAAGCATCTCCTTTGTTCACAGATTGCTGGCAAGCTTCCAAACAAAAATATTCAGTAATCTCATGATAATTGGATAACACTCCATTATGCACGCCCGATGATGCAATATTGTTTCATGTCGCAGCATGATGCAAGTGACATGAGCTCTGGAGTAGAGGACATAGATAGGGGATGACCTGGAATTCCATACCAAAGCATATACGCTCTGACTAGAGGTACTGGGCTCACCTGAGACATTCGCCCATTCTTGTTAAGTGGAGACAAGTCTCAAATATTTCTCGTCACAAAGGATATTCAGCCTAAATGAATCAAGTACCACGTAGTGTTCTTTATATGTGCCTGAAAGTGGACTCTAGGAATGGGTGGAAGGATTTCCCCTCAGATGTCTGGGCAACATCCAAACCAAAGAATGAGTCCAGAAGAAGAGGGACTTTAGGTGTTGCTGGAATTTCTGAAGAACATACACGGAGGTGAGGGTGGAACACAGGCTGACAACAGATTTGAAGCGTTAAGGACATCCACAGCCTAGTCAAAGTCAGAAAAGACTCACAGAATGTACTTGTTATTGCCTAAGGAGCTAACTGTATAACCAGATTCTAAAAGCTTGCAGCAGAATGATATCCAACGACTCAAAGGTCAACCAGTGCAGGAAAAAAACCTCATCTAAGAAGCCTGTAGGCATTTTGGAAGGATGGCAGAGGAGTGTGAAATCTAGTCTAGAACACAGAGCGCTCAAAGATGACATCGTCACCATTAGTTGGTCTGGAGATACATGTATATCAATGCTACTTGCAGCTTCTAAGGGAGTGATCCTGCATCCTGATCACACGGGTACCCCAAAAGGTCTGAAAGAATGGATGACAAGGAAGATACCCAAATAGCTTTATTTGGGGGGAGCTGACCTTCAGCAATTACACAGGAGTGTACCGAAGCTAAAGAATACGCATTGCAGCGCATCCCTTGAAGTGTGGCAATGTGTTATACCCGCTAACTACTGGAGAAGTGAACAACAGATTATGGGCTTCTAGAAGTTAGGGTCACCCTGGCCAGTGTGGCTCAGTAGTTGGAGCATTGGCCCACACACCAAAGGATCACAGGTTAGATTCCCAGTCAAGAGAGGTATCTGGGTTGCCAGGTCCCATCCCCGGGCCCCAGTCAGTGAGCTTGTGGTAGGCCATCAATCAATGTGTCTCTCTCACATCAATGTTTCTTTCCCTCTCTTTCTCTCTCTCCCTCCCACACGCCCCAACCCCCGCCACCTCCCCCCTTTTCCACTCTCTCTGAAAGTCAACGGAAAAAATATTCTTGGGTAAGATTTAAACAGTAAGTAAACAAATAAAAGAAAGAATTTAAAAATTAAAATAAAAGGCAGGGTCTGAGCCTCAGTTTCTGAAATCTCCAACAGCGCAAAGCCTGCCAAGCAGTCAAATGCTCAGTAAATGTTTGAATGAATGATCAAAGGAAAGAACAAGAGTTAAAGACAGGTAAGGGTGGTCTTCAACGTCGGGGATCGGGCAGTCTTCTTTCAACTTATGAAGCAGAGTCTACGCAGGGAAGGCCTGTGCCATACCAATGGCAAAAGCAAATCAAAGAGAGGGGCAGGGGACGCACAGTCAGACAGAGAGCCTTCGCCAGCCCTGTTCCCTTTTAACCACACTCCCTCCTACATACACCCCAGCCCATCGCTGGCATGACTTTCAAATCCAAAAGACAGCAGCAGCGACAGCAACAACCTGAGCTCATTAAGGATCACAACAGGGGAGGAAAGAGACAGGAAAGTTTTACAAGATAAATGGAGAGGCAGCAATTTCTGAGGCCTCCCTTTAAAAAAAAGGGGTGGGGAGGAAGGGTGTGTTCACAGGGAGTGGAAGTACTAACTTCCACCTAGGTGCCCCATTAGGCCAATATTTTGCAAAACCAGGTGTGTGCAATTTGCTTATTAAAGTTGTCACCCTGGGGCAACTGACAAGACTCATCAGTCCTGGAAGACATGTGCTATGACCCCAAGGCAAGTTAAAGCATATCCGGAATATTTTAAGCGAGAAAGAGAATCTTTTTGTTAAAGTGAAAGAGGGCTATTTTACTGAAACGACTGGGAGAGAAAGGAATTGAGAGAGTGGCTTGTTCCCAGTTTTATGCAGATAGTAGACCATTACTTTCCAAAAACAAAGGCTCCAGGTTAGATTGAGCTTTTCCAACTAGGGAAATTGATTCCCTCCTGGAAGTGAGGGCACTTCAAAAGGAAATGGTCGGGCAGAGGGCAAAAGCTCAAAGGAGAGCCACCTGGCCTGCACACTAAGAGGTCCCTGAGTCAACCTTCTTGAACACCAAGATCTCTTAGCGATCTAGACAACTCTCCCTCCTCGTCTGCTAATATGGCGGAGACAGGCATGGATGTGGAGTGGCCCATGGGCACAGATGGCAACAGCGCTGCTTAAGAGCTGTCTGCGGCCGACGATGCCCAAGAACAGGAGAGCTTCGATTCTGTTCTCCACGCCAGCCCAGAGGGGCAAATGAATGCACCTCCGTGGAAAGTGCCATGGGCCTTTTCTATGTTGGCATCGCTGGCATTCATCTCAAATTAGATGGTAACAAGTTGCTCTCCCTCTACCTGGCAAACACTGACCCTATTCAGGGCAAAGTATGATCACACGGACTCTGTTCATCCGTAAAATAACCATGGCCGAGCTCTAGTGGTAGGTGGCCCCTATCCTGCTATCCTGTGACCAGGTCTCATTGACGTGACAACTCTCACGTGCCTCGCCCTGTGCTAGACCATCACAAATCCACTGCCTTGTTCACACTGCCAGGCTCCTTTACACCCCACCTGGGACCCCACAACAGTTTCCCTTTGGAACGGGAAAAGGTTCCAGAATGATACTGAAAACCCTGTGAGGATCATATTACCGGAAAGTTTATGACCAACGTTTTTCCTTCTAAATTTACCACAGAAACTACTCAAGAATACTCCAAAAAGTCCTCTTGAATCAGTTTCATCAAATTGTACGGGATCTATCGATCCTAATAGGCTACGAGACAGTCATGCCCCCTGTTCATTTTTCTCATTAAAATATAAAATAAATAAATAAAAGGCATGGGGGAGGGGGAGAGTTCACTGTGTGTTTGGCTTTGTTCCTCAAGATCTAGAGGGTTTTTATGCTACTTAGCAATAGAGTTACCTTTAAATGTTCTTGGATTCCATTTCTCCATAAAGCGAGATTAAATAAATAAATAACCTCCGAGGTTCCTTGTAGTTTCACAGTCACATGACTTGTAACAGGTCGGAAACCTTTAATGAAATGCCTCGGGGCGGTGATGATCAGGGTGCCGGGGGCCGGAGTGGCTCTCTTCTACAACTGAGCTGGGTGACCCTGGGCAAGGTTAGGACCTTTCCGACCCACCTACAAAGGGGACGGATTTAGTAGATGGATGGTCCATGAGGTCCCACAAAGCACGTAGGCATTGAAAGGCAAGCCGTGGACAACAGGCAGAACAAGTGGGAAGGTGATGGTAAAACAGGGAGCTGAGTGACCCCCTCACCAGTGTCAGGGTTGGACTATACGACAGCGCAGAGAGCGCTTCGGGCTAGGCGATAAAACTCCTGGTGAAACCCTTATCCTTGGGCAAGGATGTAGAGAAGAGGGGACTCTTGCGCACTGCTGGTGGGAATGTAAATTGGCACAGTCGTTATGAAAAACAGTACAGAGGTTCCTCACATAATTAAATATAGCAATCCCATTTCTGGGGATATACACAAAAGAAACAAAATCAGTATCTAAAAAAAATATCTCCATTCCCATGTTTACACAGCATTAGTCACAATAGCCAAGTTATGGAAACAAACCAAGTGCCCATTAGAAGATGAATGGACAAAGAAAATGTGATATCTATCTATCTATCTATGTATCTATCTATCTATCTATCATCTATCTTCCTATCTAGTTGAAATGGTGCTGAACAACCCAGTTACCTTCGGAAAGTCACTTGGGTAACTGTTCTGAATGAGCGTTTCCTCCTGACTAAATATCCTCTTCTTGGGCTTAAAACATTTGGAAACAGGAAGTCTTCATGGACACCAGGTGAGAAAGTGTCCGGTGGGGAAGAAGGCTGTGATTTTAAAACACGTAATTGTAAGGGACAGCAACTGTGGGGAAGTGCCACCGTCTGTCACTCACCCCCTCCCACCCTCTGCAGCAGCCTCTGCCTGATCTCCTCGCTCCTTTCCAACAAGCCTAGACAGGGCAGAGAATCCTCAAAGCCCAGCTCCAGGCAGTCTCCACCAATCAATCAAAATTGGCACAAGGAATAAAGCCCATTTGCCAACACTGTTGTAGCGGAATAGGCAGAGATGGCCAAGGCAGGAACTGAAATTCCATTCCAGGCCTCCCTAACTTCTCACATTGTGGACTTTGGACATATGGCGTTAGCCTCTCCAAGACCTGCAAAACGCAGGGGTTGGTTGGGCAGGGTGATTGCATAGGTCCATTCCAGCCTGGGATTTCATTTCTTTGAATATAGCAAGTGACTTGATATTCCCTCCCTTCTGGAACTCACCTCCTTGAGTTCTATGTAGTTGACACTTGCAATGTACGGGCGCATCAAGATTTCGGATGTGCTCACAGATGACATGTGGATCCTCAAGGCAAGCACTCGGGTATTTTATTTATAAAGCCGGGAACCAGCCTTATTGCCAACATGCAGTGGCTTGAATTCTGAGCGCTGGATACCCTTGAGTCATTATCAACTTCCGAAATAGGCAGCACATTCCCTCAGCTGGACAGAAAGACATTTCCAGCTTTACAGTCATTTTAGATTTACATAAACACATTGGAGTCGAGAAAGCTTCAAGAGTGGTCTGGTGAGGTGACACTCTCAACCCCCTTCTTACCACCCCACCCCCCTTTTCCTTCTGCTCTAAATCAGTAATGTTCAATGATCTGCTCTAAATCAGTAATGTTCAATGACTCATCATGCAGCTTCCCTCCTCTCATGCTAAGGCCCCACACCAGCTTCTTGGGGATGAGTTACCTCTTGGTTATGATCTAGTAAATCAGAAATTATTCAAGTCTGTTACTTGGTTGAAAACAGGCATCACACATCTTTTAAGCTACCTTGAGCATACTTTACCTTTTCCCCAGGGAAAGCAAAAGCCTCCAACTATCTAGATGAGAAAACAGCCAAAGAGCAAGTCATCATGAGAACTCATGACTCTCTGTAATCCTTTCTTTCTCTTCAAGTGGTTTATGCACCAGTAGGGGTTAGGGTGCCGGTAGGAACTGGAAACATGCATGAAATCAGATGGGTCCAAAACACCAAGCAGTCCTCAACATCGGTCCCATGTGCAGGGGAGCCAGTTCAAGTTGTCCTTGTTCTGAAGTTCTGATGGCACATGAGCTCTGTACTATAGGCCTAAAGGGCAGCTGGGGCAGGACAGGATCGTCTGCCACGGTGATCTGAGTCACTTCTCAGCAACATCTCAGGGTTAACAAGATCACATGTTCAGCTGCTACTTAAAGTCTTGGAGGCACTTCAACCTCTTAACTTGGGTAAGCATTAGAAGCCTAGTAGGTAGTGTCCAACTCCTCAAAATAACTTGAAGAGACTATCTTCCATTCTTGGAGTTTCTGAGCATGCCAAGGACATAGCCATGAGTTCTTAGGCCATGACCCACTATTTTGTTACTAACAAATTACTATCAAGAAGAGAAATTTCCTCAACTTGCTTCCTTCTAGTCCATTTTTTCTTCTCTGCTACTTCTAAAACAACATTCTCCTCACTCCCTGAGACTTAAAGTTCGAAGGAAGACTAGAGAAAGATCATCAAATACATTTTGCAATGTTTGTTCTGCAGCCACTCTCTTGAATGCATGCAGGATGTTTTTGGGGTGCTAGTGATGATAGCTGTTTTTGGGGGATAGACAGTACACGAAGAAAAGAAATAACATCCCTGCTTTTTCTTAGGAAGCCAAAGTGTCTGATCTGTCCAATTTTGAAACAGGGTCATTTTCCTTTTTGTTGTGATGAGTGCACAAAGCAGCCTTAAGAAGGTTATATTGACCACACACATTGCTTTGAAGCAGCATCTTCTTTCCAAGTTACTTCTACCTCTTGAGGGAATGTTTACTTAGCTGGTTCAGCCATTCACTCATCCATTAACTGCACCCTGAAGATCAACTACTTATCAGGAACACCAGTAGAACCCAGATCAGGGTGATTCTGTAGTCAAGGTCATTCTGATTCACAAATGGGTCAGCTTAGCTGTGGCCCAGTATCAGAGGCAACAGCTCCAAACCAGGTCAGGCAGGCAGCCATATGGAGAAAGTCCTTGGTCAACAAGCACATCTCTTTATTGTTCATAGGAAAACAAAACAAAACAAAACACACCCGGAAGCTAGCTGGATGGATCAGTAACAAGTCCTTTGTATACAGAAATCAACATAACATAACTTCCCTTTGTTTCTGCCAAAGGTATTAATATGAAAACCTGCATCCAATTTAATTGACGAATGACAGATATTCTGCTAACACAGTCTCTGGGCTGGAAGCGGGTCGGGCAGAGGGAGTAGGGGGGAGGGGAGCGACAGGGCAGTGGGGGGTGATGGTAGAGTATAGTAAGTAGCCTGCCACTAAGATGACATTTCCCAAACCTAAATCATTTGGTATACAGTACCCTTAAGGTGCCCTGGAGGTACTGAATTCCCAGGGAAGAAAAAACGAAAGCCTACTCCATAGCTCAAATTATTAGCAGTTACAAATATCTAGTTCTGACAGCCATCTCTTTTCCCTTTCCTACTTCCTGCACAGGAGACATAAGAGCACAGTGGCTGCTTCTTCCTCTCGTGCCTAATGATACTGAATTCTCAAGAACTGTGCTTCCTAAATTTGGCTTCTAGGGTTCCACCCTAGACCTACTGAATCCCTCTCCTGTGGTAGAACCTAAATATCTATTTTTAATAACCTCCTTTTTGGTTCCAAGTTCTCAGAGTGATTCTGAAGAGCAGCCCAGTTTAGGAATCACTGCTCCATGCCACAATTATGGTGAATTAAAAAAAAAAAATTTTTTTTAAAGGAACTGTCCACCCCATCCCACCCCCTTCCCCACATATGTGGCTCCTCCAACATTTTCGGTATAAAGCAATGAAGAGAACAGAACAGCTTCCCCCACTACACCCAAATACCCAGCAATTAGCAGACTAGACCCACAGATTCTTCACATTCTGAAGCTGTTAAAACAAACACTGGGTGTCTGATGCAAAGTTTGCTCAGCAGCTCCCATGATTGTGTGGGCTCCCCTCTCCATCTGCGTGAGCAAGCCAAGGCTGCTGGTTCCAGGTAAAATGACAGTGAAGGAGCCTCGGTCTTCCACTCTGGACTCCATCCAACCTCACACAAAGATTGACTAATCCCTTGTTGGCGATACAAAATTAATAATACAAACAAAATCACCTGCCATTCGCCAAATCTAATCTAATCATTCCTTGCAGTAATAATTTTTACTCAGGATAGTTCAGCTTCAAACTTGGCCTGGCATGCACAAGGAATGAACTAACGACGCTGGCCTTCTGTACAAGGTACTGTGGGAGAAATGCAACTCCTTAGAACAGACTGGGATGAAATGGGAGGATTAACATCGGAATTAGTAAACAGGGCCATGAAGAGAAGAAAAGTCTTTTCATTTTCCATCCACATGCGATTCTGCCTTCACGGGGCCTGCATTAATATGGTCTCGGCTTCAGAAAGGCTTCGACTTTCCTGCTGTTATCCTAGTCTTGCTTTAACACATACTTTATATTAGAATGCGTTCCAGGAAGCATATGGCAATAGAACTAGGTCAACCATTAACCAAATAACAGGAAACTGCTCTGCAGCGCACACCCTTCAAAAGCTTGCTTATTGAGCTGGCTCTTCAGAATATGTCCTTCAGTGAGGTTGAAACTAGCAGGTCCCATGGGTTTTTTTAATGCTGCAAGGTCATCTCATACCTAGAAGGCTTCTTGCACATACTAGACTTTCAATGGTCTAAATCATTCCATTGAAACATTCATTCAAGAACTAAAGTCAAAGGTGAGGAAGCATGTTTTCTGAATCTGATTGAGCGTCTTCAAAGAATGTGACTATGATCCTGGTTCCATTGATTCATTCTTTCAATTCTGTTAAATTGATAGGAAACACTATCTTCTCATCTTGTCTTTCTCTACCCACCTCCCCATATTTCTTGTTTTCAAGCCACAGTCCTTTTAGACTTCAGAGGTCAAATAAAGTCTTAGAGGAAGCTCTGTCTTCCTTTTTCACATAAAACTACAAATGAGTTTCCTCCAGAACCATTGGCCTTGAATTGCTGAGTATTCCTGAGTTTGAATTTTTCCCTTCCAAACTTTCAGACTCAGTTCTACAAAATCTAACTTTACATCGCCCTGCAGAGTCATTCACGTAGGGTCATGCTAGTAAACTACCAACCATCACCCTCTCCCTGGCTTCTTTAACCCAGATTACATATCCGGCATTCCTATTTGCAAAATATATTTCATATGGACCTTAGAGTTGGGCAGTTTCCCTTGATGAAGAACTTACATTAACTCTCATTTTTTTTAAGTTAAAACGTCAGTGCCAAATCTCCACTTACTGAAGCCGAATGCCGAACAGGAACTGGAGGAGCACTTATTGTTGAGAAGACACTAAAAGATAATGTTCCGTTTCAGAAATCCAGGTGTATTAAAGGAAGATATTTAAAAGCAATATGACCTTTTAAAAAGTGCTGGATCTGGTTACGGACTGAACACACGGACCACGTACAGCTGCCTGGGCACAGTGCGAGGCACTGGCAATACAGGCGAAGGAGGGGAAACCGTGGGCCTGCCTTTCTGTGGCTTCCAGTCTCTCCCCACTCCGTAATTAATGATGAGGCAAACCAGTGGGCTGGCTTTCAAAGTTGATTTGGCTAAATTTTAACTAAGATCTTTTTTCCCCTGAAAATAGTCAACAAGGCTTCATGGAGCACCAACATATGGCGCACTGGATTAGGGGTCAAATGAAAGAGGCTGGCAAGAGTCGTTCATATGGTGCCGTCTTTGGGATTCTGGACACCCAAATACTCCTAACCCAGGCTCTTCTTGGGAACTGTCAGGCTTTTCTTTTAAAGAAGTTGCTTGTATAACCATAGTCAAAACAAAACAAAAACCCAGAACGTCATCTGAGGAATTTAATAAATAATCTATTACAGAATGTTCAAGATAGTACAAACAGAGGGTAAGGCACTTTTTCTTCCCCTTTTACAAGATTCAGAGTCATGTTTCATAGAGGAGCACACTGCCTTTTAAAAGTCACCCTACACGAGGATCCTGCCCGGCCTCTAAGGACAAGAAGCTCAATATTTGTCAGCCCCACCACTACAAGCCGCAAGGAGCCCCTCGCAGGGATGTCATTTGGATTCTCTGACTTGTAATCAGATAGTCACTGTCTATACTAAGTGTTCCGAAGGATGGGAGGAAAGGGAATTAGTATTTTTTTAAAAATATATTTTATTGACTTTTTACAGAGAAGAAGGGAGGGAGATAGAGAGTTAGAAACATCCATCAGCTGCCTCCTGGGGATGTGCCCGCAACCAAGGTACGTGCCCATGACTGGAATTGAACCTGGGATCTTTCAGTCTGCAGACCGATGCTCTATCCACTGAGCCAAACCGGTTTCGACGGGAATTCGTATTTTTATGTGCCCACTCTACCTCAGGTTCTGCACCAGAGATTTACATTCACACTCTCATTTATTCCCTACAAGAAGCTTACAGAGTACACTCCTCCTTTTTCCTCTCTCCCCCCCCCAAATAAAGAAAGCGAGGATCAGGGATTAAGTTATTCACTCCAAGTCACACAGCAACTCTCTGGCTACCTACCATGGCTCTCACTGCCAAGGTCTTCATGGGCCTCCCAACACCGATAGCACAGGCAGGGTTCCTTTCTATGGGGTCTCTGGGTCCGGCAAGTGTTCCTTCGAGGATGAGAGCACCCTGCTCCCCACACAATCTCCAGGCCCCTGGAGAGCAGGTCCTGTGTTTCTCAGAGTGCCCAAACACTGGGGATGGAACAAGGTCAGGCCAGTTCCTAAGATACAAAGCGAGATGAACTCAGTGGGTCCTCCTGCCAATTGCCCTTGTCCTTACTCATCTGCAGGAGCATGCCAAGGCCTGCCTGGAATGACGCAGGCAAGGGTCACCATGGGTGATGCTATACCCCTCCAGCCTGTTGTTACAAAATAAAAGCTCGGTGCTGAGACAGGCTGGCTCCTGGAAAACCCACCACCATTGTTTTGTGGGGATCAGGCTTCTTAAAGAAATCATTTGCATCTGTCAATCTCCACATTAAACTCAAGAGATACAAAGTAAAGAGAAGCCTAGAGGTAAAAAGGCCTAGGAATCTGCGGGACCCCATCCACCTCGGAAGGCAAAAAGTCCTGATGTTTCTGGCTGGCCGTTCATTTTCAATTCACAAAGGAGACAGAATTTCCCCTTTTACTGAAGTGCTGACGACAAACACATTTCAATAGGGGACTACAGATGAAGGTCCTATTTATGAAAGGCCCCACTTTGTGCCATTAATAAAAATGGAGCCCCCCGACAACCACTCTTTCTACTCTTAGCAGCTCCTCTAGACCGAGCCCAGCCAAGCAGGATTGCTGAAATGTAAAGCTACTTAACATAAACAAACACAGAGGCCACCCTTGGGTTAGGAGATGTGGCTAATTTTAGACGACTGTTTCGTATGGGATGAAATGGAGCCGGGCCTTCTCACTGGCTCCATGCAACCCTCGCGCCTACATTTACCCAACTCCACCTCAACTTTTTTCCCTCCACTCTTGGAAAACAAGTGGCGGGGCAGCTGAAAGGAGGAATTCATTCCTGCGCTGGGAGGTCTTCGCACCGGCCCGTCTGCTCCATGGCTTGCCGCGCGGAGAGGAATTCAGCTTTTAGGAACATCTGATGCTCGGCCGGGCCTTGCAAGTGTTTCGGCTGATCCGCATCTGAGAGGGTTCACTCAAGAGAAGCTGTGAAAATCCTCCTGAACAGGCAGCAGGAATCGAGAGAGCTCTTGGTGATCAAGTGCCACTCCATGGGTCCCCTTCCTGGGAAAGCTCTGGAAATACTCCACGCCTTGAATGCATACAGAACAGAGAGTCTCCGACGTTACCAACAAGTCAAATATCATCTGCAATGGACACAAGAATCCACTTTTCCAAGAGTCCGGTGACTTGATCTCCCTGTCACATAGCTGTGAAGTCCACTGAATGTCCAGCCAAGTGTACTTGTGAATTTCCTCCCCTCTCATGCCAACGAGAGGACCCGGTTCCAGCCTGGTGGCCTGATGTACTTGCTCATCAGTTTTCAGGTTTCACGAGGGAAAACAATCTACCCCTTAAACTGGAGAAGCTTTCTTTCCAGAACGAGACAATCCTGATGGCTCTCTCCAGTTACATAGCAATTATGTAATTGCTAAGCTTCTGCAGAATCACTGGAACCATTCTGCAGCCTTCTCCTGCCTACAGCTGCAGCACAGTGTTCCGAGATGATTGCAGCCTTTGAACGGATGACCGGTCTTCCAATCGGAGCACAAAGGGGTGTACAATGGGATTCCATCTCCAGCACAAAGGCGCTCCTGCCTCGAGAAGCCCTTTCTCCTCCTCCCAGGCTGTGCCGCTCACTCTTGCCTTTGCCCGCCCTCCATGTGTGCAGAGTGTGGTGCATTCTGTTTATACAGACAGGTTCCAAGAGAGGCAGATAATCAGCTGATGCTTTGCCATGAACCATGCACCAGGCAATCACTTAACACATAACATGGAAGCTCCAGAAGAGGACAAGATGCAAGGAGGGGCGGGAAGATCTCTCTAGGCTTCCTGCACTGGCATGAAATGAGTGCTTCCCTTCCTCCTGCCAGCTCCAATCCTTCATGTTGACATTACACATCCTGTCCTGGAGATCCACCCCCATGCTGCCGCTTGCCCAGCTGAATTATCTCCTGCGTCACAGCGGTGGTAACAGAACTGCTGGCTCGGCAGACCTGAGAGCCCCATTTCAACGCTTAATGCACTCAGCAACTGGACGTGTTACCCGTGCGCCGGGGCCGGTCTGTGGCCCTCTCAGCAGCCGAGCTATACTCGACCTAACCGTCTGCTAACCAGATGGCTGGTTTGCCTCTTGGGACCAAACTATTAAAACTTTACTTTATTAAATTCTCTGAAAACGTGGGGACAGTTTACAGCAGTGTGTCTGGTTCATCTCCAACAGGGTTGCTAAGATGAAAATGACCTAAAAATAACTGGAAACTCTACTACTTCACACCAACGGAGAACGAGATATTTCGGAGTAAATATTTAAATGAGGGATCTGCCAGATTACGTCCCCCAGCAGCACTGACTACATGCTTAGCAAATTATATTGTAAATATATACAAACAAAGACACCGAGATGCATGCGTCTACTGAGGGATCCATTCCCCACCGCCTGGAGCCACCGCTCACCATCATCAGGCTCCCGGCTATTTACATGCAGCTCAGGACACCATCTCCATCGTAATCACCCAATTACCACAACAAAGGGCCTAACACAACTGACAGAGATGGGACATCTCCTGGGTTCGACCACCTAGGCACACTGCAAGCCAGCTAGGTAGGCAAAAGGCGCTCAGCACAGGTTCTGGCTCCTAGATGAATGGACACGTGTTCCTTAAATCTAACAATCCTATAAAACACGTTCTTCCCAGCTCTATCATCATCCCACAACTGCTAACGAGGCGTGCAAAGCCAGGCGGCAGATGAATGGCAAGGAGCAAGCCATCTGCACCAGAGGCGCTGGATGGCCACTAATTGATTACTGCAAATGAACTGCAGAGGCGGCCTTTATTGGGTCCCTGGCAGGGTGCTGGGTGCTTTATATACATGAATGCCCCTTGGCCTTCGCCAGAGAGAATTCCATTTTAAGGATAAACTGGAGGCTAGGAGCAAATCAGGAGCCTGACCCGAATTAAGCCAATCACCTCTCTACTACTTTGTAGTCACAAGGAAGGAAGGACCCCACAATTTGTAAAGAACTGAACATGTGTGAGGGTGGCACTCCCAAATATAGCCCTCAGTTCCAAGGAAACGGGGGAAAAAAATCTTTCCACGCCCAGAGCTTTTCAGACATCCTAGGAAGTCAGAGTTTCAGACACTATTGTATCTCCGAACACTTCTTATTCTACGGAGGGCCCTCTAGGTTATTATAACCACTACCGCACCCAGAGTTACTCCTCCACTCCTTTAGTTGGGGCCCATCCTTTGAGGCCAAAAAAAGTCTCTCATTTGAAATCATCCTAGAGATCTGAACCCCAGGAAGTAAATGCATGTCTCTCTCTCTTCCTCAAATATCTCTGGACACGGTTTTAAAGTGGTGACTGTAAAGTTTCTTATAATTAAAAAGAAAACACAACCTCTTTGTCTCTGGGAATTTTCAAAATAAATAATGCATAATTCTTCTTGAGCAGTGGTCATCAAACTCATTAGTCAACAGAGCCAATATCAACAGTACAACGATTTAAATTTCTTTTGAGAGCCCAATTTTTTAACTTAAACTTCTTCTAACGCCACTTCTTCAAAATAGACTAGCCCCAGGCCGTGGTATTTGGTGGAAGAGCCACACTCAAGGGGCCAAACAGCCGCATGTGGCTCTCGAGTCGCAGTTTGCTGACCACTCTTCTTCACTTTTTTAACAGGTGAAAAATAAATCACTCTACTGTTACACCAAAGAATCACGTGCGTGTCCTTTCTCTGCCACTAACAGCACCACCACCACCACACACTACCACCAGGGAGGCCACCGATGTGCTTCTGACTTGGAGCAAACCAGGTTAGAGAAGTCCTGTTAGGCCCTATCATCACCACTTCACATTTTGAAATATCATCTACCCTGAAGGCATTCTAAAATTAGCCTCCTTACCCTGAGATCTCAAAGCATCTGATATTACAGTATGTTGGTAAGACCAAGTGGACATGGACTATTAAAATAAACACTTGCACAGAGAAGACCAGAGCAATTCTCAGCAAGACCAACCTATATGAGGGAAGTCAAAGAGGCACCTAACCTTTTAGAAGACAGAATATATCCAGTGTTTTCACTGCAGTAAGTAAATTTTCTTAGAAAAGCCATTTTGCCAGAATGATGCCAGACAATAGGAACAGTAATAGCATCTTTCTTCCAAAAAGCTCAGAGAAGTTCAGTGATTAAAAATGTGTTCCCCCACAAGACTTAAAGGAATCATTCTGCAAGGTTGGGATAGGCTTTGTTACCATGTACATGTTCTTGTCTAAGAGGACATGACATCAACCCTCAGGTTGTGCGCAAATCCCCATGGAACACACACACATCAGCTATAGAGTGCAAAAGCTGGAAAAGTCTACCCCAGAATGGGCGACAGCAATAAGCGCTACTCATCAGTTAAGGCAGACGTGGTACGAAATTCATCAGGCAGGATTCAAAACACCAAGTTCAAGACCAAGGATGAAACAATTCACATCTGGAAAAGCCCTGGGAGAAGATCTTGACCTCAGTTTCTCCATCAGAGAGGAAGGAAGAGACGATCATTTTTCAAGTACCAATTATGAACGATCATTTTTAAGTACCAATTATACACTTAACAGTTTTTAGGTCTATGTCAATTCCACAGGTTCTTATTATCCCCATTTCATTGGGTAGCAAATGGTGGGAGCAGAGAAGGGAAGTGGCTTATTCAAGGTTCTACAGCTAGGAAGGGACAGAGCCAAATTTCACCCTGTGCTTATATAGGGCCAAAGAGTGTGCTCCACCCACCACACGTTACTTCCTTAAGGAAGACATCTGCACTAAAAGATGCAGGTTCACCCAGAAATACGGAGAACTCTGCTCTCCTAATGTTTCAACAAAAAATAAAGTACCTCTCCCAGGGAGAATATATACACAGTTGATCCCTGAAAAGGGGGAGGGGCGCAACTGCCTGCACAGTCAAAAATCTGCATATAATTGAAGTCAACCCTCAGCTTACAGATTTCCAACCACGCATGAAAAAAATATATATATATACACATATATTTATAAATTTATACACACATACCTATATCTATCTATCTATTTATACACATACACACCCACATACACAGCAGCCAAGTTCCTAGATGTTCTTCAGACAGTTCAACTGCATTGAAGTGTAGCCCTGGCATGCAAATTTTACGTGCGTTATTTCCCCATATAACTTGCATGTCAGAAAGGGAAGGCTGCCAAGTGACAATCTGGCCCAGTGATTCACTGTGTCACACCAACATGTCCACTTCTGACACAGGTTGCTGTTTGTATTTCCTAGAAGTCCCTGTCTTCATTTGGGAAATAAACAGCAAACAGCGTCCTCCTCGGCAACGACGTGTTCTTTTTTCTGGGAGAAGACACTGGCGGCAAATGTCATGCATTTGGGGGAAAGAGGGTAATATAAAGTGGCAAGCTCTCGCTCTTTATTCCTTAGACCTTAACGATCATGTGATAAGGCAGTATCTTAAACACAGATGACTCTCTTTTCTCTTTCAAGATTATGCCTTATATAGTAAAAGACTTATTCAAATGAATCACATTAAGTCTACTGAGCAGGTTTCGTGTGCTGAAAGACACAATCCAGCCAATTTCGGGTTTTTATGGCTGAAGATTCCTATTTGCTGGTTTATGAATGTTTTCCAGCTATTCGACTCTCAGAACTTTTCTTTCTGTAGACAACAGGCTATACGATATGTGTATGGTCACAAAGTAATATTGCCACCACCCTTCCCACTAATGCGGGGAAATGATGGAGGTGTCAAGAAGGGAAAGGGGACAGTGGGACAGTGGGGACACTGGGAATTCACCACCATTCAGAAGCTGCTTCAAAAAAGATCACTAACACTTACCTGTGCTGGGGGTCAATTTTGGTAATTGTAGCTGACGTCTAGAAACAGGGTTATGAATATAATTATCATGAAGCAGCAACTGGGCAATCATAACCTAATTAAGCCCACTGACTAGATTATCGTTTTCTCCCTAATAAATACATAACATTTAACACTTGCTAATTTCAGGGTCTATGGGTGATATTCATTCATATTAACAAGCTACAGCCACAGGTCAGAGAAAGAGAATGGGGGAGGTACTCAGATTCTTGAGTCCACCAAGGGGTTAGGGATGGATTTCAGGGACAGCTTACATTGGTTCTTCAACCCCATTTCATTTCTCCGCCCCAGCCCACCCCCTCCAAGAGAAGAATGAGTGAAGAGAACTTCCATACAAGTTCTGGACACGATTCTGCTTTCTTAAGAACTCGCCATTTTATGTGAGCTGCACACGGCTTCTTCACGTGACAATGGAATCTGTCTTTGAAGATGTGATTTCCTTTTCTTTTGAGTAGAATGGAGGCTTCCTCCCCTGGATCTAAGTACAGAAACTTTAAACATTTACCTCCAGGACATGCTCTGAGGCTTCCTCTCCTGCCCTACCTCTCATGAGTGTATTTTCAAATTCAATGTCCTATTCCCAACTGGGTGTCACTGCAGGCACATGGATACAAGACCCAATTTACCTTCACTTTTTTGCAAATCCCCTGAGGGTAGTCTGGGTAGATTTCTCTTCAAAGAAGTGAGAGGGAGGCTGAAAAAGCAGGCTGAGGGCTGGTCTTGGAGAAAGGCTAGTGTGAGGGAGAGTCTCAGAGGGCTAGGCACCACTGACCGGGGTCTCAGTTAATGCTACCCTAAGACTTAGTGGAGTACATTAGAAATCTCATCTGGACAACCACAAGCTTCATATAGGTTAAATTTTACTCTCTTCAACTATGGAGTTATTTTTTAAAATATATTTTATTGATTTTTTTGCAGACAGGAAGGGAGAGGGACAAAAAGTCAGAAACATCGATGAGAGAGAGACATCGATCAGCTGCCTCCTGCACGCCCCACACTGGAGATGTGCCCGCAAGCAGGATACACGCCCCCGACCGGAATCGAACCCGGGACCTTTCAGTCCGCAGGCCAACACTCTATCCACTGAGCCAAACCGGTCTCGGCTGGAGTTATTTTTTATTCTGAGCAATTTCCCCCATATCTTAAGAGAACAATGGTTTTAGTAAGTTTAGTAAATACGAATGACAGGTAAAAATGGGTGACTTGGTGGCCTTCTTGTACACTTTACATACAGGACACATGCTTATCTTCCTCCAAGGACCTGGGGTCTGAGTCTGTCTGAACAGTTCCGTAACAACATTAAGATTTTATAAAAACGACTACTAGTTGCTTCGAGGTTAGAGAGTCTAGTCAGCAATTAATGCCCAATTCCCTGTCTCACAGAGAAGCTACTGTTCTGAATATCACAGGGATAGCTGGGCCTGTTCCATCTCCCTTAGCACATCTTGTTACTCTATTATGGGCATCTGTGGTCACCCATGAACAGCAGCTTCCTTACTGTACTGTGATGTTTCAGGGAGAAGCAAATAGAACCAAAACATTCATCATGTCTCCATGGTCTAAATAGAGCACATGATGATCACTGAAGGGCGTGGGGGACTCTAGCACCCAGCCTTTGAAGAGTATCTGCACTGTTTTCCCAAAGTTAATGGAGCTAATTTTCAAATATGTCTGTGCGGCTTCTGAAAAACCTTTTCGTGTCTACAGTCAACCAGAGCTAACACGGCACTGAGACCTTTAAAAGGGGCCCTAATGGGGCAAAAAATCAGATACTTCTCTATTTAAAAAAAAAAAAAGTCATACAGTATATCTTCCAGCCACAAGACAGGTGCTCTTTTTAAATATCCACATGTATAACTACTTTGCACCACTAAGCTCGACACAGTACAATTTAAAAATAGTTATTCTCTACATTTCTTCCTACATGGTCTCTTGCTTCTCCCTTCCCCCTGCTCCATCTCTGTAACTCAGAAGAGCACAAAGAGGTACTCCTCAGTTAAACACACTTTGTCAAGCTATTACAGTAAGTTATACCTCTCATATTAACTAATATATCACAATTAATTTTCCATTATGCTCAGATTTCCTTCCAGAACACTAGGATATATTCCTGGCATAAGCAACTGGAAGAGATAAACCATCAGGAACATAAGCTATTAGCATACTAAGTAATAACCAACGCCAGTTCCCACCAGCCAAGAGCCAGGAGGTAATTCCCCCACCCCCACACCCTGTGGCTCCATGACCTTGGGTAAATTACCTCCCAAACCTCAGTTTTTCTCTACCGTCTGAACAGTCTCTGGTTCATATTAAATGTTAAATAAGCATCACCTAGTATTCATATGAACTATTAGTCACTCCAGGAGGAGAAATAGCATTTTGTTGAAGGTCCATGGGGTCTTCCCACTCTATTGAGGAGTTGGCAGCATTTTTTGAGGAAGCAATCATATTTATTCTCCTTACAGACAGTAATCTTACCCAATATTAGAAGAAACAATATTCAACTGACAGCAGAAGAGAGAAGCTCTTTGCAGATGAATTCTGACATTCAAATGAAAATGGTCTCTTCCATACAGATTCCTTCCCCAATTATCACTACTGAATAATAATAGTCTCTGAGAAGATCATTTAAGATAGAAACCACTGAAGAAAAGGTTCTGACAACTACTTGTAATTGAAATCTTTGCATAATATACACCTGTTATCTATTTTTGGCCATATTTAGTCTATAACCCTAGTGTTCAAAAAATTGTTTTAAATATATTTTTATTGCTTTCAGAGAGGAAGGAAGAGGGATAGAGAGAAACATCCATGATGAGAGAGAATCATGGATCAGCTCCCTCCTGAAAATCCTCCACTGGGGATGGAGCCCACAACCTGGTCATGTGCCTTTGACTGGAATCGAACTTGGGAACTTTCAGTTCGCAGGCCAACGCTCTAGACACTGAGCCAAACTGTCTAGGGCTTATCCCACATGAAGGACCCTTACATCAGGTCCAATCCGGGCTGAGTGATTGATGCTCGATTGATGACAATTGGTCACAACACAGAGGGATGATGTAATTAGGGATTGGAATAGCTAAACATTCTAGACCACAGTGGCCTTACTTCGGATTTTAAAATTCCACGATTGGATTGACAGGGCAGCCTGTGATCTGTGGCTGAAGCAAATGGCTAAACCCCAACTGGACAATAAGTCTATTCCTTTCCCCTCTGAAATAAGCATGTCTTGGTTCTTCATTTCTTGTAACACCCAGAGCGTAGGTCGAGAAGCTCTATGGATAACTTTAGAGAGGACTATCGCATTTTCTTCCCATTAATAATGCAGCTATTGACTGCTGTGCTCTAGTCTCTACTTCATTCATTTTCCAGGAAAACCTCCACCCAGGCCTACTTACCCAGTTCTCCTTCCATCTGTCCTTTATCAGAAAAGCTGCATTTGTAACCCCAACGTCACATAAATTCTCTTCCCAGCCCAATTCTATTTTTCACAATAAGAACAGACCTAAGAATGTGGGTCTGAGCACTGGTCTTCATATTTCACATGCAATAGGTACCAAATTACAAGGTCTTTTTCCACCGGCTTTATTGTTTTCTTAAAAGCAATGCCTTTTATTCTTCCTTGGAGGCTCTTCCCAGTGGACAGGCCTCTTCTATTTTCACTTGTCAATCATTCCCCCCTGCCTCTCTTCTTTTCCTTGTCCCATCCAAGCGGTCTCTCCTTCCCAGCAAATTTCCACCACGTAATTATGGCAATGCTTCAGCCTACTTTTCTGTTAGCTTAACAACCCTGTCTATTTTCTACTTGTGCTGATGCTACTGTTTGCTTTTCTGACGGGCTAATCCGTGTATCCTTTCAAGGCCTAACTCCCCCTACCATGATAGCAGCTGGAGCTCTAATTCACAGGTGCCTTCCAAAGCTTTTCATTAACAATAGAAATGAGATGGTTTATAAGCCCATTTCTTAATCTGCAGGTGAGTATTGGAACCTTTGTGCAGCAAACATCTTTCAAGTATCCCACATTGTGCCACTGCACAATTATTTTCTGAGTAATAAGTACAATGTTATAGGCACATTTGTAGTGTGAAAGGGAAAATGTTCCCTCAGAAATCAGCTCCCCCGACCCCTGGCATTTGCCCAGCTCCGGAGAGAAGCACCCAGCTGACATGAGCAAAAACTGAAGAATAATGACTTGACTCTCTTCAATTCTGAACAGGGAAGAGAAGAATTCCAAAATCTGAAGGCCTTAGCTCATGTTCTGGTTCAACTGGCCCGACGAGGGTTTAGGGAGTGAGTTTGGCCTCCCCCAGCTGGGCTCTGTGGCAGCTAAGCCTCTCCACAAATCCTGGGCTTAATTACTTCTGACACAGTTGTCTCGCCTGGGCCTCCAGCTTCTTTTGTGCTCAAACCAATCTGAAGTCAACGGTAAGTCCTTGCTTACTCATCTTGGTTAAATGCTTAATTTCCAACTAAGTGATCCTAAAACTTTTAAATCAGGAGCCATTGATTCCTAATAGAATTTTTCCTGGCATGGTCTTTGTTAAAAGTCTACTCAAAAACCTACCAAGTAACTTTCTGAATTAAGCGATCTTCGTCTCAAGAATTTATTCTTGAACAAACAAGTAACTATCAACCTTCCCTTCACCCCTTCACTCTGCTCTTTGAACCAGTGTGGGGTTAAGAGGTGGACAGGCACAGCAGAAATATTTTATTAATATCCAGAAAGCAACATGCAATGAACTACACAAGCAAACCCATGAAAGCAAGCAAATCAACACCTAAATAACCATGACCTGGCACAAAGAGAAACCTTCCATCCAAGGATAACTCCAGAAAAAAAAAAAGGTCTCCAGCTAAGAATTAGTAGGAATGCTTTGAAGACACCAAGTAATGTGCTCACCAGAAATGAAAAGGACAATGCAATTGCAGGAGATCATACTAGTGCCCTCTTGTACCATACCCACGCTACTTGTCTTTCCAAACCCTGAAAAATGCCAACTCTGTGTGGGAGCCAAAGACTGAAAGTCTTCTGTATGCTTCAATTGCTGAAGACAAGAGCTCTTAGGAAGTAGATAAATTTGATGATAGTATTTCCAAGCAGAAAATGTCAATCCAAAACACTTCCAATTGACTTCCTATTTATCAGCGGGTGCAGTTCTCAAGATACAAAGTTCAAGGGGATAAGATTCAGAAGAGCTTCCTAGTCAACAGCAAACACCACCTCAAGTCATACAAATCCATTTTCCCTTTGGAAACTTCTTCTGGTGGGTCTTAGAAATCCAGGAGACAGTTCCATTTAGGATTATCTTTTCTCTAATAACCCCACCTCCCCAACTTTGTTCCCCCCTTCAGTACTGGCATGCAAACCATGCTGTTTTAACTTCTTTCCTGTTCTCCCAGTTCTTCTGGAACATTTTATTTTCGACAGTCAACTCATTTGGAGGAGTGCCACACTGAGGTTCAACTGTTTATAGCGTTAACTGTGTTCCTGCCAGAAGTCCACATCCAGTACTACCTTCTCCGGACTGCCTCCTGGATTGAGTATTTATGCTTTGGTTTGGAAGCAGCTTAGAAAATGTGGAAACTTTCAAACATCACTCTTCTTTACAAAGTGGCCTTCACTTGTCCAAGAGGAATCAGAAATGGAAACCCATTTCACTCTTCCTAAAGTACTGACCCATCTCTCTCTCTCATGGTTAAATACCGCTCATGTTGTTCAAAAGTCCTGTTAAGGATGCCTTCGTGCAGAGTGGGAAATGGGAAGTAGCTAGCCATAGGTCTGCAAGGGAGAACTGGGCTCCTAGAAGGTACATGGAGGGCACGTTTCTGGATGAGTACAGAACACTGGAAAATCACCAGTCATTGTTTTAGACTGCATTTCACGCTCTTGGACTTTCATCAGTATTACAAAATGGCATCTGTGAAAGAAGCCAACTTAAGTCTGTACCATGTTGCAAAATAGATTCTCAGAGTCCAATTGTGGGCACTTTTGTAAGCTGCAATTGACCCAGACAAACTTCCAAAGAAGGGCATTTGAAAAGGACTCCCCAGCCCTGGGTGACAGAACTAGAGAGAAGAGGACAGTGAAAAGCACAGCTACAAATCCAATAGCTAAAACCTGACTGAAAGTCACATGAGTAAAATTGGCCTCAGGAGTGTCACTTCTATAAGTGAAACCATGTTCAGGCTAGGGTTCCCCAACATGTTAAATTCAACTAATACTAATTCCACTGCCCCACTAATGCATGATGAGTGTCTTGAGATGGTGTTTCACAAACCGTTATAATCACGTGCACTGGGGCAGCAGAAAGGGTACTGGGTTGGGAGTCAGCCGACCTGAGTTGTAGGCCTGGCTTTGTTACAGCTGAACTTTCTGACCTTGGGCAAGTCACTTCAAGTCTTGGTGCCAGTTTCCTCTTCAGTAAAATGCAGAGAAGGAGGGGGAGATTTGAAGTTGATGATCTCTCTAAGGCCCCAAACAACTAGCTTCTCCATTATAAGTTCTAACTGGTGAATCTTAAATACTTAATACTCATCACTTATGATATCTCTTTGTCAGTTTTACTGTTAATTTCTACTTGGGAAATATTTTTGTCCATCACCCCAAAACCTCAGCTTCATCTGGGTGCTTCCTAGAGTTCTTTCATATTATAATAAATGCCTCTTTTCTTTTCCTTTCTTCTTCTTTTTTTTTTTTTTAAGCAACCTTCCCCAAACTAAGAATTGTGACTTGTGCTATTAAAAGAGCTTAGAACTTCCCATTTCCTTGCTAGGGCTAAAATTAAACTGTCCATTCCTTAGGGCCCAACATAACATCTGCCAGATGTCTTGGCATATCACACAAGAAGAGGAATTTTGTTCTAGCACTATCTCTTCTCCTCTCTGTTTTCTCATAATCAATTAATAGGTCACCAGCTAATGTTTCTCTCAAGGCCACCAACTTCGTAAGTATGTGAACCTCACCAAAGATACTTGCTTTCACACACACACACACACACACACACACACACACACACACAGTGGTCCCACACTCCTTAGTTCACTAGATTTTTAGTGATAGATCCTGGAGATATTGTTCCCCACTTCTTTTGAATTTCCTTAGTTCCCATGTACCAATCATCCACTTATACACTCCTGTGAGATCCTTTGCAATCTGAGTTCATTATTTACATATTTCCTAATTTGTGAGTGTGGTATTGTGAAATAGCACCTCTGTTCTCCAGTCATCAACTTGAAACATTCAATCCAGCTTTGTCAATGCTCTATCCCATCAGGCAGTGAACTATTAAGTCTGATAGAAGCACACACCACAAAGAAGGTAAGGAAGGTTACCTTAACCAAAAACACAAACACAAACAAAAACACCCCACTCAACACCAGGGAAGAATTCAAGATAGACTAGACTCTATTTAACTCATCACACAAAAAACAGAACTCTTTCCCAAGGCAACTCGACCATTCTTTCAGGAAAACTGACCCCAAGTGCTCAAGTCCATTAGTAGAGTTGGATTTCTTTTCCTCTACTGTCTTCTGGAAGACTCCTTAGAAAGGTTTTATATACTTATATATAAAAAGTTTATTTAAAAGTTGTCTCTAACTCCAAAGAATGGGGGAAGAAACAAGTCCTCGGGGAATGCGATCAATGAATCAGATGGACATAAATCCAATATAAGCGATATTATGGACTACAAAGTTCCAACATAATATTTTTTAAATGACAGTGTGTATCATAGCTCGCATGTATTTCTTCAGAATGATTTTTCTTGATGATATATGAGTTATGGCAAAAATTTGCATAATGAGTCTTATCCACGATTTGCCTCAAAAACGAAAAGGATCTCTAAGCTTGGACATCAAATGAGAATGTCCAACTTGACACTCTTTTTAATTTTCTCGTAATGGTTTATCCAAGATACTTGTCCCATTTCAAGTGTATATTTTAGATAAACACAAGAAACCATGTGTTTGATATTATGGTACTTCCCATACTGATGAAGGGAATCAGAGATGGGATGGGTCTGTTAGGTAAACTGTTAATAAAACATTTTCTCAAACTCCACAAATGCCTCTTAAGACACTTAATTCTTTCCTTCCAGAAAGCTCATCTCTATAAGACTGTCTGTAAAAACACTAAAACATTTGGTTGTAAAGTAAAGAAATGTGTTAAGTCAAACTGCTGGACTGGCAACCAGTTTGTCAGATTTTTTCTCCAAGTGAAATAAGTAATTAAGCAGTTGTCCTCAACAAAAAAAAGGTATTATGGAAGTTTGCTTCAAGATCAATGTATAATGTATTTGTGTTTACATAAACATATCTGGTAAATTAGATGCAAAATTATCTGGTAATTACTTTCCCAAATAACTCCTTATTCCATTGCATTTGAACTTCTGAGTTGGAGCATGCAGCATCTTAACATGCACTACGAAATTTAAATAAAACATTGATGACATTCCACTTAAGAGCAAAAGCAATGGGGCATCAAAAGATAACATTCAAAAATGAATAACAAAAGGTATGATTCCACGTAAGATTTTTAAAGTGCTCTTGGAGAGGCCTAGGTTTTGAAGAAAGACGCAGAGACCTGAAGAGAAATATTTTTTAAATGAGCATGCACATTAATTGAAAACCATACACATCTTCATCTGCAAAAATCAAGGATTTACTTCATTGACCAGGGACAATTATCAGCTAAAGAACCATGTGTTTCCCCCTCTCCTTTCACACCCCTTGGAAGAACAATAACCCTCAATTAGTGACACAACAGTTTGGTTTGAAAAATGTGATGTTGTCATATACAGCACTGTGCATTCACTGAATGACACTGCTACCAGCTACTCAACAGAATATAATTGCATCTGGAATCTAAAACCACTTCAATATGCACAAAAATACTGTAGGCACAGGGAACTTCACACACACACACACACACACACACACACACAAATCCGACACATAATGAGAAAGCAAGAAAAAAGCTGGTATTAAGTCGCTCACCAATGTGCTCCTTGTTTGTGTTGAAGCTGGTACCTCTCTGTCTTCCTCCTTGATTGAAACAAGGTCTAATCAGCTTCCTTACAATACATTAATTGGTTCTGAATCTCCTCCAAGTTCTCAATCCATCGTGGAGCCCTCCTCACCTATCTTCAACAGTCCATCTAAAATTCTTCCAACATCTTCCCTCATCCTCAAGATGGCTACCTTACCTAATGGAAAAGCAACATCTTCATGGTTGGCTTTTAGAAAATCCTCAAGCATTTCAGGATTTAGGTCTTTACTTGGATCAATTACATACATTCTCTAGAACTAATCTGTGAAGAACTCCAATCAATGTGTGTGGGGACTGAGATAGAGCCTTTCTTCACATCCTCCTCACAAAATGTCTTCCTAGAAGACTAATAAATTCCCACTGTCTTTGGGCCCCCCCCCCCCCACCCCAATTAAAAAGGTGTAGAGACCTAGACATAGGTTTTCTCAACTGACATAATCTTTGAAAAAATTTTGTTTCCATAGTGACACTGCTAAGAAGACATTTGATATTTGTGGAGACTTACAGTACTTGAGAACACAGAAAAAAACCCAGCAGGATGGAAGGGAAGGGGGAAAACAAAGGAACTGAAGGAAGGCCTGACACACACACATGGAACCACCTGAAGAGAAATGTGGACCCTGGAGAAACTGGCATCAGTAAGACTTCCTCTGAGATCTTGGAGGATTTGTGGTTGGTTCTGATTTTGTTTTGCTTTGTTTTTTTTTCCCCAGAGAGCAACCCACACCAGACAATAAAGTCTTGCCATGCATCAAAAAACGTGATGATAGCCAAGCCCAGAACTCCATGATCTCAGCTGAGGGCACCACCGTCTCCACAATGAGGAAAGTCACCATTTCCTGGGGACTTTCGGGAGATCCGCAGCAGCTGAGAAAGTTGCGCGAGGACCTCAGTGGAAAATTGTTTAAGGCTTTGCGCCTGGCCTTTCCCTGAAGGAGGTCAAAACCCTTCAGGTCCACTCAAAAGGGGGAGAAAAAAAAAACCACAACACCTAAAAGTTTACTTTAAAATGGAAACAAACATCTCAATAACTTGTGAAAGCACTCCTTTGGTGGGAGAAAAATCTGGGCAGCCCTTCCAAGCCCCTCACTTCCTTGTGCAATGAATAGAGGACAGTGAGGAACCAACCTCAAGACTTCCCCCAGGACAGGGAGAAGGAGGAGGAGGAGGAGGCAGGCCAGCCTCCTCCTCCTCCTCCAAGCCATCACCAACAGAGCTTCAAAATGGAAACATCCATAATTCTGCAAACACTTCTCCTCGCAGCTTTGTCTCCTGGAAACTCGCTCTCCTCCATTTTCTGGTGGAGTTGCAACATGACAGGGCTTACCTGACTCAGTTCCCAGCTCCCCAACCTAACTAGTCACTTCCTCCCAAACCTGCAAGCCACCTCCAGAAACAAAACCAAAGCACCCCAAACAGCCAACACAGAGACACTCAGACACAGCCTGCCCCCCCCCCCCCCCCGCCCCCCAACCCTGGGAGAAAGCCCCAACTGGTTGGTCTTTTCCCATCCCAGGCGCGTGCTTAAAAAATGAAACTTTTTTTTTTTTTTGGTAGGGTCAGGAATAAGAAAAAAACTCCAGGCAGCCTCCCTCCCTCCCTCCCTCCCTCCCTGTAGGTTAGAAGCTACAATGAAAAGAAAATGAGGGTTCCTTCAGGAATGGTGAAAAGCCTGGAGAATGAACGTGAGAAGGAGCTTTGTGTTTTGGAGTCTGGACTGGAACCAAAGCAGACAGCTTGCAAATGGAGGACAAGGGAGATAAAGAAAGGGAAAGAGAGGGGCTGCTCCAATGGGGGGGAGGGAGGGGGCGGCCGTGGCTTCCCCTCACGCCTGGAAGGAGGGCAGACCCCCTGGGAAGGGCACCAGGAGTGAGAGAGGACCCTCGGGCCCCTGGCTTTTCTTTGCTCCCTTCTCCCCCAGGAGAGCCAAGCGTATGTAATGGCTTCTCCTCTCCTGAAACCGTTGTCCTCTTCCACCTCTTCCACCAGACGCTTCTGAACCCCCAGCCTGGAGAGAAGCTCCTCAGCTGCTCCTGGACCTGCGGCCCCCACCCGGCCGGTGCCCCCCGCTCCTGGCCTCTGTCCTCACCAGCAGCAGCAGCAGCACCACCACCACCACCAGCAGCAGCAGCAGCAGCAGCAGCAGCAGCAGCCGCCACCCCCCGGACACATCCCGACCCCGCATCCCAACTTCGGAGACAGAGAGAGACACAGAGAGAGGGAGTCAAATACCTGAGGAAGAGGGGGGGTGCCAATCCGCACGGGGTTGCCATCGGGCTGGGGACAGGCAGACAGAGAGAGGGGGGTGGGGGGGGGAAGGAAGGAGAGGGACAGAGAAAGAAAGAGGTCAACCGGCTCAGGTCGGGGCGGCTCGGAGCGCTCCCTCCTCTGCTCCCCCTGGCTCCGGGCTGAGGTCGCCTCCCGCTCGCCACCTACCCGCCCCCCCCAGCTCTCTGCCCCTACTACCCCTGTCCCCACGCTCGGAGCATCCGTCCTAAGCCTCCAGCTCTCTCCTCACTCATCTTTCATTTTCTCTCCTCTCCCTAGAACTACACGAAATTAATTAAGCCACAGCGCTCCGCTGCCCCCAGCAGAAGAGCAGCCAGCAGGAAAAGCACAGCCACCTCACTGCCACCGCCGCCGCCGCCGCCACCACCTTCTCCACCTCTTCCTCCTCCTCCTCTTCCTCCCTCGCTTCTCCTCCTCCTCCTCTTCCTCCTCCCCCTGCACTCTCCCTCCTCCCCCTCCTCCTCTTCTCTCTCTCTCGCTCTCGCTCTTGCTCTCTCTTGCTCTCTCTCGCTTCTTCGCTCCCACAGCCAGTCCATGCAGGGGACTTCCTCTCCTCCCGCTCCGCCAACCCTCCTCGGCCGAATGAATGAGCGCGTTTGTGCGCCCGCCGCCCCGCGCTCTCCTCCCGGGAGCACTCGGACCACCCCGAGGTGCCTATTTAATTGCCATAACTTACAGAAGAAGCGTCCCGGCGCCGGGAGGTGTTTCGGGTTCTCCAGCCCCACCGCCTCCTTATCCTCTTTCTCTTTCTCCTCTTCCTGCTCGGGTTATTGTTGTGGAAGTTGTTTGGGAGTCTCATGTGCTTCTGCCGGGTCTCAGCAATGGAGGATCGCCATCTTCCCTGCCTTCCTCGGCTCCTCAGACTCTGCAGCTGCAGATGACCTGAGATATCCGTCTCTCTCTCTCCCTCTCCCTCCCTCCCTCCCTCCCTCTCACTCTCTCTCCCCTCTCCTCTTCTCTCTCCTCTCCTCCCTCTCGCGCGCGCTCTCTCTCTCTCCCTCCCTTCCTCTGTGTGTCTCTCTCTGAATAATGAGCAACCAGAGGGAGAGAGAAAGCAAGACAGAAAGAGAGAAGGAAGACAATCTTCTCCTGCCACACAAAACGCCGGAGCACCAGGGGGTGCGCGAAGCCTTTCTAATAACAACAGCGTGCGGGAGAGGAAGAAAAGAGAAAGGAAGGAAAGGAAGGAAGAAATGGGCTGGGGGCATAAAAAGGGGAAGAATTTTTTTTCTTTTTTTTTTTTTATCCAAAGAGCTGGAGAAGAGCAGAAGGAGAAGCTGGAGGAGATGCTGAGGCGCTGCGGCTGCTGTCCCCCTCCCCCCTGCTGAACCCCAGAAGGAGGCAAGGTGGTTGCAAAGTTAAGGCTGGGACATTGTCTTTGTCACTTAGAGCCACACAGAGCCAGGCCAGTGAGATGCAAGAGGAGGAGGTGGCGGCGGCGGCGGAGAAGGAGGTGGTGGTGGTGGTGGTGCTGGTGGTGGTGGTAGAGGAGGAGGAGGAGGAAGAGGAGGAGAAGGAGGCAGAGGAGGAGGAGAAGGGGAAGAGGGAGATGAAATGAATAAAGACCTGCGGAGAAGGCGGTGCGAGGAGCGCGCCGGCCGGGCTGTTGAGACGTGCGCGCTCGCGTCCCCAAGGCGCCCGGCCGCCCTGGCCAGCGGAGGACGCCCCCCGGCGAGGACCCTATCCCGTGGCTCCCCAGGTTCCCACCGTCAGCCCTGCCCCAGGGGCCGAGCCCGCGGCCCCGCGAGCCCCTCGCACGCATCCATCTAGAGGCCAGTCTTTGCAAGGAACAGACATGGGGAGCTAGAGGTTGCAAGTCTAAATCCAGATCCACCACGTGGGGCTTTTTAATCCCTTTCCAGCTTGCGGTGTCTCTCCAGTGAAAAGCTCAAATTGTCCACGACTGGCACGTAGTTGGAAGTCTTCTCCCCCGAAATAAAGGCTCATTGTGCATTTTTTTTTAATTTCTTTTCTGATATGGGAAGGGGAGGGCTGGGTGGGGAAGGGAGAGAGAACCTATCATCCCCAAGCCTCGGAACCAGCACTTTCTTTCCCTAACTTGTGAAATGTTTTGACGGCGCACCAAAAAGGAAAGAAAAAAAAAAAAAGCCTACTTACTTAAATAACTTTACACCCTCCAGCCCCGCGTCGTTTGCACTTTTCTGGCCGGTCCTCTAAGGCTCGGAAAGTAACAATCAGCGCCCCTAATGATAAGGTGCCGTGGCGTTGAAGACAAGGGATCCAAGTAGCAGCTTTCACACCTTGATTTTTTTTTTCTTTATTTGGTGTAATTTTCCCCCAACTCCTTCTGACCTATCATCCCTTTTGCAAAGGATCGGGTCCCCCCCCCCCCACCCCCAACCAGGTGGGGCATCTCCTAAGGCTTTAATTTAATATAGGGGAGGGGGAGGGGGAGAGGGAGGGGACGCGGGACGCGTGCCGGAGTCGGGGGTGCAGTGCCTACAGTATAAAAATCAATACAGCAAGTCAGGAGCAATTGAAGTTCAAGGGCATGGGCTGGTGGTACCTATTTCCCCGCATCCTCGAGTTGCGCACATCAACAGCCTGGGGGGTGGGGGGAGGGAGGAGGAGAGAGAGAAACACGCAGCGCGCGGGGCAGAGACCTTAATTAAAGTTTCTTTTGTCCGTGTCTGAATTGGGGTGGGTGGGGGGGGCGGCGGCGGGGGAGATGTTGCTGGATTCCTTTGCATCGGGGAGGCGCGCATCCGGTGCGGAAGGCGCGGTGGGTGAGGATCCAGGGCACGATTGCCCTCTTTAAATCCTCCTCCCCCTTCCCCACCGCAGCCCAGGGGAAGATGTATCCCCGAGACCCGTACAATA
Source organism: Lasiurus cinereus (assembly GCA_011751065.1). Taxonomy (NCBI): domain Eukaryota; kingdom Metazoa; phylum Chordata; class Mammalia; order Chiroptera; family Vespertilionidae; genus Lasiurus; species Lasiurus cinereus. The sequence continues at coordinate 4,488,360 of JAAGEH010000226.1, forward strand.
AAGGGGGAGGAGGCGCGCGCGCGCGGAGGAGTTGGGTCTCCGGTCGCGAAGCGGGGTGTCATGCCCCGAGCTGAATCCTCATTTTCCTAGACATTCGTCCCCCCCACCCCGCAATCGTTTATTCTGGGGGCAGACATCTCTCACCCGGAGAGCACGATCTCGTTCTCCTCCACCCCCCACCACCCCCCCTGCGAGTCAACACTTCCTGCCCCTTTTCTCCTCCCACTCACATGGAAAAGCTTGGAAGCCCTCAAAGGGTGTTGATGGCCGGGGGGCGATAAATAAATAAATAAATGACACCCCGCGCGTGCGGTGGAGAAGAAAGGGGGGGGGCGGGGAGGAGAGGAGAGAGAGGCGAGGGAGGAAAAAAAGTAGGTGCGGAGAACAAGGAGGAGAAGGCGCCGGGACGGAGAGAGGGAGACGGGGAGTCCGCAGGAGAGAGAGAGAGAGAGAAAGAAAGGCAGAGCGGAGGGCGGCGGGGCTGCTCGGTCGGGGCTGCAAGGCGCCCGGCTTTTGTGCAGAACCGGGGGGACGCAGTCCCTCCAGGCGCCTGGGGACTTTGGGGAAGTCCTTCGGTGCCGGGCTCCTCCCCCGCGGGACCCCAGGGGCGTCTGAGCGCCGCTCCCCGCGCGCCCCCCGCCACCACCACTCCCCGCACAAATTCCTCGTGGCGACGGGGAGAAACGCGCCAGGTCGCCGCCGCCGTGCCTTTCCGTGGCCCGGCTGATAATTTACCTCTTTGTCTTTAATAATAATAATAATAATAAAATTAAAAAAAATAAAAGAAGCTGACTTTTTCTGTCAAAGCCTGGCGTGCGGGGAAAGCACCATCGTGCATTTCAGGCTGAGAGCTCCTGGGACTGCGGGGGGTGCGGGGGGAGGGGGAGGTGGTGATACACATCTTCCTCGACGTGGAGGTACCTTCGGGGTCGGAAATCCTAGGATGGGGGCCGCCCTTCCCCAGGGGGCAGGGGCGAGGGGCGGGGTGCGGGGGGGGGGAGCGGGCAGTGGGCAAGGGACCCAGCGCAGGGGAGGAGGGAGGCGCAGCGACGAGGTCAGAGGAAACCCGAGGCTCCTGGGGCAGCGGAGGAGGGCTTCCCGCAGTCGGGGAATGAGCCCTGGGGAGGAGCCTTTCGCGAGAACAGGAGCGCGCCCCAACACGCCTCCGACCTCGGCAGCCCTCCTGGCAGGAGCCCCGGGGCGCGGCGGGCGGGCCGGCGGGCGGGCGGGCGCGCTGACCGCGGTGAACTCCAGAAATTGACCTGCGCTGCTGGCCGGGAAGCGGGCTGCCGCCCTTTCGCACTCACCTCGGGCGGCCGAAAGAGAGAGCTCCCGACCCGGCCGCGGGGGGACCTGGCTCCTCCCTCCCGTCCCAGGAGGAGAGGACAAAAAGGGGAGATGGACTTGGAGATGGCCCCGCCCTTCCAGCGCTCCAATCCTTGGAAACCAGACCTCCTCTCCAAGCCTCCACGTCTAGAAGGGACAAAGGCAGTGAGGAGACCCGGAGACGGATGGGGAGAGAGAGGTGGCTGTCGGGCTGCTCCTGGGGGTGCATGGAGTACAGATGCCCAAGTTTCCACCCCAAAATATAGGATGGTCTTGAGAAGACCACCTTCTGGTGTAGAAGCACATTGATTTCCTAGAGCCATGAAGCAAACTACTGCAAAACTCCCGCATGCCCTTGCTTCTGGAAGGTGGGAAGGTTAACATTTCAATAATATATAATATATATGTATTATATATATATTATATATATGTATTATATATATATATTATATATATAATCAGTCATTATGTATATATGTATAATCAGTCATTATATATATATATATATATATATACACACACATATGCATACACACACATATATACATACACACACATATACACACACACACACACACACACACACACACACACACACACCTTTTTGGAGTCACCAATGTCTTAACAGCCCAACTACCAATAACGGAAATGAATTAAACCTGGCTGCTGCTGCGGAGTGGGCTTTTGTCTGCTTGCTTGTTTTTGTTGAGGGCAGTTTTCTTTCAAATGATAGCCAAGCGATTGGGTAAATCAGAGCTGGGTCAGTCCAGGAGAGCGCTGGGGCTGGAGATTTTTTTTTTTTTTTAGTGAAAATCTTGATAACCTTGGCACTTAAGTAACTGTAATTATGCTTTGCCATTATCGGACCATTAAGATAAACAGAAGAAAGTTCACACCTCCTGCTATTTCCCTCCCTAAGAACATTCTCAAAGATAATGCGAGGCTCGGTGGGTTCTCCTCTCCACCCCGGAGCGTTAATTTCTAAATTTTTCAATTAAAATGGAAGAGCTTAGGTTTTGTACACAGCCAGCCATGTGAGGGAAGTCCCACGGGGACACGTTGACTGGGTGAAATTTGCCTTTGTGACTGTACCCTGAGCCATTAACCCCCGGAGTCAGATGGGATTTCAAGACTTTATTAATGACCCAGGAAATATGAATATGTTGGAAGTCTGGACTTTCTTCTCCCTTACCATGGGTGAGTGGCATGCAGACTCCTCATAAAGGGAAATTATGGCTCATCAAAAGAGTGACTTTGAGCATTAATAGAATAATAAATCTTGAAATTTTAGTTCAAGAAACAGTGAAGTCCTATAATCAGAGTGACCCATGCAAATATGATCCACCTACTTGCCCGGCTCTAGCAGGATAGAGATAGTCTATAAATCATTTTGATTTTTAGAGGTTTAGGAAAGGAAGACACCCAAATCTCTTAAAGAAAGGTGTTTATGGAGAGAGAAGCGGCTCCTGTCACCTGCAGGAAGGAAAAGAGTAGGTCCTGAGGTTGTATTAAGAGGAATATAAACTGAAACAAGAGTGTTTAGGTGTTCCAGTGTTATTCAATTTTTACATTCTGTCAAATAAAAAAGGAAAAGCTTTGCTGCCTGAAAATGATACCCTCCCCCCCCCAAAAAAAATCCGGTTTATAATCCCACTTTCTAAATCCCAGCTGGAAAGCTGTTCAAGCTGATGATTGTAGCAAAATAAAGAGTAGGTGAGTAGAGAATATGTTTTTTTTTTCAGAAGTCTTAATTATTTAATTCTTAAACATTGGACCATATTGTGACATACCTCTTGAACGTGGCATTTTTCTGTCTATATAAAACTTGATGGTTTTTTTTTTTTGCAATTTAATATTGTTCATTACACTTGGCATTTGTTTGCTATTATGTTGTTTGTGGTTTTTTTTCCAGATATGTTTTTATTGATTTTAGAGAGAGAAAGAAACATCAATAGGTTGGTTACCCTCCACCCAAACCATGACCAGGGACCCAACCCAAAACCTGGGCATGCTCGCTGACTGGGAATTGAACTTGCAACCCTTGGTGCACGGGATGATGCTCAACCGAGAGCCACACCGGCCAAAACTATTACTATGCTTTTTAAAATTTTGAATTTTTGAGACTTTTTACTCTTGCTGGAAATTTTTTCTGAAAACTGCAAATTGCATAATTATAGACGCTGCAAATATCAAAAAGGTGAAGTCACTGACACACCTTCTGATCCCTTACCAAAAAAAAATCAGTATATTCTGATAAACCCATTTCAAACATGTATCTAGTGGACTAGTGTCCATCTTAGGGAGAAGTGACTAAAAGAAGACAAAGCTGGATGATTCCTAACTCAGAACAATTCCCAAAAGAAGAGAAATTGCAATAACATACTAAACTTACTCTGTATGAATCTTTGAATATATATACCTTTGGATACCAAAGAAGATGTTTCAATAACAATGTTCTAAAATTTTTTAAAAAAAATCTCCCATAGGTGGGAGGTAAATTTACAGTTCTGTTATTAGACTAGTTACTATAATATGGAACATTCATTCATGTGGGATATCATCGATCCATTGACTATTTGTCTAGGTCTAGCATCTACAGTGGGACATAGTCATAACTGAATACTAGGAACACAAAGATGAACCACTAGCTTTAAAATCTCATCATTTGGCTATAGAACTTCAGATTTCTTACTTACTCAAAAGCAATGCAGGATTTGGCCAATAAAGAGAGAGACTGCTTAGTTTGAAATGTTCTATTTCTCCTATAGAGTTATTGAGATATAATATTTTAAGGTAAAATTTTGGGATTTCATTTTAAAGTAAATGTCTTCTCTTAACTGATCATTGAACATGAAATTCTTACTAGAGAAGATTTTTTTTTTTTTTAGGAAAGAGAGCAAGCTTAAATAAACTATGATAGATTAACCAAAAATCAGAAGAAAATACTCAACTGAAATATTGCCCATTTGTTGAGACATACCTTATTGCAGAAAGATTGGTATTTCCAGATGCCTGTGACTTGCCCAGAGAGGAGATGTGACCTGGTGCAGAACACAGAACTGGTGGGGGGCAGGCAGCTCTAGAGGCTATCCCTCCTTGGCAGTTTCCTGAAGTTATTCTATCACATTCAAAACTTTTAAAACATATTTTCACACTACTTGCACTTTTATTTACTTAATATATATTATTTTAAAATCAACTTAAAAAATGTCAGCTTCATCAGAAGCAATAATGCCCATAAAAGCACAACTCTGATGGGCTATTTACATATCCATTTTCAATATGCATCAAAAATACATATTATTGTTAAAATTTAAATGCAATTTAAATTTTTTAAATTAAAAAACAGGCTGATAGTATACTTGAATGAGAAAGGTGGTGGCTGGGGGCTTGAGGAAAGAGTATTTTTTTAAGTTACTGTTCTGTGGGCAAACATGAATCACTTTTATAATTTGAAAAAAATATGTAGCCCAGTGATGGCTTATGTACCCTCAAATTAAGCCCTCTCATTATATATTCTTAATAGGAATTAAAAATTAATGCAGTCTTTTTTAGCACAATTTAATAATATATATTTAAAATCTTAAAATGCTCTCACTTTTTGTCCCCTTAACTGCTCCTTTTAGAATCAACTTTAAGGAAACAGAAATGTAGAATTATATAAAAAAATGATACAGATAAAGTAAATAATTAAAAATAAGGTGATTAAGATAAGAGGAATGATTAAGTAAATAATAATATGTCCTCATGATGACACATTAGGCAGTTTAAGATTGTTTATGAAGATTTAATAATTAAATAGAAAAATGGCCTTATGCTAGGTAAAATATCTAGATACAAAATTATAAACACTGATGATTTTTTACAATGTACACACACACAAATTTCCTTGAAAGGAAATACTCCATGTCACTAGTAAATTGATTTAGTAAAAAAATTTAGAAAATGTGGAATTTATGTATAATTTGTTATATAACTATATATATATATATACATTATATACATACACATACTAGTATACATATGGAGTCTACTGCTTTGTTGAACTGAATTGTCAATTATCTGTTTAATTACTTAAAGACATTTAAAGTTAAGTGACAGGACCTAGTTTTATGTGTCTAATAATTATAAATGTGTGTCAAAGAGCTTATTAATACTGCTAATAAAATAGTGGTATAGTAACTGTTCTACACAAAGATAATTAATTTGCTTTTCACAGGAATCATGGGAAGATTTGAGTGGGCATTCTGAGTACCTTTTATATATAACAGGAAATTCAAGACCAAAGAGATTGAATGATTTAATCTAAGATCTTCTAGCACTAATGGTATAATGAAGGCCAAAATCCAGGTCAGGTCTCCTAAATTGTACTCATATTTTCAAATCTAGAATTCCACTATGATCTCAAAAATATTACCACATATTAGAAAAACAAAATACTCTCTGGCTGGTGTGACTCAGTTGATTGGAGCATCATTCCCAACACCGAAAGGTTTTGGGTTCAATTTCTGTTTGGGGCACATATCCTGGTTTCAGGTTTGATCCCAATTGGGATGCTTATAGGAAGCAACCAATTTATGTTTCTCTCTTTCTCTTTTCTTTTTTTCTCTCTTCTGCTCTCCCTCTCCCTTTCTCTCTCTTTAAAATCAATTTTAAAAAAATCCTCTGGCGAGGATTTAAAAAAAAAAGGTGATTTTAAAAAAAGAAAAAAAATTACTGATGGCCAATATGAAAGCTATAATACTCTTTTACATGGAAAAGCTGGCAGAAATATATGTATGTATGTGTGTATATACATATATATGTACATATATATGTTTATATTTCCTAGTTGTTAAGAAGATATAATTCCAATCATTGAAAATATGGAAAAATAGACTATCTAGACGGTGGGACTATGAAATGTTTCAGTTTTTCTAGATGTATTAAACGTCTTTAACCCAGGAATTTAACTTTTAGAAATTGTCTTAAAGAAATATTCATGACTGTATAAAAAATTAATATTTGAGGAGGTTCATTATAACATGAATACACAACAAGAACTTACGTTCATCTATGTAATAAAAAAGCTATATAGCTATTAGATTCTATAAGAAATATTAAATACATGATTTTTGATCAGGGAGAGGTTTTTAAAACAGCATATACAGCATTATCTCATATTTGTAAATATGTGTGCATGTATCTAGGCATTGAAAAATGATTAGAAAAGCATAATCAAAGTGTTAATAGTTTTTTCCCAGGTGATCTAATTTTTCCTAGGTGATGTTCTCAGATTTTAAAACATTTCTACAATGAATGTATCTCTTTTACAATTAGAAAGCTGTAAATTTTGCAAATAAATTTTGCCAACACAAAATTTCTCACATCATAAAGCCTGACTGACCAAACCAAATGTTCGTCCACTTTATAAAACAAACGTACTCCTCATTATTTTAAGACAGATACGTCTGAATCCTTGTATATATTCATTTGATTTCCCAAAGAAGCTTCGGAGTTCAGCTAAGAGTCAGCACACCCAGGGGGTTTTGAGTAATAACTGCCAGCACCTAGCTGACTTGGCTTCGCATCCACTGATCACCCCTGACTGACCCCTTGCAGATTTCATGTTAGTTGCCCTTTCACCATAAGGTGGAATCTACACGCAGCCCTCCTGTCTTCAAGGCTGGAATTTGATTTCCCACCAAGTTGCTAGGAACCAGGTGTTTCACAAAAGTTACTCATTGATTACACGTTTTTTTTTTAAGTGCCTGGAATGAACAACAAGTTTATTCTTTAGTGTCTTTCTAATGTTTATCCTGAAAATCTGCCCATTTCAAGGAGCAGGTGTTGAGTATTTATTGATTTACTGTTTAGAATAAAGACAAAACCAAATCTAACAATCAACCTCTACTTACTAGTTTGTAGCTCCCGCTCTTGCTAGTGATGTTGGGCATCATGCACCAGTTTCCTCGTCTATGGAAGAAGGATATTAAAATACCTTCAGGATTGTTATGAGTATTTTAAAAGTATATATTTTTATTGATTTCAGAGAGGGAGAGAGAGTTAGAAACATTGATGAGAGAATCCTTGATTGGCTGCCTCCTGCATGCCCCACACGGGGAATTGAGCATGCAACCCGGACGTAGGACTGTGACCTCCTGGTTCAGAGGTAGATGCTCAACCGTGAGCCATGCTGGCTGGCCTGTTTTGAGGATTTAAAAAATGCAGAGAGAAAACATGAGAGTCTATAACTGTAAGCTTTACTGTGAGGTGGCATAAATGAAGGACAAGCTCTAAATTTGGAGTCAAGACAGATTTCTAGGTCAAGAAATCAAAACCAAAATAGGTACCCATGATAAAGCACAATGGAGTACTATTTAAACAGATTTTTAAAATCAGCACCAATTATTGAAAATTAAAAATCTAAGCGTGCTTTCTCATATTACTATTTATTTGCTGCTCGTTTCCTTTGTCATGTGCTAGAACTCAGTTACCTGAAATGTGGCAGTAGGGCCAAGGGGTTTTTAAAACTGGAAGACAAGACCTTAAAATCAAGAAAATGTTGTCTATTGATATCTCAACGCGAAGAAACTGTTATATATGCTCAGAAAGATTCATCTAGTGCAGGAATTGTTATAAGAAATATAAACAACTGAACTACAGTAAAGGGGGAACATTTTACTTCACTCTATTTTTCTGTGAATTATATAGAAACCACCATTTCTCATTAATCTAGCTCCTGGAGCAGCAGTGTTCTGTAGAAGCACAATTGGAAAACCACTGATGTATTCCAGATGAGAAAATGGTCTCAAGGAAAAGTGATTTGCCCAGGATTCCATACCAAGTTATTGAAGATCCAGAACCTACTCAATCCCATCTGTGTGGCAATTTCTACTACATGCAATTTGCTTGTCCCAGCAAGAGAGATTTCCTTGAGCTGGTATTGACCCAAAAACTGTTATCTTCTTTTCTTTCTCCTTCCTTCTCTTTTTCTCTTCCTTCCTTCCTAAGGTTTCCCAGAAATGAGATCCTGTATTTTACATGACCAACAATAATGAACAGTTTAGTCAGACATTCAATAATTTTATGCTTTCTCTGAATTATTTTGATAACTTTCAGTTCTTTTTTTTTTCCTAACAGAGGAGTTAATTGTGTTCCATATATCAACATTTTCTGTTCCTTGGGAATGTTGAGGGTTTTCCTTCATCTTTTTCAATCTTGAATGATTATTACAGGTTTAGGATCAGAAGAAAGAAAGAAAAAAAGACAAAGAAAATATAAGACTTTTCACCTTGAAAATTATAATTCTGCTTTTATTTCACATTTATATCTATAAATGGAGACACAGAGCACTATTCTGCATATCAGTGATCAGATTCCTAGTTGATTGTTCTGGTCCTTTTGGGTTCACATGGAATTCTTCCTATTATTGAAAGAGGAGATTAGCCAGTCTTCTCATTTGACTTACGACAGAGCACTGAATTTGAAATTAGTAGGGACTTTTTAAAAATGTCATGAACATGGAATTATAGTATCAGTTTGGCAATCAAATTAATTCCCTGGATATCAGAACTCAATGCTAAAGTATATAACAGAGAAAAAGAAAAGCAATAGTGATTGTTGTTATTACAGTTTTATTTGACTGTAGCCTATAGCTAAGATCTAGTGCATGGCTCTGGTCTCATTCACTGAGAAGGTTGCAAAACCAGGATATCTCCAGCTACTACCTGAACAACTCAGGAACAGCAGCTCTCATCAGGCCAAGTGATGCCACGTGTGTAAGAAAAGATGCACGCGTTTTGTCTGGAGGCTGGGAAAAGCTCTAATGCTCCCGATCAGCAATGGGGATCTCTGAGATATGTAAATGATCTCGCCATGCATTTCCCACAGTCATTTTGTAAAATTCACCCTTCATACTCAACACCTTCTCCTTGACATGAGGATTATTTTTTTCAATTTTATATTAGGAGAAACCAGGGCTCAAAGTAGGTCAGTGACTTGTCCAAGATCATTTAACATGCACTGGGACTTGAACGCAGAATTTTTGATTCCAGATAGCACCAACGTGCCTCATACATTAAACTCCCTGTTCTAAAACAGTAATATGTTTCTTTCTCTCCCTCTCCCTCTCCCTCCCCCCCTCTCTCTCTCTCCACGTGTGTGTGTGTGTGTGTGTGTATGTACATATATTTCCTGATTACAAAAGAAATATATATTGTAACCAATTTATCAAATGCATAAAAGCTTAAGAAAAAGAATATCTAGTCCCAAAACTCAGGGAGAGCTACTCTTATCCTCTGTTTTTCTCCTTTTGTGATTTGTTAGCTTATGTCTTTTGCTTACTTTTTATTGCTATGATTGTGTGTGTGTGTCTACATTAATTTGTCACTTTATAAAGATACTGATCCCTTATATAATAGATTTTTCTTAGTTATTTGCTTTTAACTTTAATAATAATGCTTTTTGATATACAGAAGTTAAAATTTTTGTGTTTACATTTATCAGTCATTTTCTTTATGCTTTCTATCTTTGGTATAATATCAGAAAAAGCCTTTTTTTTTAATTTCCTAATTTCAAGATTTTATTTTTACATATAACTCTACCATATATAGAGAATTCAATATATGATATGAGGTAGGGTTCAAACATAATTATCTTCTAAATAATTAAATAATTGTCACAGCATTGTTAAAAAAAAGCGTATCCTTCTTTAACAACTTAATTGAAATGCCATCTTTATTACACATTACAGTTTTGGAAGCATGAGGGTTGGTTTTATTTTTGGTTCTTATTTACTCTTTTATTACTAGATTTATCTCTTTAAATTGAAGATCACAATATTGTTTAGGTTTTATTAAATACTCAAGCAAAATTTTCATATATGTAAAAATATAAATGTATATTTAAACATTAACTCAGTTCATTTATTGTTTAGCACATATTGCAAAATGTTGGCTTTATCATTTCATAGAATTACAGACACATTAGTGGGTTATAAATTCATTCAAAACTTTACATTAACTTTTTTCTTAATGTAGTTAGAATCAGGATTCTGAGTTTAATATCTTACACTAATGTTCACTATTTAACTCTGTTTCATCTCACTAAGAAAGCAGGAAAGGTAATAGAGCAGTGACTTCAAAATTCATAAAGGATAAAAGGACCAAGAAAATTCACTTAACATAAGAAAAAGAAAGAAATATAAACAAGAGAATGTGGTAATAGAAAATACAATTTTAGAAATGAGAACAATATATAAAAATATAACTGGTTAATATGTGCATGTCAACCTTCAGAATAAATATTAATATATTAAATTTCTCTATTGAGATATAGACACTCTCCTGTTAAGACAAATATATAACCATAAACTTTAATCAAGCTTAATAAGTGGGTTATACAATTCTCTATATACTTTCTTTTTCTGAGAGTCCTAAAATCTGTCAGTTTCTAGAAAGAAGTGTGTTAGACATCACGATAGTCTAAGAAACAGAAAAAGCAAACAGCTATTTAAATAGGTCATCAAAAGAGTAAATGATCAGAAGATTTTGGAAATAAAAGTAACTAGAAATCAGTTAAGTATTATAAAAAAGAAAGCAGAAGAAATATAGTAATGTTAGATAAAATATTCAATGTTAAAAACACTAATGTAAAATAAAAATATTTAGTTGATGAAAGGAATAATTCACCATGTTTATACTTTATATTATATTTCAGTGGTTGAGCATCAACTTAGAACCAGGAGGTCACAGTTCGATTCCTAGTCAGGGCAGGGTTGCAAACTCAATCCCCAATAGGGGGCGCACGGGAAGCAGCTGATCAATGATTCTCTCTTATCATTGATGTTTCTATCTTTCTCTCCCTCTTCCTTCCTCTCTGAAATCAATAAAAATATATTGAAAATAATAATATAACTTTTAAATATGTAAAGTGTAATCTGTAATATCTTCAAGAAGTTTATAAAACTATAATTATAATTGTAGATTTTTGACATGCCTCACACACACACACAAAAAGACAAACTAAATGGCCCTCAAATACAAAAGGATAGAGAAAAACTTAATAACATTCCTTAAACTTGAATATGGAGAGAACTGTGTGCCTAATATTCTTTTCAATACCCATGGAACATTTATAAAAAATTAGCCATTCAGCTACAAAAATAAAAGTGCTATGAATTCAATAAATATTGAAAGCAGAATATAGATCAGAATGCAACAAAGTATAAATTAACTGCCAAAGGACAGAAACACACACACAAAACTATTTACTAAAAAACTTTAAAATATTTTTCATAATAACCTTTGGTTAAAAAGAAAAACAAGCTGAAATGACAAACTATAGGGTACCAATTGATATTTCTTCTCAAATTTAACCCATCCTATCTAATAAAGAGGTAATATGCAAATCGACCGTCACTTCAATACACAAGATGGCTGCCCCGATGTGGTCAAAAATGGCTACCACAAGATGGCTGGCAGGGGAGGGCAGTTAGGGGTGACCAGGCCTGCAGAGGAGGACAGTTAGGGGCAATCGGGCTGGCTGGGAACAGTTTGGCGTTGATCAGGCTGGAAAGGGAGTGGTTAGGGGGCTATCAGCTGGCAGGCAGAAGCAGTTAGGGACAATCAGGAAGGCAGGGAGGTGAGTGGTTGGGAGCCAGCAGTCCTGGATTGTGAGAGAGCAGTTGGACATCCCTCAAGGGGTTCCAGTTTGAGAGGATGCAGGCTTGGCTGAGGGACACCCCTTCCCCCCCCATGCACAAATTTTGTGCACCAGGCCTCTAGTAGGAATCAATAATTAATCAAAGTGTATATACATATTTTTGGGACACACTGTATTTAAATATAAACAATAGTGAGAGTACTATATAGCAAAGCTTGTGTGATGTGAATCAGTTGTAGACAAATAAAAATTAATATCCTCAAATGTATTAATTAGAAAACAAATTATTTAAAATACATACATTCAACAGAAGTGGCTAAAAGTTTTTTTAAAGTAGAAACTATTAAGTGTTCAAAACAATTCTATGAAATTAACAAGTAAATGGTATTAATTTAACTATCACTATAAAAAATCAGATAAGTCTGATTTTAAAAAAGAAAATACAAATCAGGGATGGGCAAAATTAGGCTTACAGTTGTGAGTACATGAAACAGTTTATTCTTGTATTATTTATTAATTATTGTATTATTTTCCATATGAACAACTATAAACCTTTTGCCTACTCCTGTAGATAACATGAAGGCAAGAAAAGAGACATAAGACACAGGAGACTAAAAAGTTATGAGAATATTATATCAATAAAATAAGTGCAAAGGATACTTTTCCAAAAGTCTATATATTAATAAAGATTGACTCGAGAAGAAGAAGAAAAGATAAATCAATTACTTATGAAAAGAGAAGATATAGCTAAGTTCCTAGCCTCCTTACCAGAAGAACTAGGTAAATTCTAGTATACCTTATAGAAATGGGTGATTCCTTTTATAAAATATATATGTATTCATTTTTATAAACTTATTATAAAGTAATAAGGTATTCACGGAAATATTTAAAAAAGTACAGGAAGTTTTAGACATAAAAGTAAAAGTCTTACTTGTATGCATGCATATAAGCATAACCAATGAACACAAGACACTGGGGGCTTAGGGTATGCCTGGGAGGGGGTTGGCAATGGGAAGATATGTATACATGTAATAATTAATTTTAAAAAATTTTAAAAATAAGATTAAAAAAAAGTAAAAGTCTTATGCCATTTAAATATTTTATACTCATTCTTGGTGTCTAGGCATCCTATAATTCAACAAAGAAAACCAAATACATAAACAAACCTTTACATTAATATTTGTTATAAATATATATGTGAAACTCCTGTATAAGGTATTTTGCATAAAAATCCAACAGTGTATGAAAGAAATGATTCACTATGAATTAATAAGATTATCACAGAAAAGCAAGGATGCTCAAAACCAGGTAATCTACTCATGTAATTCATTACATTAACAAAACACAGTAGGGTTAACATGTGATCATCTCGACAGTTGCTAAATAGGTAGTTGATATAATTTAATATTCATTTCTGATTAAAATAAAACAAAATTCAACTTGTAGTAATTCACAACTAGAATATGTTTTTTTTTTTTAATTATCAGGATAGCTACCAGAAAATCATGGCAAAGTCTTACTACTGAAATATTAGAATCTTCCAATTAAAGTGAGGAATTAAAAAGAAAATACCTGAAATCCACTGACACATTTCAATATTTCACTGAGGTCTCAGTCTTCGAGATAATTCAAGAAATAGTAAGGGTTAATATTAGAAAAATTCAGACCAAACTGTCATTATTTGCCAATGCAAATTAGAAACTCTCAAACAATCCTCTTAAAAATTAATAGAGCTCAGAGTTCAATAAGGGAGCTGAAGACAAGGGAAACATGCAAAAATCAATATTTTATACTCATATGCCAGTAACACCTAAATAGATTTGGAAGCATTCGGCTTCAGTTAGAGAATGCCAGATTAATCAAGGTTTAAACCTGGCTCACTGAGCAGGGAACCTGGAGGAAGGCAGTCCACTGGTACGTTCAGTGGCTCCATAATGCCTTTAAGAACCTCGGCACTTTGCACCTGTCCGCCCTATTATCTTAATTTGCTACGCGTTTGTCTCCATAGCTGTGGCCTCATAGCCATTACAGCTAGCCCAGTCCGGTGCCAGGCCTGCTCACCCACCCTGAAAGCTGGAGGGAAGCATGGGCACAGGAGCAAAGGGGCTTTACTTGTATCAGGGAGTAGAAAAGATCACGATTTCTCTTATCACACATTGTATAATCCTGGGTGGTATGGCCAACCTTGGTGGCAAGGGAACCAGGGAAAGTGAGCATGTAGCAAAAGACAAAATCACCTGGATTGCCATGAATGGCTGGGCCCCATTGTGATTCATCTTCTGGAAATGGGCACATTGCTGCGCCCTACATAATAGAATTCTGTTAGCCAGGGAGAAATGGCCACAGGGTTATGTGGCAGATAATCCACAGTGTAAGTCACTATACCAATTAGAAAATATGATGGGGATAGAAGACCCAATCAATCAGTGACATTTTTAAAATATCCATAAGAATAAATAAACAATGAAATGTGCAAAACCAATATGGTGGTATTTAGAAATTTCACTGAAATACTCTATACGACATAAAAAAAAATGGAGAGAGAAATCATGTTCTTCTATGAAAAGCCTCAGTATGGTAAAATATCAATTCTCTTTTCTTTTTTACCCTGATAACTGATTCTAAAGTTTGTAAGGAGAAATTATGATTTATAGAAATAAGACTAGTATGAAGCCTAACTCCTTAACAAAGACTAGAGGCCCGGTGCATGAAATTCATGCATGGGTAGGGTTCCTAGGCAATTAGGGCCGATTGGGGCCTTCCAACTGCCAGCTGGGGCCTTCTGTCATTCCATGCCACCCTCTGGTGGTCAGCACACATCATAGCAAGCGATAGAACTCCTGGTCTCCCAGTCAAACTTGACAGGACACTTTGCATATTAACCTCTTACATATATAGATTATAGCATTTATCATCCAGATACAATGACTAAAAGTGTGGTATTGGCACAAAAATAGAATACAGAATGGTAAAGAATACAAAGTCCAAAAATAGTTCATGTACAAATAAGGATTGGTGTATAACAAATACATGTTTTAAAAGTTAGAAATAATTGATTTTAGATTTAATTTTTGAAAAACATCTCCACTTGGGACATATTCCTTTCTCACACCATATACAAAGTCAATTCTGGATGGGTTAAAATTATATACATGGAAAAAGAAAACTCTAACATATTGGGAGTCATGGGTGTGAAAAGACTCTTTTTACTAGCTTTGGTGTGAAAAGATGTTCTAAAATGACATAGATTGACCAGCTAATATACATAATAAATTCTTTAGGTAAAGAAAATTAAAAGACAAATGAAAGAGGTGGAGAAGATATCTAAATATTGTTTGCAGAGAGTTCCAATGATTCAATAAGAAAAAGACAATTCAGATTTTTTTTTAAATGGATAGATGATACCATCAAGCATTTCACAGAATGCATACAAAATTGGCAAAATATATTAAAAAGACATACCTCTAATAATTGTGGAAGTGATAAAATAATTTTATTCATCAGATTATCACATTTTAAAAAAATTGACATGAGTCACTGTTGATATAGACATACAAGTACAGAATTTGTAGAAATGTTAAATCTATACAGTGGTTTGATGGACAATGAAGTGATATCTACCAAAATAAAATACTCAGAGCTTTCTAACCCAAAAACTATACTGAGAATCCATCCTGTACTAGTAGATATATTTGTATATATGCACAAAGATGTTTATTCTAGTATTATTTTTAATAGTAGAAAATCTGAAGCTACATGAATGCCTAACAATAATAGAATTATTTGACAAATTATAGCATATAAATTTACACTATTAAAAATTTTTATGACCTGATTACAATTAAGATAGATGTATTTGCATTGACATGGCAAGATCTTCAAGATATATAATTAAACTTCAAAAGCCATATTTATTTTGTAAATGTTATTTTTTATTATATTAAATACTTATATTATAAATGTTATATGTTATATAAGTATGTAAATACAAAAAATAGTATCTAAAAAGATGTTTTCTTAGATGATTTATAGATAGGAGGGCATTAATCGTGGGGTGGGGAGTAACATAGCTATAAGGGGCTTTAATATTTTAGTCTGTGTATTTGTAACTCTTCAATTTTTTCATAATAAATATGTATGATGTTGCTTTTGCAATTAAAATATTTAAATAGAGACAGCTTAGTATTTGGATTAAACAGACAGAGGCTCAAATCCTGAATATATCACCTAATAATATACATTACACCTGACTGTGTGACTTGAATATTTTAAAGTTCTGTTTCTTTATCTACAAATTATGCATCATAGATATATTAATAGATCAAATCTATAACAATAAAAGTGCAATATGCTAATTAGACCATATGTCCTTCCGGACATCTTCCTTCTAAGACAAAGCCGCAGTGGGAGGGGGGCCAAAGCAGAGGTCACAGAAAGCCCTCAGCTGCAGTGGAGGTTGGGCAGGGGTGGGGGCTGGGGCCAAGGCCCTTGCTTGAATTTCATGCATCAGGCCTCTAGTGAGATTATACTTAAAAAGTTCCTGGTCCATAGTAGGTGCTTAATAAATGTTGATTTCTTTTTTTTAAATTAAATATATTTTATTGATTTTTTACAGAGAGGAAGGGAGAGAGATAGAAAGTCAGAAACATCAATGAGAGAAAGACATCGATCAGCCGCCTCCTGCACGCCCCACAGTGGAGATGTGCCCGCAAGCAAGGTACATGCCCCCGACTGGAATCTAACCTGGGACCCTTCAGTTTGCAAGCTGACGCTCTATCCACTGAGCCAAACCAATTTTGGCAAATGTTGATTTCTTATATGATTGAGGTGAAAAATAAGTAATTATAATATTTATCATTTGCTTTTATTATGTGGGCTTCAAGTATGGTTTGATCAAACATTTATACTTCAAATTTTCATTGGTAGATGGTAGATATGCAGCATAGAGAATATAGTCAATAGTATTTTATAATTATGTGTGAAGCCAGCTGGGTCCTGGAAATATCAGGGGGAACACTATGTAAAGTATATGATTCTCTAACCACTATACTAAAAAACTGAAACTAGAACAGAATAATACTGAATGTAAACTGTAATTGAAAATTCATTTAAAATTAGAAAGAGGATAGATATGGTCTACATTTTGAGATTAAATATTTAATTATTTGATTATTCATTTATTAATTAGTGAATATAGCATTATTTATTATATGTCAGCCCAGTGTGCTAGACACTTGGAGGTATAAAGATGAACAAGAATCAGTCTTTTCTGTTGAGCCTGAGGGTTGCTTTAACTTAATGCTTTCAGTGTTGTGAAATAAACACCATTATAGAGACAATTATATCCTGCTAAGGATATAGAAAAGAACAGTGCTGAGAAATCAGTCTCAGAGAATCTCTGAATTGAGCAAGACCAAGAGATCATTTATTCAACTTCCCACCCAATGCAAGAATTCCTTCCACAACATTTTTGGGAGAATGTAAAATACTTTCTGCCAGAAAAATAATTGTGATTTATTGAATCTTTACTATCGTCCTGGACACTATCCTCACTCTTCACAAACACCATCTCAACTTAAATATCACAACACAACTGAAAGCTAGTTACCATCACACCTAATTTACAGACAGTAACTGAGAGCCAGAGAGGTTAAGTAATTTCTGGGAAGTCACACAGCTTATTCATACAGCTGAAATTTAAACCCAGGCCAGCCTCATCCCAGAGTCCATGTTCTCAATCTAAATCACTAAACCCTACTCTTCAAAAATTTATTGGGAGTGGCAATGATTAATAAAATTATATAGGATTCAAGTGTACAATTGTACAGTTCATCATCTGTATATCGCCTTACATGTTCACCACCCAAAGTCAAGTCTCCTTCTGTCACCATATTAATACATCCTACTCTCTTCAAAGATGGGATATTTCCAATGATAAGAAACTCAATATATTGAAAGGCTACTATTTCACTTCTTTTACAGTTTTTCTTTATAGTGCTGGAATCTGTCTTCTTATAACATCAGTTCTGTTCCTCCATGAGCATCAGATAATACCTCTAGTATAATTGGACTTGCCAGCAATATAAAAATGCTCAGACCTGGTTTCTACCTTCGAACAGTTAATAATCTTGCCTTTTTTGTTGAGATGTTTGGAAGATTATGGGATGTCTGCTCTCTTCTACCAGAGAATCCCCTAATGGTCTAAAAACAAATCCATCCCTATCCTTTCCAAAGAAAAAACACTCTACCTCTGACTGAGTTTTTGGTTATTGTTCCACATTAACTATCTAGATTTCTAGAATCTCAATTTTCTAACCCCAGAAGTGTACCTGATACTGTTCCTAAAAGACAGGGTTTTGAACCCAAACAATGTAATGCTATGGTAGTACAGTGGAATTTTAATTGACTTTTATTTTAATATCAACTTCAATTAATATTTTCAATCATGGTACTTTAAAAAAATATATCTTTATTCATTTCAGAGAGGAAGGGAGAGGGAGACAGAAATAGAAACATCAATGATGCGAGAGAATCATGGATCAGCTGCCTTCTGCACACCCTCTACTGGGGATCAAGCCCACAAGCTCAGCATGTCTCTGATGGGAATAGAACCGTGACTTCCTGGTTCATTGGTCAACGCTGAACAATTGAGTCACATTGGTGGGGCAAATACGATCTTTTTCTTTAAAAGAAAAATTTGATCTATCATTTCAGACTGTCAAATTATTTTTCAGTCTTGATATTGTTTTCCATTTTATTAGCTATCTCTCCTGGCTTCACAAAATCCTCGATCCTCAGAGCCCAGTATTTTTATCTCTTTGAAGGATTCAGGCAAAGAGGGAGTTTTGAATTGTGTTGCAAATCACCTTTTCCAATTTGCAATAGGTTCATTAATCAATTCTCTTTCGTTATCATTGTCTAATTAGGGATGACTTCACCTAGTTAAATTAGTTTCTGATCAACTATATTGTGACAAACAGGTTATTGTGCGTGCTCAGGTTAGGATATAGCAACGCACAGAATAGATACCTACAAGTAGGTGTGGGGTAGGTCAAAACAGGTAAGACACATTATTTGTGACATAATGTTCAGAAGATAAAGGCAAACCAAGATTTGTTTTCTCATTTTTATTTTTTAAACACACAATAGAGCCATTGCTTCCGTGAATTCATCTGCAGCCCCTCAGTAGGCCAGTGTGATAACATAAACTCTTGATTGTTTGAGAGTAGCTCTAGGAAGGCCAAAGTAATTCCATCTTCGTGGACATGTTTCTCACAGTCTGACCTCATCCAGGACAACCCAGAGAGCCTCAAGGAAAGGATTATTGCCTGTATTTTAGGCAATCCCCTATTAATGTCGCTGCTTGCAACCATGTTTTTTATTTGTTTGGAAAGCTGAGCTCTCTAATGAGAACCTGGAGTTCAGATGGTCTGTGTTGCCAATTAAAGGCATATCTATGTGCACAGTTTCCCTATAGAAAGTAATGAAACCTTACTGAGACATATATCTATCATCTATTTAATAAAGACCCATTGGTTATTGGGAGAGAAGTATAACTTCTTGACATAATGGCAGTAGTTCACTGGATGCACTTATGAATAATTTCATTTTAATGAGATATTCAATAGACATGTGCTCCATTAAAACACATAAAAAGGTATTAGTATTCATTTTAGCCAGATGCAATCCTTTTTGGTACTATGTACATTTAAATAACAAATTTTAAAATAAAAAGAAGCAAAGTATGCTCTTTATAATAATATTTCAATAATTTTCTTTCTGTTTTCTCTATACAGCGGAACTTAGAGATTTTCCAGATAGTTCTAGATTTAAAAATGTGAGCACAGTGGTATACCTTCTTATTTTAACCAAGCCATATGTTATTACTTAAAAGACATGGCAAATATTGTTGGAAAATAATCTTTCACCCAATATATATTTTCCTCCAATCTAACAAGTCCTTAAAAAATACCACTTGATCATTCGCCTGAAAGGCTTAGTTCATGGAAGAGGAAACGAAGGCCAAACAATCTGCTCCCCGGGTGGTATGAACCAATGCTACCGCAGTCAGTTTGCACTGTCCTCAATAACAGAAGCCCATATTCACTAAGTCCACCTCTGGACTCACCTGCATCTGTGAGGGACAGTTCTTGAACATGCAGATAGCTTTCCACCGTAAGCACCATGCTTTTTTTTTTTATCTGTCTGGGGACATCCACAAGGCAACCTGGAAAAGGCTAAGTATTTAATGCCCTCAACGGGCAATTCTCAGTCAATGAGTCTGTGAATAACTACCCCAGCTTGATCCTCCTGACAATGCTGAAACATATTTTCTGCATGCTTCTTCACAGAGTACCCATGAAACTGAGCCAATTGCCCGTCACAGTAACATGATCATTAATACATCTTCCAGTGGCCTCTCTCAATTCCTTGTCTCTCAGGGTCTACTTTTAGGAAAACACAAACTAAGATGTCCTTTCAATTTCTGTTGACATTTCTGTGAAACTGATTGTACATTAGCAGCTCCCCAGAGTGAGAAGAGGAGTTCTACCTGTAGCTCAGGCATGGTAACAATGGAGTAGATGGAAGATAGAACCAGAAAACCTAATTTATGACTGCTAGTCAAATCTCAGTCCTCATCAGACTTGATCTTTGCCCCATAGACTGCTTTCTCCTTGAACATGCTCTTGGTTGACCTCTAAGATTGTTTTCTTGATTCTCCTCCAATCTCACAAACCATATACTCTCAGTCTCTTTTGTTGGACCCTCTTTATTTTTCTGCCTCTTTTTGGAGAGATCAAAATTCAGTCCCCAGATTCCCTCTCTTGGCTATCTGAACCACTCCCACCGTGATTTCATCAAACCAGGTGTTTTAAGTACCATAACTATAGTCCAAAATTTGCATCTTTAGCCTGAACCTGTCCCCTGTACTCCATAACCCTATGTCCAAGTGCAAACTCAACATCTCTGCTTGGATGACTAATAGGTACCAAATTTACCATATCCAGAACTGAATCCTTAATTTCCACTTTCCCCAGTCTTCTCTGACAGCAAATGACAGTTCCATTTTTCCAAAAACCTCAAAGTCTTCTTTAACTCATCACTCAGTATTCAATCTAGCATCAAATCCTACCCTCCACTTCTTGCAGTAGCCACTCCGTATCCCCTCTATCGCTAATTTGGGCCAAAGCACCATCATCTCTTGCCTGGATGATATCAATAGCCTCCTGCCTGACATCCTTGTCTCTACCCTTGGCCTTTTAATGTTTGTAAATTATTTTCAAAATTAGTGGCCTTTTAAAAGCAATCATATCAAGTGACTGACCGTTATGGAATTCCAAACTCATACAGAATAAAATCTAAAGTATATTGGGTTATCTCGGTCCTATAGGACTTTATCTTTACTATCCTTTGGTCTATAATTTTGTCTTCCTACTTTCCTTTGTCTTACTTCTCTCCTTTTTCTTGGTCAGGCCACTTCACCACACTGGCCTCCTTTCTCTCTCTTTCTCTCTCTCTCAAATATGTCTCTTTCTCTTAAATATGTCCTATTGATTTTTTACAGAGAGAAAATGAGAGGGATAGAGAGTTAGAAACATCAATCAGCTGCCTCCTGCACACCTCCTACTGGGGATATGCCTGCAATAAAGGTACATGCCCTTGACTGGAATCAAACCTGGGACCTTTCAGTCTGCAGGCTGATGCTCTATCCACTGAGCCCAGCTGGTTAGGCTGGCCTCTTTTCTCTTACTTGACTCTTTGCATTTGCTATTCACTGTCCCTTGAATTCTCTGCAACCTGATATTCTCAGGGTCACACTCTACTCTCTTCACCAAGATCTCTACTCTGATGTCACCTTATTGTGTTGCTTTCCCTTACCACTTTATAGCATCCACCTCACAAATACACACATACACATGCATGGGACACATACACACATGTTCATCTCTCTTAGTACCATCTAACACATCACACATTTCTTTATTTGCATATTAGTCTTCTCTCCCAACTAGAATCTGAGTTCATTTGAGATCAAAGGTTTTCATGTGTTCCCTGCTATAGTCCTAGAACCTGCCATATTTCTGGCACAAATCAGGCTCTCAACACATTAGGTATTATGAATGATGTAACAGACCAGCTGTAAATCAGAGGAGGTTAACTTACAAGATCTCTAATCTCTGTTTCACTCAACCACTACATGATCTTAGTTGACTATAAAAGTATAAAAGATGTGTTATAACTTGTTTATTCAGACAAAAAGCATGCTTTTTATTATCATTAACCTCTAAAAGTTGTCTGTCAACTCACAGTTCTTTCACTGGTAAAATATTTATTAGAATGTTTGCATTGAATTGATTTTATAAGTTTATATGTACATCTAAAAGCATTTTAGGGCAACACAGTGTTTCTCCCCTCTCCCCCATTCTTTTCTACTTACCTTTTTTCTCTAAGCTTTCCAGGTTTTCCCAGGTACACTGTATTCTCCAGTAAGATTTAGATTTAGGAGCAAAAAAAAAAGTAAGAATTTCCCTTCCACTCATGACCAAACTCTTCATTTTAAACATTTCTATCCACCCATATTATACTTTTCAAAAATCAAGAGAAAAGGAGAAAAGGGCAGTAATACCAATTTTGCATTCTCCTTAAGTAGTATAGGAATACTTGTTTCTCCATACTTGCACCAACATTGGATGTTTTTCTTAAGAATTCAATTTTGCCAATCTTGTAGGTAAAACAGATTCTTATTATTTTTATTTCTCTATAAAAATATGTATTTTCCCCCCAAATTAGTAGCTATTTGTATTTCTTTGCCAAAATTTCTATCAAGGTACATCTCTTTTACTTACTGATTTTTTTATGATTCTTTACAGAGTAAAGCTCCTATCACTTTTTAAAATGAGATTTAAAACATTGTCATTTCAGTATGTATTAATGTTTCACTCACTTTTAATTTAATATTTTTGTTCTAAATATTTAAAAAATGAGTACCAAAGATAATTAAAATCGGATTGCCTTTTTACAACTTTAGATATATGTGAAACTTGCAGACTTTGGTTATTTAATTTTTCTCTATTCCAGAATTAGAATTTAATAGGTAATTAAAAATTATATTTGTAATAATAACCTAGAAGCCAGTTGTATGCTGGTAAATGTTTAACAACTGGGTCTCCTTGTGGAATTTACTGCTCTCTGTTGTATAAATATTCCTATCATGGCTCATTTCAAGCTACCAATGTGAAGTTGCATAATGGACTCTTGAACACTGGTATTGAAGCAATGCAGGATTCTAAAATGCCATCTAAGACATCTGTGTGGTTAAAATGTATAGCACACAGTTTTGTTAAGATGTATGTCAAACATTTTGAATATTAATATATACAAAAGGTATGATTAATCAGAAAACCCCATTTACCCAATTTGTCAGTCAAATGAAATTTACTTACAATTTCCCCATTTAAATCAATACATTGTGGGAAATTCTAGGAGTCTTTGAATTACCTAGGACCTAACAAAATAGTTTAAATTCAAAACTATTTTCCAACATACTTAATAAAATCCATTTCACAGCAGGGGGAGAGAGAATCAATACCTTGTATTAATTCATCCAGAAAAAAAGCGGTTAAGGTCAGTATTAACAATTATCTTTAAATGCCTGAGTAGTGAGGGTTAAAGTAGAATAAAACCACCAACATCTCCCTCTCTTTTTCCTTTCCCTATTTCCATAGAGTTAGTAACAAGAGAAAATAAACACTAAAAGGGGTGGGATGTAGCTTGAAGAAGACTTAACCTGGTTGCAAAGTTTATTAAGGATGACAATTTTGTAATCTCTTCTTCTATATATCTATTGAAATAACATAGTTCTCTCTGACATCCTTCTGATGTTAGTTTAGAGATCTAATGAACTTCATACACCGAATACACTACAGAGAAGGGGAATGAGTTACACAAAAGCAACTTAACACGTGGAGCAACATGGAGTTCTTGAAATTCAAAAGTTGAGAGGGACACTGAGCGTATGAATGGTTGCCCTTGTAAGGAGAACTCAGTGATTCAGGAAGGAAAGCCTCAAGATGGGGGGATAGTGGCTGGAAAATTCATGCAGTTGCTGCAGAAGATCAGCTTAACTCTGGCTCAAGATTCACATTTCCCACTTGTGTCTTGTCTTCAAAAATAAAAAAGAGGAAACCACCAATGAGAACATGTGGTGCTATAAATCATCCTGACTGTTGTTAGAAAAATGAGTAAGGGTTCCAAACAGTTTCCAAAAGGTCCTGACTAGCCCTTTTCACTCACCTTGGGAAGAACCATAAAAGTAAGAAAATAAAAGGAATTCTTTTTCTTTCCATACACCAGTCATCAGCAGTGTTCTCGTTGGGCTCCTGGCATCTGGGCCCAGTTGCCGGGTTACAGGCAAATATAATCAAAACAAACACTAAAAGGTACTCTTTTGGCTCCTCCTCGCATGCTGGAAAGGTCTTCTGCCTTCCATCCTCTCTGCTAGCCAATTCTCAATGCGAAGTGCCTTTCCCATTTGTGGTCCTTCCCTTTTCTTCCTGAAAGACAATTCCTGATTACAAACTTGTGGAGTAGAAGGAGCCCTTAATTATGAGGCCATTAGACCTTTAGACCTTTTCTCCAACTTCCTGTTGAAAGGTACCAGGAATTTAATCTGTTTCCAGTCACTATCCCCCTTCCCTGGCCTCTGGGGAGCTGGTAGGGTGTAGTGGAGGCTCTTCCCCGGCAGCATTAACCCTTTGCTCCACACTTTGTCCTGTTACCAAGGATAAATCATCAAGGAAACAAATGGTATTTTCCACTCAGGACTGTGGTGCCAGACCCAGTGATGGACTTCCTGCTTCTCAACACTTGTGATGCGTTAGACTATATTTGAACTTGGACAGGAAAGCTCTAGGCATGTTTAGAGGTTTGGGAAATAGATCTATGGCAAAAGTCAACCCATTAACATATTTTATGGAGGTCCAGGGGGTGCTAAGCAATTTTATAGAATAAGGGTATTCCAGCTTTTCTCTGCAGAGGTGAAAGGCACTAGGATGATTTGTCCTGGAGGAGAGAAGAGTGAGAGGAAGCTGCTAAAATCCTCAACATTCAAAGAGGTATTATTCAGAGGGTGGCAACCAATTGTACTTTAACTCTGCTAAAACAAGAACATAGGAAATATCCTTGAAACACAGATATTCTGTTTATTTTTAAGGAAGTATTTTCCAACAGTGTAAATTGCTAAAGACCTTGCTGAGTTCCCTATAAAGATGGCCACTTTTTTTTTTTTTTTACTGAAAAGCTAGACCATAAAGGTTCTTGCCTCTTATCTGCCCAAAATGATTGGGTTTTGCATGTAGGACTATGAGTTCAATTATGTGTTTATCTGAAGACAAAAGCCAGACTGACTTCTGATGCAGAGAACTTGTAACCATGACTGATCTATGAAAAGCATAGATTCATCACGTTTCTGGAAAGGTCAGAGATGTTTTGCAAAATCTGAGCCAGAGAACACAAGGTTTCTTTCCCAGGGTTACTCAAAATATGAGTGTTAGAACCAAACATATATTTTGTAAGTATACATATTGTGGTTTATTAAAGATTGAAATCTTCAGAAAGAACTTTTCCCTAGTGATCTAAAAAAGTGACCTCATCTTTCCAACACTGGCATATAGTGGTTTTTTTCTTCCTTCTTTTTCATCATTGTAGCTGCTATTCAGTGAGCTTCTGTTCTGTCAGGCATTGAACTCAGAACTTTACCTGCATTTTCATCTCCTTTAATCCTTACATCCATTATATAAGGTGGGTATTGTTATTTTTATTTGCCAGATGATGAAATTGAGGCCCAGATAAATTTTGCTACCACTTATCCAATTGTAGTTACCAAACTGGAAGGTGGTAGAACCAGATTGAAATCTTGGCCTCCCTGAATCCATAGTTCTTTCCCACTGCACTGGTCTACCAGGGAAAATCTGACTTAATTGTTCTATGTCAAAAGGATTAAAAGAATTGTTAGTAAAAGCATAATTCATACATACTAAACTTACTAGAACTGCTAAACTGTATATGATTTATGTCAATTAGCATACTTAAAAAGGGTTGAAACCCATTTTTTTTTCACTTAAGAAAATACAACAGAATGGTGAAAGCAGAAAACATTTTAATTCCCTTACTATCCTTCCCTGAAATGATTTTTCTGGGTGGTTGTAAAGCCATAAGATTGATTTCATTGGGGCTGCATTTCATAATAAAACTAACATCAAATTATGGAAATGTTTCCTAATGGCCTGGGTTTTACGTTCAATAATTTTGTATTATCTTCCAAGCTGAGTAGGCCTGTCTTTTACTCATGGCTTCTGGAATATTCCACATTTCTTTTAGAGATGACTCTTCCACTTGGGCCTCTTCACTTGGCACTTTCCTCTCTCTTCTTTATGACCAAATTTATAGACTTGCTGTTTAATAAGAGGGGGCTGCAGGGTAGAGCAGGCAGTGGTGAGAAGTGCCAGAGCTAAATATGATTTCAGGCAAGCCTCCTAAAATCATTGTAGATAGGTTTTTCATCTACAAACGGAGCAATGAGCCGCATATATCCCAGTTGTTGTGAGTTTGTTCTGAGAAGATAAATGAAAAGGTCCACAAGAAAACGTGGTCATATGTATAGGTGTTGCAGTTGGCATTTGCCATGTGAAGTATACCTGGAAGTATACCTAAATCCAGAAAATTTTTATATCAGATTGATTTATTATTTGTTTCAATTGGCCTTCATCTTTTTTTTTTTTAAATCTTTACCCAAGGATATTTTTTTCCATTGATTTTTATTTTAGAGAGAGAGGAAGAGAGAGCAAAAGACAGAGATAAATATCTATATGAGAGATTGGTTGTCTCTTGCATGCACCCTATGGCCTGGGCTGGATACAACCAAAGTATGTACCCTTGTTTAAAAATGAACCCAGATCCTTCAGTCCATAGGCTGGTGCTCTATCCACTGAGCCAAACTGGCTTGGGCTCAACTGCCCTTCTTATTCTGCCTTCTTCCATGAGAAATAGGACCACTTGAGGAAGAATATAATACCTTTGTTCCTTTGCTTTGAATTTTCTCTGATACAGGCTTCCATCAAATTATAGCTCATTAATTTCTCCTCCACAAAACCTGTTCTTCCTCTGTCCATATTTCTATCCCTGTTGATGTCAGAATATCCCAGTCTCCCAAGTTGAAAATTTTAGAGCTATTTCCACTGCCCTCTCCTCTTTCTGTCATTTCTCCCTGTCCAATCCAATGAGGTTTCAAATCCAGCTGATTCCAGCACAGACATGTCTATTAAACTATCTCCCACTTGCCACCCCCTTGATCACCTCTTACTAGGACTACTGAATCCTTTGCTATCAGGGTTGATGGAAGCACATCTTCCATCTACAATCTCTGTCTACAAATTTGTGTCCAAAGGAAAGTTATATCAAGAGCAGCCTGCCAATTCACCATATTTTTTCTGTTGGCTTGGGCTATTGTTCCAAATGCCTATAGTAGGAATTAGGTTGGATGACATGCCTGCTGAAAGGATTGCTTATGTCTGGGTAGATGCTCACCTGCTTCAGGCTCCTTTCTGTGGGGCTAACCTTTGTTTTCTGTTGGCTTTCTGTGAGTGGAGTGGTTGGCAGAGGGTGAAAACAAGGCCTGAGGCTACTTATTTCATTGGTTATATGGGAGGTGATTTGCAGGATGGAGAAGCATTCCAAGAAGAAAGGGCAAGGAAGCAAGATCCCCACACACACCCGCCCGGATATTTCTCTACATGGGATCAAAAGCCGTTTCCCCCTTTGCTCCATCTCCAGAAAGCTCCAGCTCCTGGTGTCATGGCCCAGCTCTAGACTCTTTTTTTAAAAAAATATGTATTTTATTATTGATTTTTTGCAGGGAAGAAGGGAGAGGAATGTAGAGTTAAAAACATCAATGAGAAACATCAATCATCCCCATTGGGGATGTGCCTGCAACCAAGGTACATGCCTTTGACCGGAATTGAACTTGGGACCCTTGAGTTCGCAGGCTGATGCTCTATCCACTGAGCAGAACCAGTTAGGGCCCAGCTCTGGACTCTTGATCTTAACCCATTACTGGAGCTCAGCCTGCTTCTCAAGAGTGGAGCTGGGGCGAGGAGAGGGCAGCTTGGATTTCCCCCAGAGCAGTGTTGTCAGATTATGAGTCATGGAATCATTTTTGTGGGTTGTGGCCAGCATTTAAAAAAAATTGATGTTAAAGTGTGGAAAGGAATAGGACACAATAGAATAGAAAGTATAAGAGACTATTTCATAAGGTAAGGATATGACTTTTTCATGAAACCTTTGTTTCAGTCATATGTAGGTGTGTATGTGTGTGTTTGTGTGTGTGTAGGTGTGTATGTGTTAGGTCACAGTATAAAACATATTTTTTTTTACTGTGTGGCATAGTCTAAAAAGTTGTTAATACACTATAACTGCTAGGTTGTATTGTATTGACAATAATCTCTCTGCTTCTCATTTTTTCCCTTTGATCCATCCTCCATCCCCCCAATTGTCATTTAAATAGTTTTCCTCCTAACCGATGTGATCACATAATCACCTTATTAAGGAACTCCACTACTTATAGGACTAATTCATGAGGATGACATTCAGTGTCTTTAATAATTCTATCCTATATAATAAAAGGCTAATATGAAAATTGAATAGCGAAACAACCAATTGCCATGACACACACTGACCACCAGGAGGCAGATGCTCAAAGCAGGAGCTGCCCCTAGTGATCAGTGTGCTCCCACAGGGGGAGTGCTGCTCAGCCAGAAGCTGGGCTCATGGCTGGCGAGTGCAACAGTGGTGGCAGGAGCCTCTTCTGCCCCACAGCAGTAGCTAAGGATGTCTGACTGCCAGCTTAGGCTCGCTCCCTGCAGCAGGCCTAAGCTGTCAGTTCTACATCCCCCGAGGGCTCCCAGACTGCAAGAAGATGCAGGCCGGGCCCAGGGACCATCCCTGAGTCCACAAATTTTGCTTTTAGTTTCAAATAATTTCCCAGCAGCATTTCCTGCTACTTCCTTCTTATTGATCTACTCTACCTTTCACATTTGTCTTTTTGTCTTCACTCATAATGTCCTTTTTCCTAATATATTATTTTTAGTTTTCCATTTGGCACTTATTTGAATCCAATTCATTAAAACATTGTTTGGAAATAACATTATGAATAAAGTTGAACAAAAAAGAAATAATATTGTTTTCCTGATCTAAAAAATTAAAAATTAGAGGTTACTAAATATAAAATAAAATGACATAATTCTATAATCCAGCAATACTATGATATCTTCTACTAGAGGCCCAGTGCACAAAATTCGTGCATGGGTAGGGTCCGTAAGCCTGACCTGGCGATCAGGGCCAATTGGGGCCTTCCAGCTGCTGGCTGGGGCTTCCCTTCCCAAGTTGCTAACAGGGGCCTTCCTTCATTCCATCCCATCCCCTGGTGGTTGGTGCACGTCATAGTGAGTGACCGAACTCCTGGTCTCCCGGTCGAACTCCTGAGGGGATGCTTTGCATATTAGCCTTTTATATATAAAACACACACACACACACACACACACACACACACACACATATACACACATACATATATTTTTTTTCTAGTTTTTACTTAATATACATTTTATATGGATATCTATACTAACAAAAGGGTAATGTGCTAATTAGACCAGATGTCATTTCTGGTATCCTTCCTGATAAAGCCAGGGCCAGAGGGATGCCATCCCGGGTCCTGATCCCTCTGGGCAGCCCGGGGAAGCCAGCCAGATCCCAGGTGCCTGCGGGTGTTCTTGGGGGAAGCCAGCTGGGGTCCCGGCTGCTGGCAGGAGGGAAGCCTTGAGTCCCGGGTGCCAGAGGGAAGCCAATGACGACAGCCAGGGGAAGGAAGGCCTACTCTTGCATGAATTTCCTTGCACCAGGCCTCTGGTATAAATATATATGATTTAGAATCCTTTTTTACTTACAACATAATAAATTTCTAATGACTAAATATTCTTCTAAAATACATGCATGATGCCTCATATTTTATTATATAGATATTGTTGAACATTTAATGTCTAATACTTTATTTTTATAAATAATGCCTTTATATATGTCTTTATGAGTCTCTCTGATTTTTTTCCCCTTTGACTAGAACATTAGATTTGGATTTACTGAATAACATTGTATTAACATTTTTAAGGGCCTTGGTATATATATTGTGTGAGCTTTCATAAAAGTTATATATTTGTGTCAATATTAAATATTCAGAAAATACTTGCCACTCTGATAGATGAAAAATAATTTTGCATTATATTATTTTAAATTATTTTGTATTTTAATTTCTTTATTGGTTAAGGTATTACATATTTGTCCTCAACCCCCTCCCCCCATATTTTCATTTTTTGAGTATTAGTAAGATTAATCTTTTAAAATAATTCACATTTATATTACATTTTAGAGGAAATTGCTTGTCTATAAAAGGTTTTTTTCTTCTTTGTTTTCTCCACTTTATTATAAATTCTGTTTATTCTTCAATATCAATTTAAAACACACTTTCTCCGTAGAGGGTTCTTTTAGTTTCTTAGTTTGAATCTTTGTTTTTCCACAGCACATTATTTGTACCTCTATTTAGTGATCAGTTTATTCTCCTGTCTCCTCCACTTAATTACATATTTGGAAGTAGAAATCTTTTCACATTTGTTATTCTATCTCTCCCCAGTAAAAGGCACAGATCAGGCATTCAGTATATTGTTGACGTTTCTGCCAAGCAAGAGAGCAGAGCCTTCTCTTTTCCATTTGAAATGTGATAGGTTATTTTTCCTCTATGCTTTTAGAACATTCTATCTGAGGCTGCCCTCACATATGTTTCAGAAGACTCAAGGAGCACAGACTGAATTCTTCTTGAGGTGCTGGGGAGAGGCAGAGAGCAGTTCCCTCTCTGAAGTCAGCTTGGCTATGCTTCCTAGTTCCATTTAAATTAATTTCACCAGCATTTAGAGCTTTTCCATTCTGAGTGATGTGAAGTCCCCCCCCCTCCCCCCATCTCCCCCCACCCCCACCCCCCAACACACACACTTTTCTTCAACACTGTGGTGTTCTGGCTTGGTGCACTTACAGGCCCATCTGAGATTACTTCAATTACTTTAGCAGATTGGTCAGAAGTTAGAATCATAATATGCAATTGCTGGATTGAACCTCAGAAATCATCTAGTCCCAGATTTTAGACCCTGTATCAGCTTCTGCAACAGAGACTTCTTCTACTTGAGATGACATGGAACTCTCCAAACAAGTAAAACTCAGGCTAGTGTCACGAGACAATTCTCCCTTTCCACGCTTCCTCTCAAGGGACCGTCCCTCTGAGCACCTTTCCTGGAGAAGGGCATGGCTTTGAGTCCTCTGGCTTTGAGTCCTCTGTAAACCTGGGCCAGTAGCAGGTACCAGGCTAGAATGCCCAGGTTTTCCCTCCTGTCTGCCTCCTTGGTTTTGTTCTCCAGGGGTGGCGTAACCACAATATACCTGTGTTTTCTGTCTGCTTCTGGTTGATCCCATTTGCATCTTCTTAACATGTTTTCTGAAGGAATCTGGTATTTATTATTATTTTAAATATTTTTATTGATTTCAGAGAGGAAGGGAGAGGGAGAGAGAGATAGAAACATCAATGATGAGAGAGAATCCTTGACTAGCTTCCTCCTGCACGCCCCTTAGTGGGGATCAAGCCTGCAACCTGGGCATGTGCCCTGACCGGGAATCAAAACAATGACTTCCTGGTTCACAGTCAATGCTCAACCACTGATCCATGCCAGCCAGATGAACATAGTATTTATTGAGTCTCTTATATGTATAACTATTTTAGGAACTTTGCAGAAATTAAATAATTATTTCTTCCAATTGTTCTCATTTTACATTGGAATAATTGAGGTTCAGAGTAGTTAAATTATTGATGTCACACAGCTTGTATGGTATGGAGTCAGGACCTGAGCCCAGGTTTACCTTACTGTGGGTGTGTTAGTTTCACTACCCCAGGTTTCAGTGCTGAGAAGAGCAGTTGGGTCACTGAAACCATATGTGCATCCCAGAGAGGGCCTCTTCCTTTAGTGGTGCAAACACTGAATTTTGGGGGTCATGGCGAAAAGACTCGCTTTAAGATACTTTTATGTTGAGAGTTAATTATAGATTTTTCAAATAAAGTCTGAATTTCCAAATAAATTCATGCCAGGGGAATGGCATGAAAAATAGGCAACCGTAGGTGATCAAAACTATCAAATGAAAGAGAATCAAATGCTTATTTTAATTCAGGAATATGTTTAACTTACTGGGGAAGTGAGACTAGGAGTCGATCAGAACTGAATTTCAATCCTAGTTTTGCCATGAACACTTCATCTCTCTGTACCTAAGTTTACTCATCTGTAAAGATCTATATATGCAAAAGCTAAGTGACTGAAACACTGGAACAACCGAAATGACCCGGTGCTATGATGTGCACTGTGGCCCTATTCGACCCTCCCCAACCCTGATCGGGGACAGGGCCAGCTGGCCAACTGCCTGTAACCCCCTCCCTGAAGCTGGCCCTGCCTCATCCCCAGATCAGGGGCAGGGCCAGCCAGCTGACCTCCTGCAGCCCCCACCCTGGCTGGCTTGGCCCTGATCAGCCTCAATCAGGGCAGGTCAGCTGGACCCCAACCATGCATACATTCATGCACCGGGCCTCTAGTAGATAATAATACTGATCTCTTAGGCATTTAATGCGATAATAGATTCATTTGTTCATACATTTCCTCCTTTGTCAAAAGCAGATTTTGCCTATTTACAATTTGCATGACACTGGAGATGTCGCCATGAATAAGACATATATGGTTCCTCCTCTGAGAACTGATAGTCTGGTGGTTAGATGCAAAGTGTTCATCACTGCATCAAGTGTATGCTAAACACTAATATTAAAGTGATAGATGTTACTATTATTATTATATTACTGTTATCATTATTATTATGAGTGTGTATTTCTACAACTGCTTGCAATTTTGACATATCTCACATTTGATAATAGGTGTGAGACCTAGTTAACATTTTCCTGTATTGGCATTTCTAATTAAAGGATAGTGTAGTAAGGTAACAAGCAATTATTGTTAACAAAGGAGGCACTGTATAATCAGAGCCTTGCTTCAAGAATGTAGGATTTCTTCTCTCCTCCTTACTTGACTGGTATTCTGTCTTCAGCCACATGAAACACTCAGAGCAGTGTCTGGCACAGTGAGTAACTATTAGTTGGAAAAAGAATGGACAAATGAATGAGGCTTGCACAGACTCCAAACAGAGTAGCTGGCCGCTGCCTACAGAAGAGGATGCTCTCTGGTGATAAGGGTACAATGATAGTCTTCATGTAATAAGCACCCTAGGACTCCCCCCACCACCCCGCCTTGCCATAAACCCAGGCACTTTGTGGGGATGATAGCCAAGATGGGACACTAAGCAAGGAAGTTACTTTTAATGTCACTAGAATACAAAGAAAAGTGAAGAGGCTAAATATGAAATAATCATCTGCAACTGAAGGATTCCATTCTGAGGGAATTGAATATTGACATAGTTGTTCCCCATGTCCCCACATTTTTACAATGAGTGTCTTTAAATGAAATAGTTTGAGTTAGTATCTACATGAATAAAAGAGTAATATGCAAATTGGTCAGGATGCCCTCACAGTAATGAATGAACAGCATGCTGCATGGGGCAACTAGGCCGGCAGGGGGGTTAGTGAGGGACAACCAAATGACTGACCAGCAGGCTGCGTGGGGCGACCAGGCTGGCAGTGGGGGAAGTTGATGGCAACAAGGTTGGCAAAGGGGGCAGTGAGGGGTGACCAGGCCAGCAGGGGGGGCAGTTTGGGGCAACCAGGCTGGCAGGCAAAAGTGGGTAGAGGTCAGGCAGGCAGGCAGGTGAGCAGTTAGGAGCCGACAGTCGGACATCCCCCAAGGGGTCCCAAATTGGAGAGGGTATAGGCTGGGCTGAGGGGACCATCCTCCTCCCATGTGCATAAATTTTGTGCACCGGGCCTCTGGTATTAAGATAATTTACTACATTTTGAGATTCATAGAGAATTTAATGCCTTATTCGATGGAGATAACTTTTACATGCACTTAGAACATAACTTTGAAAGTGGTTAGTAATGGAAAGAACATGTGGCATAGAAATTTGAAAGGGTCTCTGCCATGGTAGATTCACATCCATAAAGATAAATTTGTTTATGTGGGTCAGATTCCATTTTTACAAATACCTGTTTGCAAAAGATAAAAGAGCTCCCAGCAATAATCTCTTCATTTTCATAACCAGATCTGTGTATTTAACATTATATTCATCTACTCATGTAATATCATTAAAAGTAATATAACAAAAATATACTTTAATTGAATTTAAGATTGGAACTTGACCCATACATTATTTAACTATTGCTTTACTGGCATAATTTCTAGATCATCTGGAGAAATCTTCTGTTCTTAATAACCTTCGCAAGAGTGTTCATGGTTATTTAGTTTCAATTTCTTTACATTGTAATTCAAACTCATCACCACCATAAGGGAATTAATGTGATCAGCCTGAGCATATTTTTACCTTTAAAGAGATAATCATAATAATTTTAATAGGTAGGCCAAGTGATGTTGATAATGAAGTCTGAAGGAAGTTATAGCTTTCTCTCCCTGCCGGCTCCTTTCCCCCAGCACACACTATCATTTTTGATAAACACTGCAAGTTACAAGTCTAATACTCATTTACTGAAATATTCAGAGAATTAATATTTGACCCATAAATTCCAAACTACATCAGCTACTGTCTTTTTTCCTTTCCCTTCTAAAAGAAATATGCTCTCATTCTCCACGTATTGAATGCAAATCACAGAACCAATGCATCAGGGATGAACATTACCTTTCAAACTCTATCTATACACAAATGCTCATGTATCTCGAGCCATAATTGCATGCATGTGTGCACGATGATTGCACATAGTGTGGAAAAACGTTGTTATGGTGCATGAGCACTTAGGAAAATAGAAATCAGTCAGCACTAGTTTAAGCCAGACATAGTATTGGTAGGTAATATAAAAGCTCCTTTCCACCAACCTCCTAAGTTGGCTGTGGCATCCCAATTCTGAGCTAAAAACCTTCATTGATATTCTAGTCATAGAATTCAAAGATGGAAAACACCTATTAGGTTAGTTTATCCCTCTAGGGCCAGCACTGAAGATTACTCTGATAGCATATTTTATTCCTTCTTCTCCTTCTTTAGTATTTGGTCCAACCTCTTCTAAAATGTCTGTGCTGACAGGCTTTCAGCTTGTTTCCTTGGGTAAGTATGTTCTCTTGGATTCCCTTACATTTCTTCAATATTTAAATACATTTTCTAGTTTGCAAATACTATTGTGCGCTTATAATGAGATCTAGGTAAATGATATTCCTCTCTTCATAGCATTAATCATCTCCTTAGGGAGTATATCATTATAGCCTCAAAGCAATGTGAGGGGAATAACAATAGCTTTGATGCATTTTTTTGCATTTATATCTCTATCTCTATCTATCTATCTATCTATCTATCTATCTATCTATCTATCTACCTACCTACCTATCATCTATTTATGACTGAATGTTTGTATCTCATTGGCCACCTATTTCTTCCTCAGATTGCTCATCAACAGAGGCTGAAGAAAAGACAAGCAGATCTGAGTTATGCAACACTGTGCATGCCGAATGAGCCACAAAATAGAATTGTTCTAAATCTCATTCTTGGAGCAAATAGGGTATACAAGGAGACCTTGGTTCAGTTCAACTGAAGATATCTGTAACTACAGAACATATTTAAGTTGCTGGTACTTCTCAAGCCCAGGAATCCCAGTTGGAAATACCAAAGTAAATGGTGAGGGACTTGGAGTTTTTCTAAGAACTTCCCCTATTTAAACTCACTTAATCCTTCTAACAGCTTTTGGGAATGGGTTCTAAATAACTCTCATTTTCCTGAGGCACAATCCACTTGCCTCTGTCATAGGTTTGGGCTAGGTAAGAATCCAGTAAAATGGTAACTGTGCCCATGTCCATAACCACCATGCTGATAAGAGTGAGTGATTAGAGCGATGGAGTAGGACAGACCCTGTTTTTGAGTATTGGTTCTATCACAACTTTTGTAACTTCATACAAGTTAGTTGTCCTCCCCGAGTCTCAGTTCCTTTGTCTGGATAGCCAAGTTAACAATAACTTCCTTCTAGGATTTATGAGAATTAAATAAGAAAATGCATGTCTAGCCATTATTACCGTTTCTGGCATATGACTGACATTCAACAGAGGTTTGTTTCCTTCTTTTGAAGCTCTCCCTAATGCCATGGATGAAGGTTGGCCATCTTACCTTTTTCTCAGCCACTCATCTCCTGTTCTAGAAGCCAATTCTTTTGTAAGTGGTTGGTTTTTGTTCTCTACATGAAGGCACAGGTTGGTGCTCAAGAGTGTTAGAGATTTTGTGGTAGGAAGGAATGTCCTTGTGGAATCAAGTTAAGGCAAAGTCTGACTAATGCCTTTATTTCATATGTCATATTTAGTTGGTAGACCTTGTATGGAGATAGCCCCCAACTTAAAAATAGATTTTGTTCTAGAAGTTTGTTGAAATTTGGAACTTGAATCTTTTTAAAAAAAATTCTAAACTTATGTTATGGATGATAGATTATTAGGTTAGTTCATACTATCTTTTCTTTTAAAACCCATAAGAGGCCTAAGATATACTAGAAGTTGGTAGTAAAGACATTAGTTGATTTGCTTGCCATTGATGAATTCTCTTCTAGCTTAATCTATTCCACTCAAAGCTATGAAGAGCCAGAATTATGTATTGCAAGTTCTATTTGTGATAATGTGAGGAATTTTAGAAAACGTATAAGTCTATTAGTTGGCCAGTGGTCAATCAGAAACTAGAAACTGAAGTGAATCACAAAAGCTGTAACCTATCTCAGTGGACACTGAGAGGATATACTCATGAAGAGTTAGAGACAAGAATTTGTCAATGACCAAGTTATGAATGGGTAAAAATGACCAAGCTGGTATGCAGAAAAAGGAGAAAAATGTAGATGCATCATAGAGTATGAAACTAGAGAGCAAGATGATGACCTTCCAAATCATGTGAGGCTTGGTTGTTATATTCTACAATTGGTTTTAATAGGATCCTCCTATATTATTCCAATAAACCCTCTACTTTAGCTAGTTTGAATGGTTTTTATTATAAACAACAAAATGATTCCTGGCAAAGTTAAAGTTCTCAGACCAGAGCCCTCCTGAACTCTAATTTTTTTGGCCATCTGCATGATTGGCTAGGTAGGGATTATAACAACGGGATCCACTAGTATTAAGCCAGGGCTCCCGGTTGGGAGAAGAGAGCATTTGGGAGCCCTGGCCTTGAAAATAGTCTATTTTTGTTCTCAATCTAAAAGGCATTGCTGTCATCACCTTAGAGTTTTCCTGGCCATCCACAATTCATTGCTCTCCTGGTTAACATTGTTCATATCTTGAATGCCCTTTTGTTCCTCTCTACTTATACAAAGTGTATTCCACATTCGTTGTACCTCAAGATGAGTCATGGAGAGTTATAGAGTTTTATGGCAGGAAGAGGACAAAGCCATCTAGTTCAAAGATTCAAAGAGGTGGCTCAAGGTCATTCAACTAGAAAGTAGTGCTTCCAGGACTTAAACTTACGTTCAGACTTAAGATGTTTTCCACTGGACAGCTCTGGCTATAACCCACAAGGTCTTATTCTCTTCTAGTACATTGGAGTGTCCTTATCTTCATGCAGCATTTAATTATATCTTTCTGTCATTCCTGTTTATTTTAACAGGTTGCAATCTTATTGAGAGCAGGAAGAGTAAACTTTCTTTCAATGAGTTCTTCCTAGCACTTCACACAATGCTAGGCATATAAGTGATCAATTCATTTCTGCATATTCCTTAAATAATTGAAAATATCATGCAGGAATGAATGAAGAATCTCAGAGTTTTCGAAGCTGACATCTACAAAAGATAAACAACATCCTCAACACAGACAAGTTCCATGAAAATAGTTTTGTTTTGCCACCTCTGGTGCCAGGGACTTTTAGCTGTGAAGTATAGAAACTGAACCCTCTATTCATTATGAGTGGGAGCCAGATCCTGAGGCTGGAAGCTTCAGTAACTACAGAAATTAGGTAAAGCTTCATGGTGGCACAGACACAGAGAGGTAGCTGTTATTTCTATCCAAGTGGAATACAGGGTGTGGTATTTCCAATTGGAGTAGTTGAGATCATTCATGAATTAACTTGTTTATTTAAGTGGTGATCACGTGTTTTTCAATAAAAAAACTTGGGAGGTCCCATTCTTAAAACTTTTTCCAATCTTAAGAATGTCTTCCTGGTTTCTGAATTCCCTACTGACCACCATCTTAGTATTGACATCCACCTTTATGGTTCCAGATTTCATTGTTCACACTGTATCTTAACTCATTATGACCATATGATTTTGGCAATGTAAACATGACATTCAGATTAACATCACAGTGATGCCTTTGGGTCTTAGATTGATGAAGTGAGTCCATCCTTACTGGGACCACAAAGCTTTGGCTTCCTCTTAGACCATGTGTAAAAGTGACCTCTCTACCATTCACTTTGATATATCCAATTGGGACTCTTAGGTTTGAGAAGGACCAGTAACTTAGCTTTGCTCTCAATGTTCAGATATCCTCAGTTGCACTGGATCAAGGTCTCCTTGTTATACTTTATTCCCTCCAAAAGTGAGACGTGGCTTCTTCAGCATGAAGTGCTTTAGATAATTCAAATAGTTTGCTTATCTCTCTTCCACCTCTGGGATGAGTAATGTGGGAAAGAAATTGGTGACCCATGAGGTACATACATATAAACATACATACATACATACATATGTATATATATTCCTATATGCATAGAAAAACTCATCAAAATATTAACAGGTGAAAACCAAGATGGCGGCATAGGTAAACACCTACACTGCTGCCTCACACAACAATTTCAAAACTACAACTAAAAGACGGAGCACCAAACAGAACTACAGGAAAGCTGGCTGAATGGAAATTCTACAACTAGAAGTAAAGAGAGCGGCTCACAAAGACTCAGAGGAGATGTAAAAAGCTGAGGTACGGAGACACGCACCAGGAAAAGATGGGTGGCGGAGGGTCTGGCTGGCTTCCTCTAGCAGGAGGGAGATGGAAAATCCTGACTGCACTGAACCCCACTTCTGACTGCACTGAACCCCAGTTCCAGGCAAGATTCATATGGGGGGAGTCTGGACTGTCGTGAAAAGGGAGGAGTGCACAGAAACTTAGGGAAGCTGCGGAAGGCAGATGTCTGGAGGCATGCGCCAAGAGGACTGACTCCTGATTGTGCCTTGGACTTTCTCTAGTGGGAGGAAAACAGAACCTCCCAACAATACTGAAATCCAGTTCCGACTGCACTGAACCCCAGTTTTAGGCAAGACCTTGGGAACCCAGACTCATATGGGTACCAGGAATGCATGGAAACCCAAGGGATTCAGAAAGGCAGAGGTCTGGAGGTGTCTGCACATGCACACAGAGAGAGCTGCAGCAATTTCTGAGGGGCACTGAGACCCAGGGGATGCCCTGTAGGGCAGGGCTGACGGGAAACCAAGGTTGTCTGCTCAGCCCTGAGACTTCACCACAACCAAGCCCAGCACAGAGGCTGTTGCAATCTTGCAAGACTTAAGGCTAAGTCCAGCACAGAAGTTCTCCAGGCGTAGAAACAACTGATCCTCACAACCAATTGGCTTGGAGGTCAATTCCCCCCAGTGATACCAACAACCATCAAGACTTAACTACAACAAGACTGTACACACAGTCCACAAAAGGGTGCACTAAGAGTGTCCACCTCAGGGAGGCAGAGCTACTGGGCCATATATGACACCTAGCACACAAAGCTACTCTACCAACTCAGAGGAGCAGTGAAAATGCAGAGACAAAGGAACAGATCACAAACAAAAGAAATGGAGGAAAACAAACGACTGGATATAGAGTTCAAACCCACGGTTATAAGGCTTTTCAAGAATTTCCTAAGAAAGATGGATAAATTTAGTGAGATCCAAGAGGAGATGAAAAAGGACCAACTAGAAATTAAACATACACTGACTGAAATAAAAAATATTATCCAGAGACCTAACAGCAGACTAGAGGAACGCAAGAATCAAGTCAAAGATTTGAATACAAAGAAGCAGAAAACACTCAACTGGAAAAAGCAAAAAGCAAAAAGAATCCAAAATGTGAAGATAGTGTATGGAGTCTCTGGGACAACTTCAAGTGTACCAACATCAGAATTAGGGGGGTGCCAGAAGAAGAGAGAGAGAAAGACACTGAAAACCTATTTGAAGAAATAATGATTGAAAACTTCCCCCAACTGGTAAAAGAAATAGACTTACAAGTCTAGGAAGCTCACAGAACCCCAAACAAAAGGAATCCAAAGAGGACCACACCAAGACACATCATAATTAAAATACCAAGAGCAAAAGACAAAGAGAATATTAAAAGCAGCAAGAGAAAAACCGTCAATTACCTACAGGGGAGCACCCATACGACTGTCAGTTGATTTCTCAACAGAAACTATGCAGGCCAGAAAGGAGTGGTAAGAAATATTCAACGTGATGAATAGCAAGAACATACAACCAAGATTATTCTACCCAGCAAAGCTATCATTCAGAATTGAAGGTCAGATAAAGAGCTTCACTGATAAGAAAAAACTAAAGGAGTTCATCAGTACCAAACCAGAATGATATGAAATACTGAAAGGTATTCTTTAAGAAGAGGAGGAAGAAGAAAAGGTAAAGATAATAATTATGAACAACAAATACATATCTATCAACAAGTGAATCTAAAAATCAAGTGAATTGAAAACCTGATGAACAGAATAAACTGGTGAATATAATAGAATCAGGGGCATAGAAAGGGAGTGGACTGATAATTCTCAGGGGGAAAGAGAGGAGGGGGGGAGTGCAGGAAGAAACTGGACAAAAATTATACACCTATGGATGAGGACAATGGGGGGTAGGTAAGGGCAGAAGATGGGGTGGGAGTCAGGTGGAGGGGAGTTATGAAGGGAATAAAAAGGAACAATTATAATAATCTGAACAAGAAAGATTTAAAAAATATATTAACAGGTGATTAAAGCTTTTTATTTGCCTCCAAATTTGACTATAAATCACTATATAGTTAAGAAGGCAATACTCTTAAATATAAAATAAAGGACAATTTTGAAATGTATAGAAATATTTTCATTTACTTTTTATATTTTATTCTTTTTTATATAATTTACTATATTTTTTGTTGTTTAAAGTATTATATATGTCTCCTTTTTCCCCAGTTGACCTTTTCCTAGTCGTTCCCACCACCCCTCTCCCCAGCACATGCCCTTACCCCTCTACTGTCTGTGTCTATGGGTTATGCTTATATGTATGCATACAAGTTCTTTGGTTTTTTGGTTGATCTCTTACCACCCTCCCCCTGTCCCCACCTTCCCTCTTAGGTTGAACGGTCTGTTCGATGCTTGTATGTCTCTGGATCTATTTTTGTTCATCAGTTTATG
Source organism: Lasiurus cinereus (assembly GCA_011751065.1). NCBI lineage: Eukaryota > Metazoa > Chordata > Mammalia > Chiroptera > Vespertilionidae > Lasiurus > Lasiurus cinereus. Next base: position 4,529,952 of record JAAGEH010000226.1, read on the forward strand.
TTGTTCATTATATTCCACAAATGAGTGAGATCATGTGATATTTATCTTCCTCTGACTGGCTTATTTTGCTTAGCATAATGATCTCCAGGTTCATCCATGCTGTTGCAAATGATAAGAGTTTCTTCTTTTTTCTAGCAGCATAGCCTTCAAGTATGTAGATGTACCACCATTTTTCAATCCACTCATGTGCTGATGGGCACTTAGGCTGTTTCCAAATCTTAGCTATGGTGAATTGTGCTGCTATGAACATAGGGGTGCATATATCCTTTCTGATTGGTGTTTCTGATTTCTTGGGATATATTCCTAGAAGTGAAATTACTGGGTCAAATGAGAATTCCATTTTTAATCTTTTAAAAATATATTTTATTGATTTTGTACAGAGAAGAAGGGAGAGGGATAGAGTTAGAAGCATCGATGAGAGACATTGATCAGCTGCCTCCTGCATGCCCCCTACTGGGGATGCGCCCACAACCAAGGTATATGCCCCTGACCTGAATCAAACCTGGGATCTCTCAGTCCACAAACCAGTGCTCTATCCACTGAGCCAAACTGGTTTCGGCCCATTTTTAATTTTTTGAGGAAACTCCATACTGTTCTCCACAGTGGCTGCACCAGTCTGCATTCCCACCAGCAATGCATGAGCGTTCCCTTTTCTCCCCATCCTTGTCAGCACTCATCCTTTGATTTCTTTTTATTTATTTATTTATTTATTTATTTATTTATTTATTTATTTATTGTTTAAAGTTTTACATATGTCTCATTTTCCCCTGCTTGATTCTCCCCACCCCCAGCCATTGCCACCCTGGGAAAGCCCCCAATGCTCCAGTGTCCATTGGTTATGCTAATATACATGCATACAAGTCCTTTGGTTGCTCTCTAATTACTCTCCACCCCTGTCACCTGCCATTTGTCTCTGTATCTATTCTTGTTCATCAAATTATGTTGGTCGCCGAGACCGGTTTGGCTCAGTGGATAGAGCGTTGGCCTGCAGACTGAAAGGTCCCAGGTTCGATTCCAGTCAAGGGCATATACCTTGCTTGCGGGCACATCTCCAGTGGGCGGTGTGCAAGAGGCAGCTGATCGATGTCTCTCTCTCATCAATGTTTCTGACTTTCTATCCCTCTCTCCATACTGTTCTCTACAGTGGCTGCACCAGTCTGCATTCCCACCAGCAATGCATGAAGGTTCCTTTTTCTCCCCATCCTTGCCAGCACTCATCCTTTGATTTATTTATTTTTTATTTATTTATTGTCTAAAGTTTTACATATGTCTCATTTCCCCCTGCTTGATTCCCCCTGTAGAAAATCAATAAAATATATTAAAAAGAAAAATTATGTTGGTCATTATATCACACATATGAGTGAGATCATGTAATATTTATCTTTCTCCGATTGGCCTATTTCACTTAGCATAATGCTCTCCAGTTCCATCTATGCTGTTGCAAATGGTAAAAGTTCCTTCTTTTCTATAGCAGAATAGTATTCCATTGTGTAGATGTACCATATTTTAAAATCCACTCATCTGCTGATAGGCACTTAAGTTGTTTCCAAATCCTAGTTATTGTGAATTGTGCTGCTAGGAACAAAGGAGTACATATTTCCTTTCTGATTGATGTTTCTTGTTTCTTGTGATATAGTCCTAGAAGTGGGATTTCTGGGTCAAATGGGAGTTTCATTTCTAGTTTTTTAGGAAACTCCATACTGTCCTCCATAGTGGCTTCACCAGTCTGCATTCCCACCAGCAGTGCATAAGGGTTCCTTTATCTCCACATCCTCACCAGCACTTGTCATTCATTGATTTGTTGATGATAGCCATTCTGACAGATGTGAGATGGTATCTTATTGTTGTTTTGATTTGCATTTCTCGGAGGATTAGTGACTTTGAGCATGTTTTTATATGTCTCTTGGCCTTCTGTATCTCCTTTTCCGAAAAGTGTCTATTTAGGTCCTTTGCCCATTTTTTGATTAGATCATTTATCTTCCTTTTCTTAAACTGTATGAGTTCCCTATAAATTTTGGAGATTAAACCCTTATTGGATATAACATTGGCAAATATGTTTTCCCAAGCAGTAGGCTCTCTTGTTGTTTTGTTGATTATTTCAGATGACATGATACGGACATTGAAAACCCTAAAGACTCACTCCATCCAAAACTACTAGATTTAATAAATTAATCTGGCAATCTAGCAGGATACAAAATTAACTCCCAGAAATCTATGGCTTTTTTATACACCAACTAGAGGTCTGGTGCATGGGATTTGGTGGTGGGGAAAGGAGGGAGGCGTGGCCTGTGGGGATTGGCTTGCTGTGGGAGTGCTACTCATCCCAGTCAGCTGAGTGGCTTTGGGCCCACCCTCTGAACTCCCTGGTCCAGCATCTTCCATGGAGCTGGAGCATTCACCTCTCCAAGGGACCCAGTTGGGGCTAGGCCCAGGGACAATATCACTGAGAGGGGGTGCAGTAGACCTCAGTCTCATGGCAACCACGGAACTGCCTCCCAGCCTCCAGGGTCAGCTTTGTGATCCAGGTGGTGGCAGTGCTAAGCGGTCTGCAGGCATCCAGAGGAGGAAGCAGAGAGTGAGAAGGAGGAGCCTGGGATGAGGAGGTGATGTTAGCAGCATAGGGGTTCCTGCCCATGGGCATAGGGTTAACAGCAGGAGCAGCCATTCATCCTGATCAGCCGAGCAGCGCTCCCACTGTGGTAGGGCACTGACCATTGAGCTTCTTCTCCCTGGTGGTTAGTGTGTGTGTGTCATAGCGACTGGTCAACCGGTCATTCTGGTTGTTCCACCATTCAGTCAGTGGGCTTTTATTATATAGGATAATGAACTCCCATAAAGAGAAACTAAAAAAAAAAATCCCATTTATGATTGCAACAAAAAAATTAAGATACCTAGGAGGTAAAAGACCTGCATTTGGAAAATTACAGAACATTGAAAAAAGAGATAGAGGAAGAGATAAACAAATAGAAGAATATACCACGTTCATGGATTGGTAGAATCAACATCATTAAAATGTCTATACTACTCAAAGCAAGTTATAGATTCAATGCAATCCCCACTAATATACCAGTGCCATATTTCACAGACCTAGTACAAACTCTCCAAAAATTCATCTGGAATAAAAAAAGATCCCGAATAACTGCAGCAATCCTAAGAAAGAAGAACAAAGTTAGAGGGATCACAATACCAGATATCAAGTTATATTACAAAGCCACTGTTCTCAAAACAGCCTGGTACTGGCACAAGAACAGACATATAGACCAGTGGAACAGAACAGAGTAACCAGAAATCAACCCAAGCTATTATGCTCAATTAATATTTGACAAAGGAGGCAAGAACATACAATGGAGTCAAGATAGTCTCTTCAATAAGTGATGTTGGGAAAATTGGGCAAGAACATGCAAAAAATGAAACTAGACCACCAACTTATAGCATATACAGAAATAAAGTCAAAATGGATAAAGAATTTAAATGTAAGATGGGAGACCATAAAAATCTTGGAAGAACCCATAGGCAGCAAAATATCAGACATATGTCATAGCAATATCTTTCCCAATATAGCTCCTAGGACAATGGAAACTAAGGAAAAAATAAACAAATGGGACTAAGAGGTGGTAGAGTAGGTATCAGTCCCATAGCAACTGATATAAAAAGCTTCTATACATTATATATTTTTAAAATGCACTCAATGTATCTAATTTTTTTTAAAGTTAGAAGAGTCCAGTTTGTGAGAAAATAAGCCAGAAAGAAGAAAAGTGTGCTATCATCCTCATTTCCTTGATTTACTCAGTTATTGTCCTATGTTCATTGGCATCAAAGTAAATATGCACATTCATTTTGCTGTGACATTTAGTTTATGAGATGCCCAAGGGGAAATGCTGGATTTCTGATGGAAAGAGCCTTTTATTTAAAGTTTAAGCAAAATATTTCCTGTAATTATCATCAACCTTTCTGAAATTTGGTTTCCTCATCAGTATAGTATAAATAGTAATAATAGTTGTTGTAAATGCCAACTTATATAATATATGCACTATTTCTTTGACAGTGTGGAGTGTTTTATATGTTTGGGGATAATAATTATTATTATTCCTGTCTTAAAGTTCATAGTTATCCTTATAATGCTCTCTTCTCCTCATTATTGGTCATGGACTGACTGAGACTCTCCTAGTTCAAGCAATTCCATGCTTCACTGGTCAGTCCTCTCTTCCATGACTTTATGTTATTCCTTCCTCCTGGCATCCTCTCCCCCACAATTTGACTTCTCAGACATAACTCTACCCATTTTTCAAGGTCAAAAAATCCCCACCACTGTGAAGCCTCCTCTGGTAACAATTAAGAAGAATTAATTGTTTCATCCTCTGTGTTGATCATCCTCTCTAGAATTCCCTTAGACTATATTGTAATTAGTTGTTTGCAAATCTGTCTCTTTAACCGATCAGTGTTTCTTGACTGTTGTGTCAAGGTTGACAGATATATGGACCTTTCCCTGGTGTACTACCGACGTTTGATTCAAGGGTAAGGTTTATTTTTTGTGACAACTGAGTATACACATTTATTACAGTGACTTCTGTCAGAGGTACAATGAGGTGAGCGAGTTGTACAATGTGGTATAAAGCAGGGTGTTATTTGCTGTAAGGAAAGGTAAGAATTGGCAGCAGCAGTTCAGGAATGAATAAATATCAGAAATTTATGTCAAGCCAGTTTACAGTTCTAACCCAACAGTGAGACAGTACTTTTTGGTTGATGGGGAAAACTTATTCCCTTCAAAAGCACACTCACTAGTATTTAAAAGTGTATCACAACACAAAAGGGATAGAGAACTACTGTATTTGATTTTGAGCTTCTTGAGTGTGTGCATATGTACTTGAATGAAAAAGAGTAATGCATAATTATTAGGGCTGATAGACCTAAAAAGATAATTGGTCAAGTTATTATTATTTTTTTTGGTAACCATTAAGTCTGGCACTTTTCTAATGTAAGGTAAAGAGATTTTCGGTAAAGATAGCTAGTGGCCAAAAATTTTTGGAAACTTTACAAAATGGGTCTAGTACATTTTGTGCTAAAGGTCTTGGGCATTGAAGTCAGATGAATCTGTGCTCAAAACCCACATTGCTACTTTACTACCTATGTAATTTGGTTGCTTACTGCTTCCAAGCCTCATTTTGTGTGTGTGTGTGTGTGTGTGTGTGTGTGTGTGGCTTTAAATGAGATCAGTGAAATATATCAATTGGGGCTATCCTGGATACAAGTAACAGACATTCTGACAATAAGAAAATTGGTTATTTCACATCGCAAGTTCAAAGACAGTAGATTCCAGAGTTGAGAGATTCAGTGACTCAGTAATGTTCTTTCCATCTTTTAACATTTTCACCGTCAGAGTTTACTACTTCCAGGGGGAAAATAGAGGCCACACTTTCCATTTTCTCTTGCATAGGAGTGAGGAAAATTTTACCTGAACACCACTGGGTAAGCAGCTTATTCCCAAAGTAATGACTGGTCCCAAAGATGACAGACTCATACTAATCATCTCAGGATGAAGAAATATTGGCAAACCAACCATTGCCTAGCTAATTGTTTGGGACATGGTTAAGTATACGGTAGCTCTTTTTATTCATCGGTCACTAATTCAGAACTACAATGTCCACCTTAAATTTCTGCTTTGTTGTATCTTTCCTCTTTCTTTTACTTAAAAATATCTGTGTGTGTGTGTGTGTGTGTGTGTGTGTGTGTGTGTTTTGCCTAGATCCATCCTTTCATATCTGTTGAAGATTTGCCAGGTCTGTGTCTCACAATACAGTGGACCCAACAGTATCTTAATGCTGTTGATGCCTCTTTTTTAAGTATTGTAGTGTGGGAAATCTCTTTTGGCCCAAAGAGTATGGATTTTGGCCCACAGAGTATGGATTTTGTTGTCTGTGCAGTCTTGAGGAAGGAAGAAAGCAATTCCCAGAACCACAAGTTAGGCCCAGGGTTAGGTGCTTTCATATAGTACCATCTGGCTGAAGGAAATCTGGGCTACCCTTTCTCTTCCACTCACCAGTTGGGTAACCCTCTGCAAACTACCCTCTTTTGTGGGTCTCAGTTGTCTCCTCTGGTGATCAAGGAGATGGAGGTTAGAAAGGTTTCCTAAACAGTTTAGCTCTATGTGGATACTAGTCATTTTTCCTCCACTGGGTAGCCTTTTTTGGTATAACACAGTGATCGGCAAACTGCGGCTCGAGAGCCACGGTTTGCTGCTCTGTTGACTAATGAGTTTGCCGACCACTGACCTAAATTCTCAATTCCAATAATTACAGGCTATTGTTGTTCCTTGTGATTAAGCCCCTATCCAGTGGTTGGCAAACTCATTAGTCAAAAGAGCCACAGTTTGCCGGCCACTGGTATAACACATTCACATGATAGTTAGATGGGCATAGCCTGCTCAAGGGGAAGGTGCAAAACAAACAAATGACTTGGCCTGGGAGTAACTCCCTATGTTTATAGAAGAAGAAAGCATATTTCTCCTTGTTCTTCTGCAGGAACTTCCCACCCTTGAAGTTTCTAGAATCTCCCAGTGTTCAGCAAATGTCTGGTTAAACAGGAACAAATTGGATTGGTTTGTTTGGTATATGCACCTGTGTGAAGAGTTTCCCATTTCACCAAGGAAAAGTGAAGTCATCTGCTTTTCTCTGGGATGATGGACAAAGTGCTACAAATATCTACATATTCTGTAAATCAATAAAGTGCACTCAAGGATGAATGGCATTTCCTGTAGTGTTCTCTTCTGGGGTTCAAGACTCAACCAGTCAGAATTGTCTTTTAAAGAATGATGACTATCATTCCGTGGGAAGTAGTATCATATAAAGCGACTTATAGGAATATTTCTTGGCCTAATCTAAAACTGAAACAGACACTGCACATGGCTTTATTTAGGAGCTGGAAGTTGAACATGGAAGGAGTTCTTAGCTCAACATTCTTCCAGATTGTCGAAACTGGTTGATATTTCCTGACAAGGCCTCTTGCCAGTCTAACCTCTCCTAGCTAAGCTATTTTAACTCTGGTCTTAGGCTGATATATCTCCTAGCAACATATCTTCTCCTAAATAAAAACAGATCTCCCAGATGGCCTTGTTCACTCTTTCCTTCTATTGACCAACTTTGTTACCCATTCTCACCCCTTTCTCAATCTTCCTTCAACCTCATTTCTTTCTCTTCATTCTTTTAAGATAAAGATCTAATTTAGCACTGTCCAGTAGGAAAGCTGTTACATGTGCCTATTTTAAGCTAATTAATTCGAATTAAAGAAAATAAAACATTCAATTTCTCATCAGTTGCATTAGCCACACTTCAAGTGCTTGATAACTGTGTGTGGCTGGTGTCCACCAAAAGGATTGAATAGCGCAGACAGACAAGATTTGCATCATCACAGAAAGTCCTCTAGATAGTGCTGACTTGGGTATTCAATTTTTCTACTGCTTTAAGTGCTTCTCCTATCTCCTCCAGCTAATTTCTACTAAATTTTTATCCATGCCTGTAAAAATGTCAAAGATACTCATTAGAAACAAAGAAGTGTCTTAAACTGTTCACATACTTGGAGCATATGTTCTTTTCCTTGGGCATAGCCATCTCATAGTTTCTGTAATCTTTGCAGCAGATTAAGTTGAAGAACAGAGAGTGCCTGAAAATTTTTATTTTCAAAAATGGAATTTCACATAAGCTATGAAGACATGTAATTCCTCATCCTTTGACTTGACTGTCAACCCAATTCAACAGTGATTACTGAGTGGAGACTTTGTCATCAAAAAGAGGCTGATCACTTACTTCACACCTATTAGGATGCCTTTTATAAAAAAAAAACAAAACACAAAATGTAACAAATGTTGGCAAGCTTGTGAGGAAAAGTGAATCCTCGTACATTGCTGTTGTGGGTGTAAATTGGTGCAGCTACATAGAAAAGAGTATGAAGGTTCCTCAAAAAAACTAAAAATAGAACAACCAGACGATCCAGCAATCTTACTTCTGAGTATATATCCAAATGAATTGAAATCAGGATCCCAAAGAGATATATTCACTTCCATGTTCATTATAATATTACTCACAATGTCCAAGACATGGAAACAACTTAAATGTCCCTCAATGGATGAATAAAGGAAATGACGCTCACACACAAAATGGAATATTATTCAGCCATAAAGAAGAAGGAAATCCTGCCATTTGCAATAACATGGATGAAGCTGTAGGTTATTATGCTAAGTAAGATAAGGCAGACACAGATGAATACATACTTCTTAATACCACTTATACGATAAATCTAAAGTAGTCAAACTTATAGAAGCAGAGAATGGGATATGATTGCCAGGGGCTTGGGGGAGGGTTGTTGGGGAAAACAAAGCAGTTTTAGTCAAAGGGTACATGGGTTGGTTCTATAAGTTGAGTTAGTCCTAGAGATCTATTGTACGGCATGGCATTAACAATACTGTGTTGTACATGTACAAATTTGCTAGTAAGACTGATCTTATGTTAAGTGTTCTTATGACAAAATAATAATGATTATGATAATAATAATAATAATAGTAATAATAATAAAAGGGCAGAAGGAAACTTGGAAATGAAGAACAGGTTTATGACATAAGATTGTGGTGATGGTTTCACCAAAACAAACTTACCTACAAACACATCAAATTGTATATATTAATTATGTACAGCTTTTTTATGTCAAAAAATCATTTTTTCAAGGCTAATCTCAGCAGAAAGCTGTCAGTACAATACGATATGGACCTAACTTTCAAATTTTATTTCCCTAACTTCTTATCTTTCAGCCCCTGCCAGCACTGATCTTGACTTATTCCTCAAATGAATTCTTGGCCTTTGCTTTTTTTTGTCAACCCTCTGATTAGGGTTGTCAACTTTTTCAATGGAGTAAGATCCTGATCTCAGCCTGTTCTGTTTCATTTCCATGCCACTCTTGCTAAGCCTGATGACTCATCTGCATTGTTCCCAAGATCTAATCTCTCCCTGAACCCACATTTTGCGTTGTCCTTCCTTCAGCATTTGAGGGTGCACTTGAAGCTTGAGGACTCTGCCTGTCCCTCCAATAGCAAGCATGAGATTGGCTTCTTCTATTGACCTTGCACTTGCCTTGGAGAGCTTGACAAGAATAAGAATTTTTATTTATTTATTTATTTATTTATTTATTTATTTATTTATTTATTTATTTATTTATTTTTTACCTCCAAGGAGTTTACATATTTGTTGGGGATAGAAGAGACACTTAAGAAATAAAATCAGATGATTTGCTGAGAGCTCAATGGTATAGAAACAAGACCTACTAGGATTCAGAGAAGTGTTGAGGATATTTCTGGGGAAGTTTGGGCAAGAGTTAGACTGGCCAGGGGAGGCCATCACAGCTGGTGGACTGGTGTGGACAGAGTGAGGCAAGAATCTCTTAGGACTTACTTTTCCTCCATCCTATTTATTCTCCTTCTTCACTTTCTATTGACAGTCATGCCCACAACTGGGCCCTGGGTGTCACCATCTTTTATTCTGACTTTCTTATTTGTGGTTTTGCTTAGCTGCCTGTGGTGGTGAACTATCACCGGGAGTTTAAGTTTCATTTAATTCTGATTTTTTTTTTTACCACATAGTAAGACATTTTAGATATTTCACTGGGCTAATAGTCATTTATTCTAAGAGCTGAGTTTAAGTCTCTGGCTAACTACACTCACATCTTCCACAAAGATGAGAACAGAAAATTTGCTTGTTGTTGCTTCTTTTTCGCTCCCGGGGGACTTCTGAGCTCTTAATTATTTGAAACACTTCCACGGAGCTCATATTTTTCTTGGGTATAAACAGGTATCAAGAATTTATAAACCTTTATTTTTCAAATGGCAAATCTGAATTTCACGGTGGGAAATGATGAGCTCAGGATGTAAGCTCCTCTTGGGGTTGGAGCTGTGCTTTTTCTTTGTCTCCCCTGTGCCCATCGCTGTTCCCGGAACACATCAGGCTCTCAGTAAATGTTTTCTGGGTGAATAGTCAATGAATGTCTCCGAAAACGACAATAATTCAGGGTGTGAGCAGAGAGCTCAGCTGAGTGTGCAGAACTTCATCCTGTCGCAATGATCTCGAATGCATGCTCCAAAGTGTCTGATGTTTAAGATCATGTCCTTTCTGAAGTTCTGCATGACATCTCCTTCTGGCTATTATGCAGCTATTCATTGTGATTTCATAGCATTTTATCCTGGTAAGCACCAAACCCATTCTATTTTCAAACGTCTGTCTCTTGCACTGGCTGGTGCTTCACACAGATCCTCTCAAATACCTTTCCTTGGCCCCTTGACATTTTGCTCTTCACAGCTCAGAGGGTCAACCTTCTTGAGAGTACTACCCTTGGGCCATTGGGCACTCTTCGGCTAGACAGTCCAAGAGCAAAAAGTGCTGGGTAGTTTACATTCCTCAGGGGCATTCTGGAGCTCGCTGTTGACTGGTTCAGGAGTAAGAAATTCCAGCTCCCGGGCCTCAGAGTGGAATGCCCTCTGCAGCAGTATTTGGCCTGCAGAGCTCCCACAGGTTCAGGCTGAAGCTGGGACTTCACCTGAGCTGACATCCTGCTTGGCTTCTTTCCCTTTGCTGTCATGGCTTCCCCACCCTTGCCGGCTTCTCCTGAGAACACTTCCTCAATAAATCTCTCCTGCGAGAGCCCTCATCTCAGGTTTGCTTCTGGGAAACCCAAACTAAAACCCAGGTTGATCGTAAATGTTGAAATTGAATTGTACATGCAAGGTTTTTTTTTTTTTTTTTGCAATTTATATTGAAATAACAGACACGTCTCAAACACCAGGTAACTTCAATAAGCTTTAGAGATAGAGCTCCTGTGATGATTTCCCAATCTCATACCTTTTATGGGGAAGCATAGCCACCGATCAGCATATTTATCAGGCAATCATTTCTTGTTCACAAAGAAGTGTGTGTGTTTCTAAGGAAAAAGCCAAGAAGCTCAGCACCGATGTTAAATCGGACCACTCACGGGGTTAGAGCTGAAGAGATGGGACCCTAATGTATGAGTCACAGAGAAAACACAGCTGGAATGGAGCAAGACATTCCATCACATTCAGGAATGTCACTAATTCATTTCTCAATGCTCGCGGAAATGTAGTCAACTGAGTAACACATACCTCTCTGTTTGCTAGTTCCCATTGCACCTCGTGCTTTCTCCATCTCTCCAGCTCTCCAGGTCTGTTTCTCACACCATCCAAAAATAGCCGGGCAGGTTTCCTTTCCTCTTCTGGTGACTGTAGCCGCAGTAGGACCAGAGGTGCCAATGGAAAGAGTAATCTGCAAAATGTGACTTTCTTATGGTTGTGTATATTTTCCAAGAAGAGCAGATCACTGGCATTTTAAAGGGATCATAAATATACCATTAATGAAACTGGAAGCCATCATTTCAGCAGCCAGATTAGTGTCAGGAGTTGACACTGTTTCCTAGAAGGAGGGGAGAGCACTAAAATAAAATTACTCAAGTCCAAATATTTCCACACTGCACAGACGTTGGGTGAATGACACTTGGGAAAACATGTGCATCAATATCTTTTAAGTGCAAACTGTACCTTCTTAAATCCTTGGGCTAGTGACAACTTGACATACGGAAGACGTAGCTCTGCAGAGGCTATTTAACCAAGGAGAGATGATTGTCAGTTTTCTCCGGCGTCCTTTTGTTAATGGTCTATAAACACGGATGTCCCTATTAGGTGCAGCTCCATTTCTTTATTTGAAATCACCATTAAATTGCTCTCCCAAAATACTGCAGAAAGGCCTCAGCCCTCATCGAACAGAAACTTTATGAGCTCTTTCTCCCTCCCTTGGGCTTTCCCGGCCCCTCCTCTGACTCCGAGTGTGTAATCAGCCCCATCTCCTGCTGAGCACCGTCAGGAAAATGGCAGCTCTCACTGCGAGACAGCAGAGCCATTCGCAGTCGTGGAGCTATTGAAACATTGACAGATATGACAGACATTTCCAAAGCTGTGTGGAGCATTAATTTTAATGTATGCTGTGTGTCCTTACTTAGTAAATATTTATTTGACTGTGAAAGATAGGAGAGGTAATCACTGCTTTCCTTAAAATACAGCTCCCCTCTGTGCTCCGTTCCCCGTTCCTTGAGAGGGCACGGGACTCGGTTGGGGAGTTTGGGAAAAGAAAAGATGTAAGAGGCAAGATCTTTATTCTAGAGCCAAACTTTAATAGTCTTCCATGTTTTTGTCCATGTGTTTGCTTTGGACATGGACACAGCATAACCTTGTTGGTTCAGCCACGGACAAGAATCATGCTAAGCTAGAAGGTCTGGATTGCCAATGAAATCTTATCGGGCACCTCTTCCACTGTAAATCTATCTGACACCATCTCCCATGGTTCTCTTCCCACCTGAATCTCCTGGGATGGTCTTCTCGGTTAACCTCTCCAGTCACTAGCTACCCAATCTATCCAAAGGGTTTGTCCGGGGCTACCATACCTTCAGATGTATAGCAGATCACTTTACTCCTTAATCTAAATGGATGGAGAAGTTGGAAGGCAGTAGATTGGGTCACAACCATAATCATTGTTTGAACACCTGCAAAGGTATAGTTATTTTCACATGTACTATCTCAGTTATCTAAACATCTCCCAGACAGGCATTTTGCAGAGGAGAAAACTGCAACGTCACATAATGACAGAATTGGGATTTAGACTTGAGACTTTGCAACTCAAGTCTGGTGCTCTGTTTACTACAAGGCAACAGAGAGCATTGCATACATAAAAGCATTCTGTAAACCTTAAATCTTTATGGAAATGTTAGCGACTGCTATTGTGGATGGTTAGAAAAATGTGCTTGTTAGTTTTGTCTGGCTGGTCAGCCATCCAGGGCTTTTCTAATGAGGCAATGAACCCAACAGGGGTGAGAGGATGAGCTGCCAAACCTTTCACATCAACTTTGTGTGCACTAATTAAACATCATGCCTGGATAAATGGCCCAGGATGACAAAGTCCACAGCTTCTCACAGATGGTTCCAGGAAGTCGCATGGTTGGCTGGAGAGGATTTGGTCATGAATAAGATGCAACCTCAACCCTCCTCTACTGGCTCTGTGTGACCAGGTACATTAATCTTCCTTTGTATCAGCAGCAAGCTGTGAGGTGAATGGCAGGTAGGCTCCAGAAATCAACTTCCCCTTGGTGAGTACCTGCTAAATATGTGCTTATCTCATTATAATATTTAAGGAGAATGACATAGGGTAGGCTATGAGATCAAGCTCTAAAATATTAATTCATTAGAAGGTGTGTGTTTTTGCTTTGAACCTATGCTGCTTATCTTGGCAAGCTCCCTTTGTCCTTTTACAAGCTGGTTTATTTGCTAAGTTCGCTTTCTTCAGTCCTTTGTATTTAGGGGGAACGTCTTTGGAATTTCCCCTTACAAAATTTTACACTGGAGAGGAAACCATACATAGTCAAATTCCGCAGAGGATAGAAATGGGTTTGCAAATTATGCAAGATATTGGTCAGGCATTCTATGTTCCAATATTAAGGCAACTCTTGTTGAGAGTCTTAAATGCAGCAAGTTTTCTACATAACATTTTACTTAATCTGGGGGACACTTTGCCTTTTTCTGTTCAAGTCCTGCAAATGTAGCAAAGCCAATTTTCCCCCCGCTTCAGCAGTTGTGTGGCCAGCTGATTACAATTCTTTTATGTTGTGGTAAAGATATGTTCTCTTGTGAAGTATCTAAAGAATCAAATTCAGAAGAGCAACAACTATTTACATGTCTGGAACTTTCTAGTCACCCAGATAGGAATATGTTCACTGATGATGACTATAAAGATGAATTATCTACACTCTCCAACTAATGTGACCATAGATCTATGACCCCCACTAGCTTCATCTCACTAACTCATTAGAGCCAACACTCAACCCCTAGTAGAAGAAGACAATGATCTTATTTAGATTTCAAACTCCTGTTCAGATCTAATTTTGACATTTGAGGTGTCTTTATTTACTTGGCATCATGCTGAATGTTTTCACATATATTATCCTGTTAATGCTTTCCAAAACTGTAAGAGTAGTACTATTTTTAGTATTTTACGAATAAAGACACTGATCCTCCTCAAAATTTAATTCATTTGCTCAAGGTAGGAGCTTGGGTGGAAACCTAGAATTTCAAATGTTCATTTTAATGTTTTTTTGTTGCTGATTTGGTATAACTGATTTCTGTCATTAATAAGACATGAGATATTGAGCAATGAAGAAACCACCAAGCCATTTTGATTAATCATGTCCATTCATTAGTCAGCTTGTGGGCATCCTTGGTAGTCTGTACCTTTTTCTTTCCCCCAACATTTAGCTTGAGGGTGATGAAGCATAAGCATTCTCTAATAATACCCCTGTGCATAAATTCAACCAAAGTAAATGGTGGGTACAGGCTATTTTTTTTAAATGTTAGTGATTAGTCATTCATTTGCTTCAAATAACTGGCCTATGGGTGATATTTAAAGTGGAATTAGGATCATTGCAAGCCCTTGTAGAGATATCTCCTATAATCAAAATTTCCTGTCCTAGAAGAGTGATACAAAGTTATGGATCTGGAAAAAGAAAAGTGTAGACTTATCTGTCAAGAAGAATTCTTTGTCCCAGAAAAGACTTGAGAGGAGGACAAATGGTAATAGGGTAAAAGAGCCCTTGAACCTTGATTTCTATAATGAAAAGATGGGTTTCTTGGTCAATGTATAAGCAGTTACTTTCTGAAGATGAATTTATTCTTGCCTTATTAAAAATGAGCAAGTTAGTTCTCCAACATTTTGTGGCTGAGCAAAGTGGAGGCAAATTATGTATAATAAGAGGCCATGATTTCTGTCCATCATCTAGAGTTAATAAAGGCTCCAAAGTCCAAGAAACATGTTTCTTTTGATTAATTCAATGCCATAGGATACTTCCTCTTCATTAGAAAGGGGGGTAACATAACCATGGTTGCACTTAGTGGAATAAAAATGTGGTGAAAGTTGAATAGCTCTAGGATAGCTTGAGGACCTATTTTTGGAGACCATGTGACATGGATTGCTCTTCGCTTTATTTCAGAAAAGTGAATACCGGGGAAACTAATGCAATAGACGAAGAAGATAGCATGTTAAACTGCTCTTCCTGGAATCATTCCCAGAACTTTCACTGTTCACTATTCTCTGATGACTCCCAAATTTATATCTTTAGCTCAGAGCTTTGCAATGAACTCCAGACCCAACTTTCAACTGCCTGTTCAACACTTCCACTAGCAAGTCTTGCATACATACACTACTTATCTGACTAACAAAAATCTATTGTACCACTGCCTTCTTGTCTTTCTAATTCTAGATAGTATTCTAGACTCTTCCTTCTCTCTTGTTCCCCACATTTGATCAATCCTTATGCCATGTTAATCCTTAGAAATATTCCTCAAATCTAATTCAGCCACTTTATTTTCCACTATCTTAGATTTTTCTTGCCATAAAACATTTTCTTGATATCCCTGCCTCCAATTCCTTTCTCACCAATCTCTCCTATACTCTGATGCCAAAATTTTCCTCCTAAAAAAAATAAAAAATGCCATAATGTAGCCTTCCTGTTGAAAGACCTTCACTGTCTCCTCCTTGCCAGCGGGATAAAGTTCAAACTCATTTGTTCATATGGTTTATACGGTCTTTCACAATCTGGACCCAACTTATCTTTCCAGCCTCATCACTTGCCACTCCCCTCGACCACACACTCTACATAATCACCAAACAGAACTGTCTTGTTTCATTAACACACAGTAAGCTTTCTTCATTCTGATTATTTGCATGAGCTTTTCCCTCTATTTAAAATTCCCTTCCTAGTCTTCTTTAAAAACAGCACAGTGACTGGTAACAGGTATATTTATTTAGCAGTTTATTCTGTTTTATCTCAATTAATTTTCTAAAAATCCCCAAATGTGAGTACTATCACATTTTAAAGAGTAGTCAACTGAGGGTTAGAGAGCTTGGATAATTACCAAAGCTACACAGGGTATTCAGGCTGAGGGACTCCAGAGATCATACTCCTCTCTACAGCAGAGAGCTTGGAAAATTAAGTGAACGAATGAATAAAGAATAAACAAATAGTACTAGGAAGATTGTGAGCTTTGTTTTGGAGAAACCAAAACTTGAAATATATATTCCTTATCTTCAGAATGGGAGCTACCAGACTCCGTTTTGTACTGAGAATTATAAGTTCATCAGCAGTGAACCTCTTCTCTGAGGATTCTATGATTACTACCATAACCCATTCCAGGCAAGATTAATAAGACCTCCTACTGTGTTCCCACAAACTCATGCCTATACTTATGTTGGTGGATTGAATTATCAATATTGGCTCAAGTGTCTTTCTTTTCCTTATCAGACAATGAGCGCCAAGAGAATCTAGAATGTATGCCTTGTTCCTTTTTGTACCTGCTGCAATTCCCAACATGATATTTGGTACAGAGTAATCATATGGTGTGTATTTCTAGAATAAATTAGTGAATTCTCTAAACACCTTTGCTTTGGTCTAGAGTACATATGTCATAGATACTACAATGCATAGGTATTTCTGTTCATATTTCCACTCAATGTTCCTATGTCTTTCCCAAGTTGCCATGTGTATCCTGTAGTGCGAGCATCTGGCCATGCAGATTCTATGTCAAGAATCTAAGACAGAGTTTATTTTTTAAACTTATGGCCCATATAGATAAGCTAATGACTTTCTCTGGTGCTCAATTAAAGTACTGGTGATCCATTCTAATCCTAGAGGAAAAACTGTTTGTTTTTTTGCAGGGGTGGGGGACTTGTAAAATTGTGGACAAATTGTAGTATATAAAACTTTATGGATAATTTAAGAAACTTTAGAAGTAATTTCTTCTCACTACATTAAATTTTTTACTTAAAACTAATACTGAATACTAACCTTCAAATAAAATGCATCTTTCTCTTATTGAGTGGTGGGAGACTATTGATGTAATAGCTTAAGAAGACGATACTGAAGTTCCAACTTGACTTCTAGATTTCTCCCTGTGATTTATAATTTGTCCAAATTATATATGGCAACTAGAAGTGTCTTTATGAATTTGTCTTCCCTTACTTGTGTGATGGGGATGCTATCTCTGCTGCACAGACAGATGCTGGCTGGCTGCCTGGGCCAAGCTAAAACTACCGAGCTAAATACCAACCATCAGGGAGGGCTGGCAACACTGTGGGAGTGTGTGGAGGAGAGATAGGGTAGCAAAGTTCATACTAGGGAAAAGGGCAAAAATGGGGGTGATAGTTTGGAGCAGTGGTTAGGGCTTACGTCAAAATATCAGGATAGCAAAAGAAAGATGCTAGATTTCCTGAGTGACAGTCATAATCTTGGGGTTGGCGTTGAAACAAGAAAGGTCACCACCTGGATCTGTCTCTTGCTTCAATGGTGCCTGACCGAACAGACTCAGGGATGCCCTTCTTCCAGCCTCCAACCTCTTTTCCCATCACCACTTTGGAACCACCTCAGCCATCCTCAGCCTCCTCCGAGACCAGCCAACACCATTTTGTGAGGTTTTTTTTTTTACCTTAACTCTATTGCCAAACAACCACCAGCTCCCAAATTCATCAGAATTATTCCACTGAGGTGGACACTGCCGTCAAGCACCTGGCCAGCCGGCATCTGTGGGCCTCCCACACCTACCTCTGTTTGTGCTGCTATTTTGAACTCAACGATGTGGCTCTGGAGGAGGTGGACCACTTCCTTGAGTGAGCTGAGAAGAAGCCCAAGGGCTGAGCGTCTCTTAAAGATGCAAAACCAGCACAGTGGTTGCGTTCTCTCCAGGATGCGCTGAAGCCTCCCCAGATGAGTGGACAAAACTCAGGATGCCATGGAAGCCTGTACGGTCATGGAGAGGAGCCTCAACCAGGCCCTTTTGGAGCCGTCGGCTCTGGGTTCTGCCCGCACAGACCCTCAGCTCTGTGACTTCCTGGAGAACTATGTCCCAGATGAGCAGGTGAAACTCATCAGGAATATGGGCCACACCTGTCTCACCTCCGCAGGCTGGTCCGCCCTGAGGCTGGATGGGGGAGTATCTCTTGGAAAGGTTCACCCTTCGGCAATCCACTTGGAGCCCCTCCCTGCAGCAGAGCTTTTTCATAATAAAACTGTTTTCACTAAAACAACAACAACAACAACAAAAATCACGCTCATGCACAAGCACATTAGGAGCCTCTGAGGGGCCCTCTGCATTCCCTTGCGATCTGGCTTCTGTGTGAGTCTTTCCCCAAACCATGAGCTATTCTTTTAACCACCCTGGAGCCCTCTCCCATGCATTGAACCAAATGAAACAATAAAGCTTTTTGCAGCTAAGTAAATTAATAATAAAATGAGAGAGGTAAAAGTTGATAGGAGTATATCAGCATATAAAGTAGCCGAGCTTTGGTGAAGGCCCAGTCAGTTCAGAGCAGGTTTCTTGGAAAATAGTTATATGACTTAAATATAAATGTGTCACCTTAGACCTGCTTCTGCCAGGTGACATAACACAGGTCAGTAAGTACAATTCCAGTTCTTTAGAGTTATATTTGTACAGGTTAGTAAGTACAATTCTAGTTCTTTAGAGTTATATTTGTAGTGACTTTTTTTTGGGGGGGGGGGGTGGCCTTTCTCTTCTAGAAAGGCTACTCCAGAAGTCTACACATTGTATCATCAGCAAAATATATTAAAATTTTTCTTCACTCACCCTTCTGTCCAAGCACATGAAAAGAGTCACTTCTTTTAAAAAAAATATATGTTATTGATTTTTTACAGAGAGGAAAGGAGAGGGATGGAGAGTTAGAAACACTGATGAGAGAGAGACATCAATCAGCCGTCTCATGCACGCCCCCACAGGGGATGTGACCACAACCAGGATACATGTCCCCGACCGGAATCAAACCTAAGACCTTTCAGTCCAGAGGCCAACGCTCTATCCACTGAGCCAAACCGCTTTCAGCAGTCCTTTCTTTTTTAATCTCGCTTCTCTCTCAAACTTTTACCCTTTTCCTGTCTCCCTTGCTCCTCCATTTTTCTTTCCCAGTCATGATGATGCTCCCCTTTCTATCAAGGGAATATTTCTCTTACTTCCTGGCTCAGAGCAGGATTCTGGTGAATACCATTTTCTAGTTCTTGTAGATATCTACATCAGCACTCCTTTTTGAAGACTCAGGGAAGCCCCAACTTCATGTCTTGTAAGATCTATTTCTTCAAAGCTCTCTACATCCTGGGAAATTTTATGGGGAAAAGGGTTTCCAAAAGGGAAAGCATGTAACCTGAAATGGCCTTTCCCAAATGATGGTTGCTTCATCAAAGATCAGCTGTTAGCCAACTTGGCCAAGGCTAGAATTTGCAAAGTCCTCAACACTGGCAAGAACATCCAGGCCCAGACTGTCAAAAGCTACTGTGTATGGTGCTGCTGTGGAGTTTATGGTTGCAGCTGCATTGTTCGCAGAGCCCAGTTACGAGGCAAGGCTAATGGGCAATGCTGGAATTGTCAGTGGAAAGTTGTCAATTCTTCTTTTTTGCAGCCATGCAAATGAACTGGTGCAAAGGCAAAATTCAGAATGAATGACATGGGCTCATCTAGTTTTTCGGAGAATACTTTGGGAGGTTTCCTGTCAATTTGTTGAAGTTGGGATATTCAAATGATGTTAATGATATTACAAGTCAGAACTATTTACATTTATACAAATAATTTGAAAGTATCTATTAAGAGCCCATTAATTTCATTACTGAGTGTCTGTCCAATAAAATAAGCCTAAATATTTTAAAAATTTAAAATTTTATGCATAAGGATGTCCATTACAATGGTCTTTATAATAGAGATTAATTGGTAATAGTTTAAAGGATTATTCTGTTGAAAAAAATATTATACAAACCATGACAACCATGCTCAAATGATAATTAAACAGCCACTAACCTGGCACTGGTATGCCCATGTTATAATATTCAATGTAAGAGATACATTGAAAAGTAAGACTTAAAGTAGTATATCTATTATATTTATAAAAATATATGACACTACACACACATACATGTATGTGTGTGTGTGTGTCTATGTATACTAGCATATATATAATACATATATACATACACACACACACACACACACATATATATATATGCAACAAATGAAAAAAACTTAGTTGTAGTTGACTTGGGATGCTGCTGGAACTATGGGTTTTCCCTCATCTTTCTACTTTTTTATATTTAATATTTTCTCTATAAAGACCACATACTTCTTTTATAATAATAATTGTAAAGGTTTGTAAAATATTTAAATACAATTCCAAATGGAACAGCAGCTGCGGGCACTGAAGTCTCTTGCTATAAACTAAATTTTCTTTCTTTTTGATTTAATTCCCCTTGTATTGATACCTCACAACGCAATTTCCAGCATCATCAGCTGTGAGATGTTTGTAATCTCGAGGAACGCATGCTGGTTTTAACAATCATGGCAACAGACTTGGAAAAAAGTTAAATGGAATGTGTCTTATTAAGGATCTACCACAACTCAATCTTACTCTCCTGGTTGATGATGGAGCTCTGTGGTACCACCCAACATGCATCTGCCCCTTACTCCCTGGATGGCCTATAGCTGTCACCTATTTTTTTGAACCTCAGTTTTCCTCTCTTTAAAACCATAATATAGTACCTACATCAGAGAGCTGTTGACTAGAGCCAATAAGACAATTAATATTCAGAAAAGCGCTGTGCAAACATCGGTAGTTCAGTATGTAGGAACATCACCTGATGTTGAACAAACCTGGCTTTCTCTGGCTCAGCCAGCGACTATGTCCTAGGACCATCAGAAGATGACCCACCATTCTTGATCTTTCCTTTTTCATTTGTAAAATGAGGATAATGGTATTCACCTTAAAAGTTAGTATATAAGGGTTGGAAATGATATGGGTGTAAAAATGCCTCATGAAACTTTTAGAATTAGTAACCCCTATTTTTAAATATTTATCAAAAGCAATTGACCTATATTTCCTGAATATGCTCCAGCCCTTGGCATTCATTATATTCGAATAATCAAGAACTCTTGAAGACAGGCTATGGGCACTGCTAACGATGTTTCTGGATTCCGAAGTGCATGCTCGTCTTTCTTGCGCTTCACATTGTTAACTGTGTGGGTGGAGTTTTAACGTGTCTCTCTCTGCTAGGTGGGGTTCGCTATATCTGAAATTAACTCTAGAGATTCTGGGATGGGTACTTTCTTGCTCTGGTATGTTAGTGATGTAACGATTTTTGTTTAACTGGTAAGTTTCTTTCCTTGGTTTCTGAGAGACTTACTGGTGCAGCCTTGTTGATAATAACTGGGCTGTTAAATGTGACCATACTGTTTCAATTCAGTGAGACCCACAGAAGTTGGTTCATTGCTGTCTTTTCAAACAGGGTAACCTTGAATTATGGATATTAATAAATTCCCAAATCTGCATTCTCAAGGCAGAAGGGCTCTGATTCAAATAGCTCTGCCCTAAGCAGGATGTTGATTTTATTTGTAAAATGCCCATCTCTAAATAATGACTAATGATGAGAAGTGCCTCTTTTAATAATTTGGTCATTTAACTTCAGATCCTCGCCTTAGGCAAAGCAGAATCTATGAGAATTCTTACCATCTGGAAGTTCTCTGTGTGACTTGACTGTGGATTGAATGAAAGCACCCAGCACAGGAGTTCTGTGAAGATGGGTGATTGACATGGACTCTGAAGCACACAGGTCCAGGTAACCATTTAAGCACAGAATGTGCCCAGTGTCAGGGTGATGTCAGGATTAATTTGTGTCTCTCTCTGTCTCTCCCTTCCACTTTCTCTAAAAATTAATGGAAAAATATCCTCAGGTGAAGACACACACACACACACACACATACACACTCACACACTCACCAACCGCAATTAACTGTTAAAGAGGGTAGTTTTTGTCAAATGGATGGCTGAAAGCCTTGCTGAGTTTGACTATGATAGGCTGGGAAGCAAGAATTAGGCGGAGGTGACATGTTTGAATGGTAGAGAAAGGGGAATTTGGAAATCCAAATCTAGGAAGAAGGTAGGAGGAGCAAGAGGAAAAAGGAGCCAGGAGTAGGTGGGAATTTGGCTCTATCTGAAGTTAACTGTAGAGATTCTGGGAGGAGTGACTTGTGGGGTGTACGTCACAGAAGAAACCCTCTCTAGAAGTGGAGTGGCCTGAAAGGACTTTCAAAGATGAGGAATGTCTAACATGAGATTTTTCAGCTGTTGGGCTGAAGACCTGCTGTCAGAACCCTTTACCCAATGCTGGGTGTGTGCAGCCAGTTAAACAAAATTGTTGGTTGGTTTTGTGTTGTTCTTTAATAGAAATTGGTCAAGGGGCTCAGTTTAACCTCTGGTTTCACATTTTGTAAGTGTGGTATAATGAATCAGGATTCCAGGAAGCAGACAAAGGCTTGGCTCATAAGCCCTCTGGGAATTTGCAAAACTCTTAGAGAAGGATTTGACTTTCCATAAATCACTGAGATGGGATTCAAGTCAAATGTCTAGATCTTGAGTGTCAAGCCTCAGGTGATATTTGGGTTGTATTTCGCAAGAATATATCTTGCCCTCAAAGTAGCAGGAGAGTTCATGAGGCATAGTGAAAGGAAGGCCAAATTTAGGGATAAGAGGATGAGGTTTGTATTTTGACTCTGCAATATACTGTTTAGAGCTTCAGTTTTATCATTTATAAAATATACCTACTCACCCAGCATATATGAAAATAAAGATAAAATATGCAGCATATACTACATATAATATGTGCTTCATACATGCATAGCTCATCATATTTTAAAATATAGTTGATTCAACTCTTAAATCTGAAAACTGCATCAGTCAGCACAGGCTAGATTGTGCCTAGTAACAAAAAAGCCCCCAATTGTTAGTGGTTTAAAGCAACAAGGTTTGTTTCTCATTTGCTCTTTCTGTGCATGGTACAGTGTCTAGATGAAGCCATTATTATCATTATCCATCATGAGAGAAAGGAAAAAAGCTTTGAAAAGTCTAGAATGAACTCTTGAAGGAAATGTAACATTCCCATGTGCCTGGAAGGCAGAAAGCTGAAATTTTGTGGCAAACAGCACTAAGACTAACAAAACAGTATTTATTCTGTACTGTTTCTCTAATCTCTTCATGAAGGCTGGGGCATGGGGTTGTTAGACAGCAACTTTCTGAAGGAGTGCTAGAAAGATTCTTTAGAGTGTACTGTACCAACCTGTGATCAAATTACCCTTTGGTTCACGGCAGAGGATTACTTCGATCTACCATAATGATTTTGAAGCAATATATTTTAAACATAATTTAATTGAATCAAAGATTTTGGAAGTGCAAGTGCAGGATTTCCTAATGCAAGTTCTGATATGCTGTTTTACGGCATTTGAAGCTAATTTTTCTGTCTCAATAAGAGGTCAAGATATTTTATACTCTGAGTCAAACAGAACAACTATTGGTAAAATCAGATCACCAAAGTGTTGAATATAAAGCATCTTTGTACTATTATATCTCACTGTGATGTTTTTAAGGCTAACAACCATATCTGTATACACGTATGTATGCATGTAAATACACTCTGGGAAAATGTATACGCTGAAAAGAGAAGTGTCTATAGAGGTAAATCGTACTGATGCTCTCTGTGCCATTCAGTGAGAAGGTGTGGGAATTGACAGAGTTGGGTTTGTGAAATGATCATAAAAAATAAGACAGATTTCTGGCCAGTCTGTATTTCTTACCCTTCCTCCCACCCGCCTGGAATTCTCATCAGCCATGCTGAGTTGTCCTCTCTTCCCCCTAATGCTGTTACTGCTTTTCTTCTCTGTGAAGATCTTTATCTGCCCTTCAATTCTGAATGATAGCTTTGCTGGATAAATTATTCTTGGTTGTAGGTTCTTGCTGTTCATCACATTGAATATTTCTTGCCACTCCCGTCTGGCCTGCATCCTTTCTGTTGAGAAATCAGCTGACAGTCGTATGGGTGCTCCTTTGTAGGTAATGAACTGTTTTTCTCTTGCTGCTTTTAATATTCTCTCTTTGTCTTTTGCTCTTGGTATTTTAATTATGATGTGTTTTGGTGTAGTCCCCTTTGGATTCCTTTTATATGGGGTTCTGTGGGCTTCCTGGACTTGAAAGTCTATTTCTTTTACCAGATGTGGGAAGTTTTCAGTCATTATTTCTTTAAGTAGGTTTTCAGTATCTTCCTCTCTCTCTTCTTCTGGCACCCCCACAATTCTGATGTTGGTACGCTTGAAGCTGTCCCAGAGACTCCTTACATTATCTTCACATTTTTTGGATTCTTTTCTCTTCTAGCTTTTCCTGTTGAATGTTTTCTGATTCTTTATATTTCAAATTTTTGACTTGATTCTTGCCTTTCTCTAGTCTGCTGTTAGGACTCTGTATAATATTTTTTATTTCAGTCAGTGCATGTTTAATTTCTAGTTGGTCCTTTTTCATCTCTAGTTGGACCTTTTTCATCTCTAGTTGGCTCTTTTGCATCTCTAGTTGGTCCCTTTTCATCTCCTCTTGGCTCTCGCTAACTTTATCCAACTTTTCTAGCATATTCTTGAAAAACCTTATAGGCGTGGTTTTGAACTTTATATCCAGTCGTTTGTTTTCCTCCATTTCTTTCGTTTGTGATCCCTTCCCTTGTCTCGGCATTTTCACTATGCCGGGGAAACTTCTGTGTTGGATTCAGCCTTATGATACCAGACTTGCAAAACCGAAGAAGCCTCTCTGTTGAGTTGGGAGGGGTGGAGTCTCAGGGCTTAAGGGACCGCCTTGCCTTGCAGTCGGCCCCGCCCTCCACGGACCCTGAGTCTCACGTGACTGGGTAATCGCTGGAGCGGTTCTTGTGTGTGCGCACCCACAGTGCTTCTAGACCACTGCCCCTCTGGCTCCCCTGTGCTCCAGGACCACACAAGTCCCCAGGGTTTCACCTGAAACAGGCTTAGTGGAGTCAGAGGTGGCACAGTTGGGAGAGTCTGTCTCCTGCCCACTCGCAAAAGCCAGCAGCATAATCAGCAGTCTGTCCTCTGCCCAGTGCCGTGCGCACCAGCAGCCCTCTGATCTTTTGTGATGCCCCCAAATTTCTGCACACCTCTCCCTTTTCACAGTCCAAACTCCCCTTGTATGAGTTTCAGCTGGAGCTGGGGTTTAGTGTCGTAAGATAAGGGGTTCAATGCCTTTGAGAGTCTCCGTTTCCCTCCTGCCAGAGAAAACCAGCCTGGTACTCCGGCACCCGCTGTCTCCGCGAGTGAGTCTCCTTACCTCAGCTTTTTGCAGCTCCTTTGGGTTTCTGTGAGCCCCTCTCTTTTCCTTCTAGTTGTAGAATTTCCACTCAGCCAGCTTTCCTGTGGTTCTGTATGATGTCCGTTCTGTCTTTTAGTTGTAGTTTTTAAATTGTTGTGCGAGGCAGCAGTTTAGGTGTTTACCTATGCCGCCATCTTGGATTCTCCGCTGTTACTGCTATGTATAGACCAACCTCACTTTCTCTCCCTAGAAGATGCTCACTCCTTAATTACTTAGCTTACATTTCATGTCAGGCTGTCTACATTTTCTCAAAGAGATCAAACTGCTCCCCACTCTGTAATCCCAAAGCACTTTGATGGAGATTCCTTGATAGCACTTAGCACACTACATTGTAGTGGTCTGTCCACTCCCACCCCCTCCCCCGCAGTTATTTCTCTATCACTTGCACCAAGCATCATTCCTGGTAGCTAGAGGAAGTCCCATGAATAACTGAAAGGCATGAAGTCAGGGCTTGATACCAGGTCTTCTAACCATGACTGCTGCACGTGCTCCATTTTTTTTCACACTGCTCGGAATTGTTTAGCAGTGGAGATGTTCTTCTTGAGATAAGGGTTGAGATCCTCATAATAATATATGTTCCTTTACTAGAACCTGTGTGCTTGGAGGACAAGGATCTTTTTTGACTTATTCACTGCTATATTGCTGGTGCCTAGAAGAGTATCTGATATATAATATCATATGGAGGCAACCAACATTTGTTGAATGAATAAGTGAAATATCATGAGAAGACATGCCAACCATTCTTACCACTGGAAATTTTAAAATTTAATATTGTTTCTCCCAGTAGGCCAGGCAGAGGGAATGGGACACTGGGCAGATACATTGAGATGTTGAGGGGAAAGAGAAAAGGTTCAGAGTGTGGGGTCATGCAGGATGGACAGGTCATTTTGTGGTAATAATAAGGAACTCTGTGATCCCCGGGGCTTAACTGGTACTTCTCTGTGTTAAAAGGAACAGGGTGACCTTGAACCACAGGCTACTTACTTTGCCACCAGACATGTGGCTATCATCCAAACCCTTACAGACTCCATTGTCTGGGTTATAATGTTTCTTCTTTATCAGAATCATGTCAGGGAAACTGTCATCTCTCTTAATAAACCTCAGACCCAGACCCTCCAAGTTTGGCAACAGAGGAGGAAGCTCAGGTGGGGCAAGCTGGCAGAACCTGGTTGCCATGACTCCGGCCTGGCCAAGATTTCTCTTCCCCCAGAGATTTCTCTGCCACCACCCAGCTGGCTCCCTTAACAATATGTTGGCCAAAGTGTACACACACATGAATTGACTCCAGTGTATAAAGGAAGTGGATAAATTTATGTGTTTTTTTTTTCCGTGGGACACCCTGGATTCATGTCTTAGCCTTTTGCTATGACAAATTCTAAGCCTCAGTTTCCTCAAGTGTAAAATAGGGGAATAGGGTGGTGTCATGGACTGAACTGTGTCCTTCCCCCAAATTCATATGTCGAAGCCCTAATTTGAATTGTATTTGGAGATAGGGCCTTTAGAGATGTACTTAAGGTTAAATGAGTTCATAGATTAATAATGATGATGATAATAATAATAATAAATGAGAGACTTAATCTGATCAGATGGAGTCCTTACAAGAAGAGAAAGAGATGCAAGAGATTTGCAAAAGCACAGAGGAAAGGCCACATGAGGACACAGTGAGAAGGCAGCTGTCTACACACCAGGGAGAGAACCTTCACCAGAAACCAGATTTGCATGCACCTTGACCATGGATTTCTAGCTTCTAGAACTATAAGGAAATAAGTCTGTTGCTTAAGCAGCCCAGTCTGTGGAATTTTGTTATGGCAGCCAGAGCACATGAATACAAATAGTATCTAATAGAGCTCTTTGGAGAAATAATAGCCAAGCCCTTGATGAGGACTCAATAAATGTCAGTTATTTGTTGTAACAGTATTGAACCAGCTGAGAAGATGATTCCTAAATAAGACTTGACTAGAGGTTCCGGGATAACTCATGGAACATAGTCACCTACAAAGAGGTATCTGGTTTTTCACAGGGATGACTGCCTGGTGGGGTGTCATCTGCTTAATGGCAGACTCTTCACCAACTTTTAAAACTTGATCCTGTGGTCGGTACCAGACATAGATATCAAAAATAGGCCCATGAGTCATAGAAGAACTATATACGGGATTGGCAAAAGTAGGTCTATAGTTGTGAGTATGAAAAATAGTTTATCCCTATTTATTAATTATTGTATGATTTATTTGTAAGCTTACTTTTGCCCACCACAATAAAAGAGGCTTTGCCCACAAATTTAGATTCAGCTAACATGCCCTGAATTCTGCCTGTGGGTACCAGGTAACCTCATACACTTTATTTTAGGAAATCTTTACAACAAACCTACGAGGTAGGACTCATATTATCTTCTTTTAACATCTGAATTAATAGGACGATTAGGTAATTTGTATGGCTACCAACTTACAACAATTTTCTGAGTCAAACCCAAACCTCCTGATGAGAGTAGGTTCAATGCCATTCTATCTTGCCTAGAAAGGAGAGAATTTCTCAGGGGCCGGACTACAAACAGGAGACCAGAGCTGCAGGCAGTGAACACACAGCAAGCAAGCAGTAGTAAACACGACATGAGGAAATGAAATGAACAAATGGATGGAGTGGATGGATGAAAGAGCCCTGGAGTGCTCCATACTTCCTCCAGTATTTTTCCAGCTCAGCTCCTTGATAGCGGGTCATCTCGGAAGATTTTATTTCATTCTGATTTTCAGAGGCACTCTGTCAAATTTTCTTTTCCCCACTACTGCCTTTGGCCAGGCAAGGAAGTAAGCAGGCACATTTTTTTTATGATTTATTCTCTTGGGGACCAAATGCATCCTGGCAGTTTGCTGAATCTCTGGGTCACAGGGCTAATGCTTTCTGTTTGTTTCTTAAATAATTCTTTATTGTTGAAAGTATTACCTTCTCCCTCCCCCTCATTGTACACCTCTGGCCCGTCCCAGTCCCCACTCCAGGCCCCCACTGTCCCCCCTGTCTGTGGTCATGGTAATGTTTGTTTGTTTAGTTATTCATTCATTCACTTAAAAATATGTTTTTATTAATTTTGGAGAGAGAGAAAGAGAGAGGGAGAGAGAAACATTGATCAGTTGCTTCCTGCATGTCCCTTACTGGAAATCAATCTGGAACCAGAGCAGGTGGCCTGACTGGGAATCGATCCAGTGATCCCCTTGGTGCATGGGACAATGCTTAGTCTACTGAGCCACACGAGCCAGGCCACAGGGCTAATGTTATTCCTAGTTCCCCCAATACTCACTCAAAGGACCTTCTGCTAGGGAGATCAGACAAAATGGTGCAGAGGACTCTAGATAGAGGGTGAGAACATTTGGGTGGAAATTATGATGCCACCGCTTACAGGCTGATTAATTTTCAGGGAAAGCAATCTTTCTGAGCCTTATTTTATTTACAGGAGTGATAACGCCTATCTGATGTGTTCATTGTGAGGCTTAAATGAATAAAAATAAGAGTCCTAAGCCTGACATGGTCCAGCATCGTCCACCAAAACCTGGGCCCAGTTGTAAAATTGTGTGTAACTTTACATGGACTGGGCGGCAGAAGGTGGTACCTTGTGTTTTAAGAGACATTCACAACAGTAACATGTTTATTACCAAGAATCAAAAGTAAACCATGTTGACATTATTATACTTGTCCCCTTTATTATAGAGTTTGGTAAGAGAGACCCCCAAAGGTCTTAGTTTGGGTGGGAAGTTGTGTTACTGTGGTGTTGGTTGCTTTTTGTTTTTATGATACAATCATGAGACATTCTATTATCCATCGACATGTGAGAAGCAGTGGGCTGGGATGCCTAGTCATGAAAAAGCTACCCAATGTGCCACCTTGCTGACCTCTGGCTTTGCCCCCGAGGACTCCTGGCTTCTTTAGCGCCAGCCCTCCGTGGCCATGCTGACCACTCTTGTACATGGTTCTTCTATTTGGAATGTCCTTTTCAGTTCTTTGCCCAAATATCAACGTATCGCTGACACTTCTCCTGGCTACCTTACATGAAAGCACAGCCCCTCATCTTCTCTCTCTCCTTCTCTCTCTCTCTCATGCTTTATAGAGCAGTGACCTCTCTTTTCCTTGTCTCCTTACATCCTTGAGGGTGTGGACTTTGCCTTTTTTGTTTATTGCTCTGTCTGGAACACCCAGAACAGTGTCTACAACATGGTAGAAACTTAGTAAGACAGAAGTGTTAAAAGAGTAAGGGCATATTCTTACGGTTATCATTGTTAGCATGGTTAATATTCTGATAATGAAAGAGTTTCCTAGGAAGGCTGAATTATTTCTACCTCTTTTAAGCTGTCCTTGAACTTGGTCATCTCTGGTTTTCCTAGCCAACACTGACCCTCTGAAGACCTTGTATCTCCATTGCGCCCCCGTCCCCGCCAGCCCTCTGCAGTACTCACTGGGAGTCAGCTTCACAACCTAGTGAGGTGCTGGATGACTTAGGACTCCTTGTTGTAAACAGAGTGCAGTGGTGCATAGAGAAAGATGAAGCTGAGACTTTTAGGCAGTAACTCATTCCTCTGTATTTTACACACATTTCTGAAGAGCTCAGTGTGCCAGGATCTGCCAAATGGAGCAGACAGAACCAAGAGTGGTTGGTCCTCGTGGGCTGAGTTAATGGACAGTCTCAGCACAAGGTGTGGGACACAGGACAGGGTGGTGAGCTCAGGAGTCTCAAGGAGGACAGAAGAAACCTCCCACCTCACCTGTGTCCCAGTCTGCTTGTTATGTGATGCCTGGTTACAGAGTGAGTCATCCATGCTTTTGAAATAAACAGGCAACCAAAATGCAGAAGACACTCAAATGTAATGGATTTTTCATAAGACATGTTGGAGGCACACCACTGGGGCAGCTTCTGGAGGATAGTCAAGGTTTCTATGTCTTGCAGAATTCTTTTTAGTTCTTTTTATTGTTGTTTTTTTGTCGTGGCCACATGACTCTTTAGAATCTATACTCTACTCAGGGATCAGGCTTGCCTTTTGCACATTATATTCAGGGATGGCTGCCTCGATGAGTAGTGGTCTTTACACAGCCTGTCCCAGGGATGCACTCTATCCAGAAAGATGAAGCCAGATGAGTGTCTTCAGAGGCCAGGAAGTGAAACTCGAATCTTGATTTTAATGCCAAAGCCTAAAAATAATCCCAACTCCAAGCACCGCATATCACAGAGTTCTCAACAGCTGAGAAACTGTCTTCTTTTCTTCCATTCTCCAGGGCTTTTTGAATGCCTCCTTCATTTAATTGCACTTCATGGAGGCAAGATCAGATGCTAAATTTCTCAGTTTCTAAACTGGAGACATTACTTGGCAAGGGCTCACCCTCACTCACTGAAGGACAACAATATTCTTGGAAAAGTGTAACTTTGGGAGTTAATAAACAGGTTTTGATGTCATGCCTCCAAGGAGATGTGGGTTTAGATTTTGCCTAATCACATTTCAGAGGCTGTTTGTGACCGAGAGATTGAAGGGGATAGCCAGGAGTTTCCTGATAGACATTAGGCCCTCCATATGGTTCTAACTACAATCATGTTTTTGAGGGACTATGAGATAGAGTTCCCCAAGAATGCTTCTTATGTCCATGTTAGAAACTGGCTGTGGCTCGCTTGGCTTGAGGACACACTCATACTCAGAAAGTTTCTGCTGCTCTTCCATTTCAGGACTCTGAGCTGGGTGTGACTTCATTTGAGGGAGGTGTCTTGATTCCTTATCTCTGCCAATGGCATGTGAGGGAGGAATACACATTGTTATGACTTGCCTACTTGTTACCAGGGATATAAACAATCTCACATATGGTAACTGTCTTTGGAGGCCTCAGTCCTGCCCAGGCTCACAGGCTCAGTCTCAGCTACTCACAGAGCCAGCCCTACACAGCCCTGGCTCTTTTGTCAGGAGACCTGGGCTCAGCCCAAGTACCTGCATTTCCTGCATGCCTGTGTGTTAGCTCAGAAGCCCACTTCTTTTGTTTTTTTGACCACGTTCCACTTTTCCTAACCCAGACGCTGGGATGCTGAGTCCCACCCATTGGCTGGAACATTTGCTGGCCTAAACCAGCATGGTTCGATAGAAAGACAATGTGAGCCAAGCATACAAGTCACATGTAGAAATTCAAATTTTCTTGTAACCACATTGAAAAAGGTGAAAAGAAACAGGTGAAATAAATTTTAAAAATATATTGAATTTAACCCATTATAACCAAAGTATTATCATGCAAACATGGAGGCAATATAAGAAAGAGTAGTAATGAGCTACTTTACATCTTTTCTTGCGCTAAGCTTTTCAAATCCGTGGTAGATTTTGTATTTATGGTACATTTCACTGTGGACTAGCCACATGTCATATGGGCAATTGAATATGTGACTAGGGGCTACCATATTAGATGACGCAGGCCCTGACCCAACACTGGTGAATTCAGACTATGTTGCAGGCTCGAAAGAGAACCCAGAGCTGGGAGCTGCCATTCTCTGCGAGGACACTGCCGATGGGAGGTCACCATCCAGCAGCCAAGCCCCTGTCTTCCCTTGCAGACTGACATTAATTACAGCTTACCTTGGCCCAAGTCGTGTGCTAAGAACTTTATAAGCATTATCCCATACCATCCACAGAGCTATCTGGAGGTTCTTTTATTACTTCTGGACATAAGAGGTTATGTAAGTTGCCCAAGGTTAGAGAATTGCTAAGCGGCAGTGCCAGGATTCAGAACCAGATCTAACTGTGGAGTTCAAGCTCTTCCTTTCTGTGCTACATCCCTACCCTCCTTCCCCTTGGACATCAGGACTTGGGTGGCTGCCATCTCTTTCAGAACCCGTCCCACTGCCAGGTCAGGCCCTCTCCCATCCATGCCTGTGTGTGCTTACTCACCTTTCTCGGCTGACTCAGCATGGGCATCCCAGCCTGCGCTGCAGCCAAGTCTTCACAGGCTATGATGGTAACAAGTCTCTATGGCACCAGGTCCCAGGGCAAACAGAAGCAGGGAAACATTTCTCTCTTCTCTGTTTGGAAAAGCTGGTGAGCCCAGTTTCTGGCAGGCTTGCAGCTAATGAACACAGGAATATGGAATTAGAAAACACACCCAAAGCCAGTTGCCTGGCTAATGGAGACATATTGCACGTCTCAGGAGCTTGTCTCAGGTCTCTGGGGACAGGGAGCCTCTTGTGTTAAACAGCTGGTTTAGCACATTGTCTGCCCTGTGAGCTGGTGCAGTGGAAAGCTCTTATGAAGAATCCTTGGGGACTGAACGAATGTTTGCTATGAGATGGATTTTTCTTGGTGCAAACACTCCCAGCCAATCTGGTTTTCTCCTGGGAGGAAAGGGGGATTGGAAAGAGATGCACTGAGGATGCAGAGAGTGATGTGAGCTCCTGGACCATCATAACCTCTATGGGCATTCAGTGTGACGGGACATCCAGCCGTATTCTTGCCACAGGAGTAAAATAGAGTCTATGTTCTGAGTTGGCTCATTCAGACCTAGGGAAGCAGCAGAAGCTTAAGACTGCACAGAGACCCTACATGCAGAAAGTCTGTGCCCTGAAACATCATGCACGGCAGTGTTCTCGCAGAGAATGGCCGCTCCCAGCTCTGGGTTTGCCTTCCAGCCTGCAACATAGTCTGAATTCCCCAGTGTTGGGTCAGGGCCTGCGTCGTCCAATATGGTAGTCACTAGTCACATATTCAATTGCCCACATGACGTGTGGCTAGTCCACAGTGAAATGTACCATAAGTACAAAATCTACACTAGATTTGAAAAGCTTAGTGTAAGAAAGTATTAAAGTAGCTCATTACTACTCTTTCTTATATTGCCATGTTGGCATGATAATACTTTGGTTATATTGGGTTAAATTCAATATATTATTTAAATTTATTTCACCTGTTTCTTTTTACCTTTTTCAATGTAGTTACAAGAAAATTTGAATTTCCACATGTGACTTGCATGCTTGGCTCATGTCTTCAGAATGACAAGGAGTTGTATGTTCTTGGATGAGTCACTTAACTCCAAGTCTCAGTTTTTCCACCTCTAAAGTAGGGATTCCGACTTGACTTTGACAAATGAGTTGGGAGATAAAAAAGAATTTAGGGATTCTTGGTGGGCACATTTAGGAGAAGTTGTTCCCTTACAAATAAACTCTTGGATTAAGCATCCACCAATCCACATCTTCCAGAATTCTGATCTTTTCTTGACTCTCTTGAGTTTGAATTAGGTCCCAATCTGTGTGCTCCCATAGTTTTCTGTAGTTTCCTATTTGGCACTTTTGAGTTTTATTGAGTATGGGTGTTCTAGATTCAGTAATGTCCCCTCAAAATTCATGTCTACTACAATTTGTAGACTAGGACTTTATTTGGAAATAGGCTCTTATAGATGTAACTAGTTAAGGTCATACTGGATTAGGATAGGGCCTAAATCTAGAGAGAAGATGCAAAAACACACAGGGAAAAAGGCCAGATGAAGATAGGCAGAGATCAAAGTGTATACCATGAGGAATGCAGAGAATTATTGGCAGCCATAAGAAGCTAGGTAAAAGCAAGAAAGGATTCTTTCTCTAGAGCTCTGAAAGAGAGCATGACCCTACCAACACCCTAATTTTGAACTTCTAGCCCCCAGATCTGTGGAAGAATACATTTTTTTTCTTATTTTAAGATATTCTGTTTATGGTAATTTATTATGGTAGCTCTAAGAAACTGGTAACACAGTGGGAATATTTAATTATTTCTCTATTAGACTATGAGTTTCTTCACATGGTTGTGACTTCAGTGCCTAGTACAATTCCTAGCCTAGAGAAAATATTCAATTTCTATTTGTTGAATAATGAATGAATACCGCTTGGCCAACTAAAGCATGACTACTTTGTGTGGCATAATTTTTACACGCCCTTTAGCATATCTACAGCCTTCTGTGTGAAATTCTACTTTTAATAGCATGATTTATGCCTCTATTTTATTTGTCCTTCTATGGTCACAGTCTTGTGTGTGCATTTGAGTCTTATTATATGGTCTAACATAGTGTTAGCACTGAGTTGAAGTGAACCTTACACAGTCCATACCTCCATAGCCTTAAAGATAAGCTATGGAGAAAATCATGAACATATGAGCTTCATTTATCTCCTTCAAAATGGAGACAATCATATTCTACTCCCAGGATCCTTATGAGGATTAAATGAAGAAACTAGCACAAATGCATGGTTCTTGTTAAGTGGTAGATATTGTTATGACAGTTGAAGCCAAATCTCCATTCCTCCTAAGATCCAGACATAGTTGGGCTTATTTGGAAATCTGGTGGGTGACTCATCTGTGCAGCCAAAGACCCTGCGGGGAACTAATTCTAAAGTTAAAAATGGTTATTTCCATACCAAAGCCGTGGCATTTACAGATACCTTCACCCACGGTGTCTGCCATTCAGAATTCTCTTCTGGAACAGCCCTCTATAAATTCATAGTTGAACTCCAGAAAAAGAGAGATCTACAAAAAAACATAAATACAATGTCACTATAGTTGTCATAATAATATTTCCAATTATAATGAGACTTAAAGGATTTCCCCTCCACTTGTACAGAGATATTAGCAGACTTAAGCACATTAAAGATTTATTTTTGGTGGGTCCATGGGAGATGTTACAATGGTGTGCAGTAGCAAGTGTTGGGGTGTCTTTACACAGCTTTGAAGGTGATGAACATCAAAGAGTTGTCCTGAACCAGGAAGAGAAGACAAGATATGTGGTGTACCTGTGAGGAAACTACTGAAGAAATGATGAAGATCATTTCAGGGTCCTCCAAGTGTTAGAACAAGTAGAGTCAGACCTACTAAAATATTATTTTAATGAAAATTTTCATCTTTCACACACTTATCTTCAATTTGGCTCAGTCAAATCAACACTCCCTGCTATGGTGGCTCAATGAAATGTCATGGAATTTGAACAACTTTACTTGAGCCAGAATTCAGGTGGATAGAGGGAGAGGCAGTTTAATCCTCCCTTATCTAGAGTCAACCTTGAATAGATGAGACGGTTTTATTATCATGGACCAGGAGTGGATTTTTGAGAAGATTGTCCCTAATAAAAAGAATAGCTGCTAATCAAACCTTTTAAAACCAATGCCACGATTTTGAATAGATAAATCCATTTTAAATTCATTTTTCGTGAATAACCCTATATAAAATGTGGCATCAATAATTAGGTTGTGTACAATTTGTAGCTAGTTTCTCTTGGTGAGGGCATTCTCTTGGTGAGGGCACTAGGGAATTGAGATATTTGAAAGCTCTTTATAGATGTCATATATGTATACATAGCTAATGAGAACATTATACCTGCATTCAATTTTATCTTACACCTAGATCTCATTAATTTTATGCCCCTCTTCCTGTCCCTGTCAATTTATTTATTAAAAAAATGTGTTGTTGTTTGTTAATCCTCACTGGATGATATTTTTCCATTGATTTTTAGAGAGAGTGGAGGCGAAGGGGAGAGACACAGAGAGAGAAACATCAATATGAGAGAGACACATCAAATAGTTGCCTCCCACACACATCCCCAGGATTGAACCTGCAACCCAGGTACATGCCCTTGACTGGAATCAAACCTGGGACCCTTCAGTCCTCGGGCTGGCTCTCTATCCACTGAGCCAAACTGGTTAGGGCCCTGTCACTTTATTATTAATCAAATTGTTTTTGATGTGATGAAAATAGTCTACATTGAATGACACAGATTCTGCTTGTTGCTGACTTATTTTAAGAACATTGATGAGGATATTGTTCATTACATTATGTAGTTTCTGCCTAATATCCCTTAGTGGGTGAAAGTTCTCCCTAGTTTTGATCTTACTTTGTGAACACAATGAATGTTCTGACTTGTCAATCTTGTTTCCTTTTTAGCATTGATTGTTAGAAAGCTCGGGACCAAATTTTAGTTTCATCTCTACTTGATAGATAAGATTTGCTGGCCTGCTTTTGATAAACTACCCTTACCTTCAATCCTTATTTCTTCTCTTATATATTTATCAAACAATTTATTTTTAATTCATTTTAACTGGCAATGTTGTATTCGTTTCCATAAATTACATTAAGAACCTGGTTGGAATGAGGCATATATGCGAGTAAACACACATTACAATGTTAATTTTTAACCTTTGGTAGAGGAAAGTATAAGGATCTAGAATCAGTAGACTTGTCACAACTCATCTTATTTCTCTGGTTCTCAATTTCTTCATCTATGAAATAGGCTAACAGTAAATTCTATCTTAGCAGATCTTTATGAAAACCAAATGAGACAATGAATGCTAAAGTGTGTTGTTATATTATTTGTAGTAATAAAAACAGAATACAGCTTATCTTTTCTATTAAAAATTGTATGTATGACACATTTAGTTTGACCATAAAGTAGCTTATATAAAATATGACCATTATTTGCCCAATCCTTTTTGTCAGCAGTTCACTCTACAGTGGAAGCTACCTTAAACTCTTAGCTGTTTCTTTTGATATTTATCTTTAAATGTCTAAATAATATGCTTATTGTGTTATCTTTTGATACCAATAATTGGATTCCTGTTATGGTACTTGAAGATTTATTGCTCTTATAAACCCGTTTCTTCCCCTTCCAATCCTCCAGGTTCCCAATGTAATTATATAGCAAATTTTGACCTAATCTATAGATAGGGGAACACTATGGCAACAACTGAAATAGTTCACCACCTAGCTAAGTCCTAGAGATGTTTTTTAGTCACATAACTTTTTTGTTTATCCTCTGATTAATAATTACCTTAATTATTTTCATTTATTTAATATTATATTTACTTAACACACAATTTTTTCCTAAACATGCCAACATCCAGCAGTAATTTTTCCAAATGATTAAATACATACAATAAAACTTACCAAGTTGACATTTATCAGTCTCCTTCCTGGGGAGTGCTCTCTTAACAGTTCTCAATACCCCTCATCTAATCTGGATGGGTTTCTTTCCAGGTCTGGTGCATATCATAAAATTCTGTATGCCACTCTCCTTTATTCCTAAATCTTTTAACTCCCATATATATATATATATTTTTTGACACAGGCATTCTTTTGCTGAAGTACATCCTTTAGTAGCTTCTGAAGAAGGGTCTAAGAGGTAAACATTTTTGAGGTTTGTTATATATAAACATTTCACTGTTTTTCCTTGTAATCTGAATGAAAACTTAGCTTTATAAAAAAAATTCTAGGTTAAAAAATTTCTCACAAATAAGTAGGCCAACCTTCACTAGACCACAAATCAATGTTGAGGATCAGAAGTCTAATGATTTTTTATAACTGTTCCTTGTCTATAAGCTTGTTTCTGAAATCTTTTTGCCTTTTTTATATATCTCAAGCATCTTGAGATTTAATGAATATTTGCATTTATACTGGTATAAGTATGTTCCAGTTTTTGTTCTAAGCCCCTTTCATTTCAACATTTATATTCTCAATTTCTTTAATAATTTCATCTCTTCATTTTTCTTGTTTCTATTTTTATTATTGGGAGGTTGTACTTCTTGGTTGATCCTCTTTGTCATCTCTGTGGTGTGTGTGTGTGTGTGTGTGTGTGTGTGTGTGATTTTTATTACTTCCATACTTCTGATGAACATTTTACTTGGAGTAATATATTTAAAATATCCAAGAGCTCTCTCATTCTATGATTATTTCCTTTTATCATACCTGTTTCTTCTGTGGATGTAGTATCATTTCTTATCACTTTATTTTTTCCCATTTTTAATTAATGTATTACATGTATACATATCTTCTCATTGCCCTCCTACCCCACTCCCATACATGCTCTCACCCCTCAGTGTCTTGCATCCATTGGTTATGCTTATATGCATGCATACAAGTCCTTCGGTTAATCTCTTATCTACCCAACTTCTCCCTAACCTTCCCACTGTAATTTGCCAATCTGATGCTTTACTGCCTCTATATCTATCTTTTTGTTAATCAGTTTTATAATGTTCTTTATTATCCATAAATGAGTGAGATCATGTGGTATTTTTCTTTCATTGCCTGGCTTATTTCACTTAGCATAATTCTCCCCAGTTTCATCCAGGTTGCTGCAAATGGTAAGAATTCCTTCTTTTTTATGACAGCATAGTATTCCATTGTGTAGATGTACCATGGTTTTCTGATCCACTCATCTGCTGAAGGGCACCTAGGCTGTTTCTAAATCTTAGCTATGGTGAATTGTGCTGCTATGAACATAGAGGTGCATATATCCTTTCTGATTGGTGTTTCTAGTTTCTTAGGATATATTCCTAGGAGTGGGATTACTGGGTCTAATGGGAGTTCCATTTTTAGATTTTTGAGGAAATTCCATACTGTTCTCCACAGTGGCTGCACCAGTCT
This sequence comes from Lasiurus cinereus, assembly GCA_011751065.1. Lineage (NCBI taxonomy): Eukaryota > Metazoa > Chordata > Mammalia > Chiroptera > Vespertilionidae > Lasiurus > Lasiurus cinereus. Next base: position 4,568,650 of record JAAGEH010000226.1, read on the forward strand.
GCATTCCCACCAGCAGCACATGAGGGTTCCTACTTCTCTGCATCCTCCCCAGCACTTGCCATTTGTTGATTTGTTGATGATTGCCATTCTGAGAGGTGTGAGATGGTATCGTATTGTCCTTTTGATTTGCATCTCTCAGATAAGTAGTGCTTTGAGTATGTTTTCATGTGTCTCTTGTGCTTCCTTCTATTTTCTTTAAAAAATATTCTATTTAGGTCCGTTGCCCATTTTTTTATTGGATCATTTATCTTCCTTTTATTCAGTTGTATAAGTTGCTTGTAGATGTTGGAGATTAAATCTTTTTCAGTGATAACATTTGCAGTATCAGGGAAGAAGTTCCTTCGGCTCCCTGTGGATTCCGCTAATATTTTTATGGTTTCTCATCTTATGTTTAAGTCCTGTATCCATTTTGAGTTAATTTTTGTATATGGTGTAAGTTGGTGGTCTAGTTTCATTTTTTTTGGCATGTATCTGTCCAATTTTTCCAACACCATTTATTGAAGAGACTGTTTTGACTCCATTGTATTTAATGCCTCCTTTGTCAAATATTAATTGAGCATAGTGATTTGGGTCGATATCTGGATTCTCTATTCTACTCCATTGGTCTATATATCTGTTCTTGTGCCAGAACCAGGCTGTTTTGAGAACAGTGGCTTTGCACTACAGCTTGAAATCTGATATTGAGATCCCACCTACTTTAGTGTTCTTTCTCAGGATTTCTATAGCTATTTAGGGTCTTTTCTTTTTTTATTCCAGGTGAATTTTTGGAGAGTTCTTTCTAGGTCTGTGAAATATGCTGTTGGTATTTTAATGAGAGTGCATTGAATCTATAGATTGCTTTGGGTAGTATGGACATTTTAATGATGTTGATTCTCCCAATCCATGAGCCTGGTATGTTCTTCTAGCTGTTTACGTTTTCCTCTATCTTTGTTTTCAGTGTCTTATAGTTTTCTGCATATAGGTCTTTTACCTCCTTAGTTAAGTTTATTCCTAGGTATCTTAATTTTTTTGGTACCATGGTAAATGGGATTGCTTTCTTAATCTCTGTTTCTATAAGTTCACTATTGGTGTATAGAAATGTCATAGATTTCTTGGCATTAATTTTGTATCCTGCTACATTGCTGAATTCATTAATTAAGTCTATTAGTTTTTCGATGGAGTCTTTCGGGTTTTTTTATATATAATATCATGTCATCTGCAAATAAGAACAGCTTTACTTCTTCTTTTCCAATTTGGATGTCTTTTATTTTTTCTTCCTGTCTAATTGCAATGGCTAATACTTCCAGTACTATGTAAAACAGGTGTGGTGAGAGTGGGCATCCCTGTATTGTTACTGTTCTTAGAGGAAATGGTTTTAGTTTTTGCCCATTGAGTATGATGTTGGCTGTGGGTTTGTCATATATGGATTTTGTTATGTTGAGGTATGATCCTTCTATTCCCACCTTGCTGAGAGTTTTTATCAAGAAAGGGTGTTGGATTTTGTCAATTGCTTTTTCTGCATCAGTTGATAGGACTATGATTTTTATCTCTGAATTTGTTTATGTAATGTATCATATTTATTGATTTGCAGATATTGTACCATCCTTGCATTCCTGGGATAAATCCTACTTGGTCATAGTGTATGATCTTTTTGATATACAGCTGGATCCAATTTGCTAGAATTTTGTTGAGGATTTTGGCATCTATGTTCGAGGGATATTGGCCTATAATTTTTTTTCATCGTGTTGTCTTTATCTGGTTTTGGTATTAGGGTAATGCTGGCTTCATATAATGTGCTTGGAAGTATTCCTTCTACTTGAATTTTTTTGAAATAGTCTGAGGAGGCTAGGTTTTAATTTTTTGAATGTTTGGTAAAACTCCCTGTGAAGCCATCTGACCCTGGGCTTTTGTTAGCTGGAAGGTTTTTGATGACTGCTTCAATTTCTTCCATAGTTATTGGCCTATTGAGATGTTTAGATTCTTCCTAATTGAGTTTTAGAAGGTTATATTTTTCTAGGAATATGTCCATTTCCTGCAGGTTGTCCAGTTTGTTGGAATAGAGTTGTTCACAGTATTTTTTAAATAATCCTTTGTATTTGGTGAGTCTGTTTTTATTTCTCCTCTTTCATTTCTGATTTTTTTTATTTGGGTCCTATCTCTTTGTTTCTTGGTGAGCCTGGCTAGAGGTCCATCAATCTTGTTTATCCTTTCAAAGAACCAGCTCTTGGTTTTGTTGATCTTTTGTATTGTTTTTTGGTCTCTATGTTATTTATCTCCACTCTAATCTTTATTATTTCCTTCCTTCTTTCACTGGACTTTTCTTGTTGCTCTCTTTCTAACTCTTTGAGTTCTAGGGAAGGTAATTTATTACCATTGTTTCTTGTTTTTTTGCAGTAGGATAGTAGAGTTATGAACTTCCCTCTCAAGACTGCTTTCACTGTGTCCCATAGATTTTGGATTGTTGTGTTTTCATTGTCATTTGTTGCCATGATGTTTTTTATTTCTTCTTTGATCTCTCTGGTAACCCAGTCATTGTTTAATAGCATGTTGTTTAGTCTCCATGTGTTTGCTTCCTTTGGATTGTTTTCATTGTAGTTGATTTCCAATTTGATGCCACTGTGAACTGAGAAGATGCTTTTTTTAAAAAATATACTTTTTGTTGATATTTTACAGAGAGGAAGGGAGAGAGATAAGAGAGTTAGAAACATCGATGAGAGAAAAATATTGATCAGCTGCCTCCTGCACACCTCCTACTGGGGATGTGCCTGCAACCAAGGTACATGCCCTTGACCAAAATCGAACCTGGGACCCTTCAGTCTGTAGGCTGATGCTCTATCCACTGAGCCAACCAGTTTCAGCTGAGAAGATGCTTGATATGATTTCTATCTTAATGAATTTGAAGAGACTTTGCCTATGACCCAACATATGGTCTATCTTTGAAAATGACCCATGTGCACTTGAGAAGAGCATATATTCTGTGGCTTTGAGGTGAAATGTTCTGAAGATGTCAATTAATTCCATCTGGTCTAGTGAGTCATTTAGGATAGACGTTTCTTTGCTGATTTTTTGTTTAGAGAATTTGCCCAATGGTGATAGTGGGGTATTAAAGTTTCCTACTATGATTTTGTTGCTGTTAATCTCTCCCTTGATATCCTCCTGGAGTTTCCTTATGTATTTGGGTGCTCCTGTATGGGGTGCGTATGTTTACCAGAGTTATTTCTTCTTGTTGGATTGCTCCCTTTAGTACTATGAAGTGGCCTTCCTTATCTCTTGTTATGTACTTCACTTTGAGATCTAATTTGCCAGATATACGTATTGCTACCCCAGCTTTTTTTTTCATTTCCATTTACTTGAAAAATCTTTTTCCATCTCTTCATCCTCAGTCTATGTGCATCTTTTTTCTGAGGTGGGTTTCTTGTACAGCAGATATATGGATCGTGTTTTTTTATCCAACCTGTTACCCTTTGTCTTTTGATTAGGGCATTTAATCCATTTACATTTAAAGTTATTATTGATAGGTACTTATTTGTAACCATTTTTATTCTTTACCCTTGTGTTCCTTCTTCACTTTTTCTTTCTTTCTTTTCTTTTTTTTTCTCTTTTTACAGCAGACCTTTTAGCATTTCTTGCATTGTTGGTTTGGTGGTAATGAATTCCCTTAGTCCTTCTTTGTCTGTGAAGCTCCTGATTTCACCTTCAATTTTAATTGATAGCCTTGCTGGATATAGTATTCTTGGATTCAGAACCTTCCTCTGCATCACTTTGTATATTTCATTCCATTCCCTTCTGGCCTGATGAGTTTCTGTTGAGGAATCAGTCACTAGTCTGATGGGGCTTCTTTTGTAGGTAACTTTCTGTCTTTCTCTGGCTGCTTTTAAGATTCTTACTTTGTCGTTGGTGTTTGCCAATTTAATTATAATGTGCCTTGGCGTCGGTCTTTTGGGGTTCATTTTGCTTGGGACTCTGTGAGCTTCTTGGATTTGTGTGGGTTTTTTCTTCCCTAGATCAGGGAAGTTTTCTGTCATTATTTCTTCAAACAGTTTTTTTATTCCTTGTTCAGTTTCCTTTCCTTCTATGTTGTTTTGTTTCGTGTTGTCCCAAAGTTCCCCTAGGCTCTCCTCTTGCTTTTAAATTTTTTTTCTAGAGGCCACTCTCCTTGAGTATTTTTTCCTATGTTGTCTTCTAGCTCACTGATGTGGTCCACTGCTTCTTCTAGTCTACTTTCTATTGAATTCTTTACAGCATCAGTTCTTTTCATTTCTTCTTGGTTCTTCTTCATTTCCTCTTGGTTCTTACACATATTGCCAAATTTGTCTTCCATTATTTTCAGCCACCTTATGGCTATTTCTCTGAATTCTTTCTCTGGCAGCATTCTTACCTCCATTTTGTTTACTTCCGTTTCTGGTGATGCCTGTTTCTTTGTCTCCTCATGTTCTCTCTCTTCTCTGGGTGTCTGGTTATAGAGTTCTTTCTCTCCTTATCCCAGGTTGAAACTGACCTTCCTATGGCGGAGTGTAGAGCTCCTCTGAATCCGAGTGTTTTTGCCAATTGAGGACCAGTGTTCTGGAGTTCGCAGCTGTTTGGTGGGTTTCGTAGTTGTAGATTTTCAGGCTTCTAATAACATCCACTTTCCCCTTCAAGATGGCACAGTCTCTGCGTCGGAGCTGGTGGCTCCGGGAAGGAACCCACCAGCAGTGGGGGCTTCCTGTTCAGCAGAGCCCCGTCCAGCCATCTCCCACCTTCTCCTGGAGTATAGCTGTCCCTTAACTCACCAGCAAACACTCCTTGTGTGACCCTCAGCTGTTCTTTCTGTCGCTCAGGGACAAGGCTCGTGACACGTCCTTCTATTCTGCTGCCATTTTTTTCCTCTCCCCTCTTATCACTTTCAAGATGTTAAATATAAAGGCACTTTTATTAAAGCTTTCTTAAGCTCCCTGTGTTGTCTCTGTTTTCCCCAAGTTTCTTTAAAAAAAAACAACAACTTTTATTTCAACTTTTAAAAAAGCTTATGATTTTCCTTTCTCTGTTCTTTTTTAAAATTGAATCATTGTCTGAATCTCAATCTCTCTGTCTCTCTCTCTCTCTCTCTCTCTCTCTCTCTCTCTCTCTCTCTCTCATGTTTATGAACTGGTGGGCTTCAGATAAGGGAGAACCAGAACCAGGAGAGCCTCACTGTTGGTGAAATCCTGAAATGTGTGTGTGCATGGTCTTTTCTTTTGAACAGTTTAATTTTTCTAGAGAGAGATTTTTAGAACTTCTTAAATTTTGGGGGATTGCAGTTCATAGGCCAGCCTACTTGTAAATGGCATGATTAGGTCTTGTACCAATCCCTGGGTTCCATTGGGACTGGTGTTCCTGAGGCTGGGGTATCTCTGAAATAAACTTGTTCATCATTATGAAGAGTGAGAAAGTGCAATCTGGCTGCCAACAGTGAAGGAGGGTTTTGGGGGGATGCTCCCATTCCTCTCCATACAAACTTTTAGCTAATCTCTCTTTTATTTTTATATTTCAACCCCATTCCTCAAGTTCTAAGCTTTCCTCTTTCCCTCTAGGGTTTTTGCAGGGGAAACTGCTCAATTACTTCTTGGGATTTTTTCATCCATATGTAGGCACCAAGTTTGTAACTTATTTTGCTCTCTGAAATCTGTTGGATTCTCCTGAAGACTTTTCCCCTCCCTGTTCTTCTTGTCCTTGGATGACTTTTATCTGTTCTTACTACCATTTTAGTGAGGCTACAGGAAGGGAAAAAGTAAAATAAATCCAGCGTATTGAACTGGGAGCCCTGCTTGAATTTCCTAATGAGTATATTACTATTTAAAATTACAGTGGTACCTCAAGATACGAGTGCCCTAACATACGAGATTTTTGACATACGAGCCATCGAGCGAGCGATTTTTGCTTTGAAATACGAGCAACATTTGTGATACGAGTAATCACGCGATTGGCCGGCTGCACACGACCCACCAGTTCACCTCGACTAGAGCATCTCATAGTTTCCCATGCCTCAAGGTTACTGAACGAATTAAACTCATATCTTGAGATACCATTGTATTAAATAAACTTTATTGAAGTGTAATTTGCATACATTAAAATGTACACATTTTAATTGTACAGGGTGATGGCCTTCAACAAATGAATACAGCCATTTGTCCACCATGATCAAGACATACTTTTGGTGAAGAAAATCTTGCCATTAGTGAAAGCATGGATGAACCCTGAGGGCATTATGCTGTGTGAAATACATCAGACACAGAAACATAAAAACTGCCTGATCTCACTTATATGTGGACATAAATGGCCAAATTCATAGAAACTGAGAGTAGATTGGTGGTGTCTAGGGCAAGAGGGCAGGGAAATGGGTGAAGGTAGTCAAAGAATGCAAACTGGCAGCTATAAGATGAGTAAGTTCTAGTAATTGAATGTACAGCATGGACTATCAATAATACAATGGTATGATACACTTAAAAGTTGCTAAGAGAGTATAAAATGGTAACTGTGTTGAGTGATGAATGTGTAAGCTAACCTTACTGTGGTAATCATTTTATATTATATATGTATATAAAATCTTCATATTTTACACAGTAAACTTACACAATGTTATATGCCAATTATGCCTCAATAAAGCTGGAGGAAAAATAGACTTTTATTACCCACCAAGTTCCTTCTTGTTCCTTTCAGTCAATCCTCCCACTCCTCACCCCAGAGAACTACTGGTCTTCTGTCAGTATAGATCATAAATGTACACTTTTCTTTAAGAAGTGATAAGGAGTCCTGACTGGTTTGGCTCAGTGGATGGAGCATCAGCCTGTGGACTTAGGGGTCCCAGGTTCGATTCTGGTCAGGGGCATGTGCCTTGGTTGTGGGCACATCCTCAGTGAGGGGTATGCAGGAGGCAGCTGATCAATGTTTCTCTCTCATCGATGTTTCTAGCTCTCTATCCCTTTCCTCTCTCTTCCTCTCTGTAAAAAATTAATAAAATATATTAAACAAAAAAAGAAGTGATAAGGAGCCCTAACCAGTTTGGCTCAGTGGATAGAGCATCAGCCTGCGGGCTTACGGGTCCCAGGTTTGATTCTGGTCAAGGACATGTACCTTGGTTGCAGGCGGCAGCTGATTGATATTTCACTCTCATCAATGTTTCTATCTCACCCCCTCCCTCCTCTCTGTAAAAAATCAATAAAATATATATTTTAAATAATAAAAAAAGAAGTGATAAGGAGGGATTAGTAGCTTGTGTTATTGTGAAGAGTTTTTTAAAAAAATTGTCTTTGTATTGAAAAAACTAATACATTTTAGAAAATAATTATCAATCTAATAAAAAATGTACCCTGTAAACTGAAAAGCATTTGCCAAATATTACTTAATTTGCGGGTTGGGAAGTTCAGTCGGGGGAAAGGGGAGACACCTGTAATACTTGCAACAATAAAGATAAATTTAAAAAATAAACTCACATACTATTGGAAATTGATGAGAGGAGAGGTATTTTGCCAGGTGAGAGTGGTTGGAGGCTGGGCCAGAAGAAGGGCTGAGAGAAACAGTAGGACCAGCTAGACCCTAAGTAAAAAAAAAAAAAAAAAAAAAAAAAAATTAAATATTTTTTTATTGATTTTTTTTACAGAGAGGAAGGGAGAGAGAT
>JAAGEH010000226.1:4576364-4597297 GCA_011751065.1 Lasiurus cinereus
TTTTATTGATTTTTTTTACAGAGAGGAAGGGAGAGAGATAGAGTTAGAAACATCGATGAGAGAGAGACATCGATCAGCCACCTCTTGTACTCCTCCTACTGGGGATATGCTGGCAACCAAGGTACATGCCCTTGACGGGAATTGAACCTGGGACCCTTGTGTCTGCAGGCCAACGCTCTATCCACTGAGCCAAATCAGTTTCAGCCCTAAGTAAAAATTTATCACATTTTCCCCCTTTGGAAAAATTAGTAACTGGAGAACAATTATTACCAAACTGAGGAGAGCAGTCATGAATCCTTTCATATTTAGAACAGAAAAGTCCTGTGCTCTCAAAGAATACATCAACCAGGTAACTTGTGCAGTGGGTATTTCTCCCATTTGTTCATAGCACAAATCCAGGTAACTGAATTGTTCAATGGCAATAGATATAAGCAACATTGTACAGATATGAGTTAGGAGCGTTTAAGTTAATAGCTGATATTTCTCATGGACAGACACAGAGTAGGAAGATGCAGTGTTCTATAGCCAGGAGAGATTTTCAAGTCCTTGAACTTCAATGTTTTAAAAGGGCAGAAAAGGATGAAGGTGCTGAATAGCCAGTTGGAATTATATGATATATAAAAAATTTTTTTCTTTTATTTTTTATTATCATTTAAAAAATATATTTTATTGATTTTTTACAGAGAGGAAAGGAGAGGGAGAGAGAGTTAGGAACATAGATGAGAGAGAAACATCGATCAGCTGCCTCCTGCACAACCCCTACTGAGAATGTGCCTGCAACCAAGGTACATGCCCATGACTGGAATCAAACCTGAGACCCTTCAGTGCACTGGCCAACACTCTATCCACTGAGCCAAACTGGTTAGGACAGTTTTGTTTTGTTTTTTTAACGCCCAATAAAAAAATTAATGAACTTAAAAAATTAATTAAGGTCTTCCCCCCTTCCCAAATTTGAACTTTAATGCATAAATATTCTTCCTACTTATATTCTTTTTATAAGTATATATAATTTCAGAGAGGAAAGGAGAGAAAGAAATAGAAACATCAATGATGAGAGCGAATCACTGACTGGTTTGCCTCCTGCACACCACATACTGGGGACTGAGCCAAAACCTGGGGAATATGCCCTGACTGGGAATCAAACCATGACCTTCTGGTTCATATGCTGATGCTCAAGCATTGAGCCATGCTGACTGGGCTTAACTTAATAGACAACAAGTATGAAGAGACTAAGTGGAAAGGGGAGGAAAAAGCAATTCTATCATTCCAAATACTTAAACCCAGTTTAAGAAAAAACAATAATCATATTCAGGTTGTTGTGGGGGGAAAAGTGGAACTGTTAAAATTTATTTTACAAGTGAAGCTACACCTTGAGTTTTTTTTTTTCCTGTTTGTTCACTTATTTATTTGTTTGGCTGAAAGGGAAATGTATTAGAGAATTTTATATTGAAAGTATGGATGAGATTTCTGATAACTGCAGATATTAATGAGAAGATAAATCTGTGATATTAGCAAGGGTGTTGCTGAAAGCACTGATTAAGGGCATGGGCCAGAAGAATAAATGTTAATTTAAAATGATCTGCTTGGAGATAGCGATCTAGTTTTTGTTGTAATCCTATTCAACAAGTGTTTTTCTTGCTTTTTTCTTTTTCCTAAATATTGACTAAGAGAAACAGACACTGGCCAGAGTGGTCACACAGCTACGCCAAAGGACACACATAATAGTTTTATTTGCCTTTGAAAGACAGGTATTTAGCATGACCTAAAACATTTCTTCAGTTACCTCACAAGGGACAATCTGGGAAGGAAACACAGGAACAGAAAAGAAAAAAGGATGCCAACCCAGTTTTAGCCCTGAAATTTTAAATATTTTCAGATACATTGTTTTATTTCCCTGTTCATGTTATAAAGAAACCTGAAGAGCAAAACCACCATTAATTGGGCAAACTGAGTTCCTACTGAGTCCCATCTTATCAAGGTGAAAGTAAAAACAAAGCCTACATCTGTTTGAGTAAGAGTTGTGTTTGTTGTTGTTTGTTTTTTATAGTGAGAGAGTAGGGTTCAGGAAGCTGAGTGAAATTCCCACTGGTCCAAGCCTGAGCGCATGGAGAGTTCATTATCATTACCATCACCATCTTCACCATCATCAGCACCATCACCACCACCATCACCACCACCACCAATCACATGTTTTGGTTATGAGGTTTTTTTATGGAGAGCTTGGGGAAAACAATAAATAAGGAGATTATTTTATTGTATTTAAACTGCTTAATGTTTAACTGTGTTTGAACTACATGTACTATTTTAGTTTAAAGCAAAGATAAGAATAGCACTAGATTGGGGTTCACGGAGTTGAGAATTCTAGTGTGAACTGTGCCAATAACATGCTCATTATGTGATCATGAAGAATTTCTTTTCTCTGTGTTCTTCTAGTAGTTTTTTAGTTTTAGCTCTAACATTTAGGTCTTTGATCCATTTGGGGTTCAATGTAAGGATCCAACTTCATTCTTTGGTGGATATTCAGTTTTCCCAATTTGTTAAAAAGACTATTTTTTCCCCATTGAAAGGTATTGGCACTTTGTCAAAAATCATTTGGCCATATATTCCAAGAGTTTATTTGTGGCCCCTTTATTCTATTCTGTTAGTCAATATGTTTGTTTCTATGCCAGTATAACACTGTTTTGATTACAGTAGATTTGCAGTAAGTTTTGAAATCAGGAAGTGTTAGACCTCCAACTTTGTTCTTTTCATTTATTGTTTTGGCTATTTGAGATCCCTTGAGATCCCATATTAATTTTAGAAAAGTTTCTCTATTTCTGCAAAAAATACCTTGGGATTTTGATAAAGGTTATAGTGTATCTGTAGATGGATTTGAATAGTACTGACATTTCAACAACATTAAATTTCAGTCAATAAACACAGATGTGTTTCTACTTATTTGTGCCATTTAATTTTTTAGTACTTTTGCAGTTTTCAGTCTATAATTTTTTTTTACTTTCTTACCTTGTTTATTGTTAGTGTGCAGAGACACAACTGATTTTTGCATGCTGATTTTATAATCTGCAACTTTGCTGAATTTGTTTATTCGTTTTCAACAGTTTGTGAGTGTGTGTGATCTTTACAATAAGACTATATTGTCTGCAAACAGATTATGTTAATTCTTCCTTTCCTATTCAATGTCTTTTATTTCTTTTTCTTGCTTAATTACTACACATGGCCAGGGGAAGATTAAATGAAATGATGCATGTCAATTGTCTACAACCCTCAATAATTGTTTAACAAATGTTAACTTCCTTATCTGTTCTATTTTGTCATTCACAATCATTCATTTAACATCTACTTTTGTCAGTCTCTGGTCAAGTTGTTAGGAATACAGAGCTAACTAAGACATAGAACTTGTTTTCAAAATACAATTTATGGGTCTCTAATAATTTTCAGGTCGAATAATCTCTTCTCATTCATTAACTTACATAATAAATATGTTGGAATGTCTACTATAGCCCAGACACAAAGTAAGACACAAAGCTGGATGCTGAATAGATGATGGTAACACCTCTTCCCAACCTCCAATAAACACCCACAAAACAGACACGGGCTATGCCTTCATGAGCTTATAACCTAATAGAGGAGATAGAGAATTTAAAAAAAGTAAATATACAATTTTGAATACTGCCTGGTAAGAGCTATGGAAAAAGCAGAGTGCTATAGAAGAGAACAAAGGAAAGGGAGGCATTGACTGGATGGTTGTAGGAAACCTCAGCCAGGAGGTGACAAAGGTGAGTCTAGAAAGGGGAGAAGGAGCCAAGAATGGAAGGAGTGGGAGAAAGAGAATCCAGCCAGAGGAATACTATGTACAAGGTCCAAAGTGGGAGAGGAAATAGTTTGTTAGAGGTACTGACATTTCTTATCCTCATGACCTTCAACAAAATTGCTCCATAACTCTCAGCTGCAGTTTGCCCCTCTGAAAACTGGGGACAGTAGTATCTGATTCATAGCATCCTGAAAGGATCAGAGAGCAAGTGTGATGGCCGTATGTAGCACAATGCAGTCATCATGGCCGGAAGGAGTGATGCAGAGCAGGGACTCTGAGCTACACTTGCCAGCATCAATGCATGACTCTTGCCCTTGGGAGGTGGTGAACTCAAGCAAGTTATTTCATCCCAGTGCCTCCGTTTCCTCATCTGTAGAGAAGAGATTATAGTAGTACCCACCTCGTAGCATTGTTTGAGGTTTAAATGAGTTAAGATATGTAAAGTGCTCAGTGCCTGGCATATACAAGCACTACATGATTACTGTTAATATTATCATTATAACTACTATAATCATTAGGCTTCCCTCTGTCAGAAAGTCTACAGACTACTCCATAAACCATTTATAATGCCTTCCTCTCCCACCTACATCATGTCAATGAGGACTTTAAAGAAAAAAAGCAAGAAAGACCCCTGCCCACAGCCTGAAATTCCCCTGTGGGGAGTGTTTTCCCATCTCTGGCTTGTAGTGACACCACCTGGAGGGGACCCCCACCCCCTATGGTTCCAGCAACAGGCCCGCTGGAGATCGGAGCAGATGTTTCTGCTTTCCAGACCCAGGCATTTCCTCTCTTCCAGGAGCACATGCCAGCACAGTCGATATCTGGGAACCCGCTGCTTCACAGTAGGGCTGAGGACTAAACTGGTACTTTACTAGAAAATGGTAATAAAGCAATTTGAATTGCTTTTCATCCTCCCTGCTCTTAACGGCTTTTAGGTTCATATGAGACCAATCAATCCTGCTTCAGAGCTACAAGAACGGGGGGTGTTTCAGCCTCTTGAATAGGAGATGGGCCCATAACAGAGATTTTTCCAGCGCTATCCCATGAGGACCACCTTGAGCCTGTTGTCTGGGGTCAGTGGTGAGTGGAGATGCCCATTTGGGTGGGGCTGTATTCTTGCAACCTGGCCCCCATCCTGGGTGCTAATGAATTGCCTCTGCCCCAAAGGTGAACCCTAATATTGATCTTGCTTTGCACGTCTTCTCCTCGTACCCTCACTTCCTTCTTTCCCAGGTTTCTGCCTGAGAATGTTAACAAGGTAGAGGTGATGTTTCACCTGGATGGAAACTGATGTGAAAAAAAAAATCCCCAAACTGCTTTTTCTTTCCTGAACAAGTGCAAAGTGGTTTATTTAAAAGCCTCTTCCCTCACCTGTTCTCATCTAGGGCTGTGCCCTGCACACAGGGGCTCTCAGAATAATGCATGATGTGAATTAAAATATAAATGACATGAAAACTTAGGATGGGTGAAGGTTAGGGCAGGATTTTCCCCCAGAACCCATCTCTTCATGACCATGTATTGAATTTTATTCTTTCAAGAATTAAATTCTTTAAAAAAAAAATCTTAGGATCCAAAGATAAATGATTAATCCAGAAATGTAAGGCAACAGATTGAAAAGGATCAACGTAAGAAGACTGACTCGTTGGCTCTCCTACAGACAAGGTGGTGATGGGACGAACTGACGTTTTTTTTCCTAGACATGGAGTCAGTGTGGGGCATTTCTCTATCTCAGCACCGATTTTTGCCAGAAGTTGTCTCAAGACCTCAAGCACAACTTGTTTAGACATTTTCCAGCCGTAGTTTTTTTCTAGGCTGTTAAAAATATTGACTTTGACAGCTTTAAAATGATGGCCTCAAAATTGGAATAATTTACATTCTGGAATTAAGATAATTCAGGCACTTCTGCTGGCAACGGCAGAGTGTAGGAGCCAGTTATATAAATCCCAGATTTGAGGGGGACTGAGCCATTAGCATAGATTGGCCTGCCGTGGGTATTCAGAGCAGTCACCTTCCCATGTAAATGGATCTTTATGTCTCTCCCAGGCAGGCCCAGATTCTGAGCTATTTTCGGAGCCCTTTTCAGATCAGGTGATGTGGAAGAGGGTGGGTAAGGACTTAGGCCACTCCTGTCGCTGGCCTCTTGGTGTGCTGCAGGAGACATGGAAGCCCTCAGGAAAAATTCTAGCCACTGTCTGGCCGTTGTGTGTTTACCCTAGACATTCTCCCCTTTAAATCCTGGGTCTCGGTCCCAGGGAGTCAACATAGAAGGCATTCAGACCAGCTCAGTGGTCCTGGCCCTGGCCCAGTGCTCTGTGCCAGATTCCAAACACACCTGCTAAACAGATTCCTTTCTCCCAGCACTCTGCTGACGTTTTCAGCTGGAACCAAAGTCACTCTCTGGGTCCACAGCATTCCACTGACGGCTAACTGGATCATTTGTCCACCCCACTCCTCAGGAGCTGCTCCCTGGATGCACCTAAATCAAAGGAAAATCTAGTCCAAATCCCGAGGCTGGGCCTGCGAAATGATTGAGTGGTCATCATCTTCTTCAGGGAAACATGAAAACGAGAGCTTCCCATTTGGAGTTCTTCCTCCTCTTCCTTCATATCAGGCACATCCACACTTGTCATATTTAGTCCTTTCCAAGTTGCTCTGCAATCTCCTCCACATTTGACATAGGAAAGAACGCAGAAAAACAAAAGGATTTGCCCAGAGACACCTGATTTGTAACTGGATCAGATGGACGGCAAGTTAGTGGTTGGATATTTCACCATCACTTGTAGCCAAAGGGTAGATGAGTCCGTCACCTCCATGGATTTCAGCAGGTAGAAGAGACAGTGAGACGACAAGGCCCTCTCTCAAATATGTGTCATGTGGATGGGTTTGAGTTCAAATCAGTCAGAGCATCATTGGCTTTTGGGATGCTATGACTGGAAGGGATTTAAAAGCCATCTAATTTAGCTAAGTAACACCCCGTGCCTGAAATTCTTAAGTATATCCAGTAGTTCTCAACGGGGGATGATTTTGATCTTCAGGGAACATTTGTCAATGTCTAGAGACATTTTTAGGTTTTGCAACTTTGGTGGGTATGCCAATGGGTGGCAGAGGCCAAGGATGCTGTTAAATACCCTTCAATAGATACACCTCTGCAGCACAACAAAGAATTATATGGCTTAATATGTCAGTAGTATCAATTAAGAAATCTGATGTATGGGATAGAAAGATGAAAGAAACAAAGCTAATGGAGGTAATCTGGACCACAGCCCTATTGTTATAGACAGGAAATAGTGATCCAGAATGGTGAAGTCACTTACCCTTGATTGCAAAGCAACATTTTGATAGAGCTGGAAATCAATTCCACTTGACACTGGATACATGGAATATCTATATAATAACAAAGTGAAAAATTATTTATAAATGCATTGTATGTGTGGAAAATGTGCAAAAAATATTGACAGCTATCAGCAGCAGGCATAGTCACACTTATTCTACACCTGTAGCTGCAACATATATGAGGGAAAGATACTGCTCAGATACAATTCATATATTTTTTAAAAAATCTGTTGAAATAATGGAGGTATAGAGATGAAAATAAGCCAACTCCAAAATCTCACAGCTACAAATTGATCCTTTGAAATGATCAGTTCTGGCCCTGGTTATTCCTATGACTGAAGAGGGATGGGAAACAGAAAGTTTATGTTCTTCTATTTGAGAAATGTAAGATACTCAAACATCTTTTATTGTATTATGGTCATCTGCATTTGATATGTCGGTGGAGTCCACTAATATGAAGGATGCTGCTTGTACTCCTGCGGCACTTCAGCTGGGTGTATAAATTGCTCTAAAATTTCTGGGAGATAATTAAACACAGTGTGTGAAGAGCCACCCTTTGATACAGTGATTTTTACTCATTGGACTCTGTCCTAAGAAAACAATCAGAGCTGCAGACAGATTTATGTACGAAGATATTATGATAATAATAATGGCTGGGATTTATGGAGCTCACGCCATATGCCAGACTCTTGTGTTAAGTGCTTTACATGCATCATCTTATTTACTCCTCCTAACAACACTGTGAGGGGAGTGTTCCTCTCATTGCCTTTTGTACATGGGAAGATGAGGCGTAGAGAGCCTCAGTAACTTGGCCAAGATTGCTTGGCTATTACATGATAAAAGAGATTCCAAACCAGGCAGCCGGGTTTACAGGACTTTTTTATTTTAATGACTGGTAGCAGTAAGTCACAACTTTATCTGGAAAATCTGGAAGGAACCTGGATGTTAACATTAGTGCCCTGGGTTAGGTGACTTATGACCTGTTTCCCTCTTTTGGTGTCTTGGCCTGAAGTAACCTTGCGTGTGCCTCCCTTGGATAACAAAGACACCGGGTGCAGATGTGCTTAGAGACTCTGTAGATAGTTCACACTTGGGCATAATGTCATTAACTCTGGTTATGGGACAGAGAACACAACCAAATGGAAACCAGACAGAACTCTGAATCCTGGTTTGGCGCATCCAAGTCCAGCCTTTGGCAAGCCACCTTTCCTTCACTAAATAGGGAAGTCACATGAAATAGGGAAGTCAGATCATCCACCTTGTGGGGTTGCTCTGTGGAATCTCTGACCTGCAGAAGTGCTTGTGGCATACAGTAGGTGCTCACTAAAAGGCGACTGGAACGAGACAGAAGTGGCCTCCTCTGCTGGTTGGGGCACTGAAAAGCAAGACTTGCTCTAAGAGGGGAGTGGATTCCCAGCTGTGCTGGGATGAGGAAGTAAGGGAAAGCCACCTGAGAACCCTGCATTCTTGTGGCAAGTCCTATGAGCAGCTGAAGCACAATGTGAATGAGAGACTTGGCTGTGGGAATTTACATGAACAGGAAAAACAGACTCTGGGAAATCCCGAGATCTGAAAGAGAAGGTTCTTTTCTTCTGTGGAAGCTCTGCCTGGCAGGTCTCTTGGACCCAGTCTGGCTGTGCCTTTGAGGAAGAGAAACTCAGAGAGGCTTGTGTAATCAGGGAGCTGCCTCTGACTTCTGTCCCAGCCAGAGACCAGATCTGCTGGTCCCCAAACTCCTGAGAATGGACCTTAGGATGTTACAGCAGTGACTGGACTCATATTTTCTGCTCAGCCCCAGAACAATTTCTGCTTCAGAGGTGACTCAGCTTGGGAAAGGCCATAACTGGTGACCCCTTATCACAAGGATTTGACTCACAGAGTGTGAGAGCTGGAGGAAACCCTGGAGATAAATCAACTTGCTAGTCTCTCCACTTGGTACAGAAGAGAGGCTCAAGGCACTTTGCTAATGTCCAGCTTGCTACTAAGTGTCAATGCCAGATGCCATCCAAGCACTGCTGGATGAGTCCAGAAGAGTTGGCTTCTCCTAACACCTTAATGTTTATTTGTAATATTGGAGGATCTATTTATTGAACTACGTGTCTTTACGTAAGTCTCTAAGGAGCTTATGGATTTTTGTACACTCAGAATGTATATGGTGAACATAAAGAAGCACATATCCATCCTGTCTTCAAGGACTGGCAATTATTATTATTTTTAAATTAAATTTATTGGGGTGACATTGGCTAATAAAATTATATAGATTTCAAGCACACAACTCTGTGATACATCATCTATATATTTCATTGTGTGCTCAGCATCCAAAGTCAAAACTCTATCACCATATATTTGACCCAGTTTTACCCTTTACTACTACTTCTTCCACTCTTCTTTCCTCTAGTAACCAGCATACTATTGATTATGTCTATGAGTTTTTATTTGTTTAGTTTGTTCATTTGTTGCTTTCAGTGTTATTTCCCACATATGAGTAAAATCATATGGTTCTTCATTCTCCAAGGAGGCTGTAGTAAGCATTTTCAAAGCCCAGACTATGTCCATCTCATCTTCTTCCAAGTTTCAACATAGGGCCTAATTTAGAATAAACATTCAATAGTCTCCTCTGAGTTAATGAATGAATTATTGAATTAACATAAATAAAATTATTTATTGCTTTTCTTTCATTTTGTTAAACCACATATCTAGATGGGTGTTCACCAAACTTGGAGAGTAGATTTGGAATGGACTGAATTAAATTAGAGTTTAGAGACATTTGCACGGATAGAGTAAATACCGGTGATTTTTAAATATAAGCCCCAAATAAAAAACATAAGGGAAGATGCTTTGAAATGCTGGTGTGAAACAGAAATGGAGCTGCCTCTTATGTGGGCAACTCTATACTACATATTCAGGGTGCGTAGAGCACATGTTTATTTAGATAATGAAAATGTGATGATTTCCAAATGCAGTACTACAGAAGCCAACTAGAAGGCAATAAAGTGTGTGAGTCTGATGAGTGACAAAGTGTTGGTTGTAACATAATGTGCCCTAGGCAGTCACTGTGGGAGAGCTTGGCCTTTATCAAGGACAGCTTCTTGAATGAGATAAGCCTTTAGCTAGATACCCCATCCACCACCACCACCACCACCACCACCACCACCACCACCACCAAACATGGGCCGAATTAATAATACCTCATGGCTTTAGATGTCATCTGATTTATGTGTAGTGGATCTGACTGCCTGCACTTTGAACATTTATGTTTAAGACAGTAACTTTTAGAGGGATTTGCAGTTCTTGAGTCAGACTATGTTCAGAGAAGAAATAAAAGCTAGAAAGTTTCAACCAGCATTTTCTGAGAGCTTAACTGTGACCCTCAGGTGATTTAATCGATAATGAAGTATTTCAAGTTCTTATCCTTTTCACCCACTACTATTTTATATTTGTGCATAAGATTTGTGGAAATAGGTTTAGAAGACATAGGTGAGAAACGACTCCATTTAATTTTAAAAAATTATGATATTGAGAATATTCTCATCCCTAGGACTAGACTCATTCCAAATTTCTGGAGGCCCAAACAGCCAATGGATAACATATAGATGGGTTCAAGTATATGTGGGAAAAGATTTATTCATGATGATGGTGGTAAGTAGCAGTGGGGAACAGGGAAATATAAGAAAGAAGGAAACCTAACAGAATCTCCAAGAAAGATACTTGTACTCCATTTGGCTGACTTCCATTTCAAAAAGAGCTCTAGATGGAAAATAAAGGGAGAGAATGGATTATATTATGAAACTAATGGTCCAGCCATTAGTTTAAAGATAACATTATAAATAATATATAACATAAAGCCAAAAATGCTTGTTCTGTAGACGTGTTTATTCAGCTGCTAAGATATATGTCCTGGGTCACTCTCTTTTTCCCATTAAAAAATCTATTTCATTGAAAAAAGTATAACATCCTTCTGACATATATTTTGATGTAATTTTTCAGGAATGTGAAACTTGAAAATTGTGAGCTTCTCTACAAAGGCATTATAAATCAGTTGGTTAATATTTATCTGACAAAAAAGGGTGTAAAGTGAGATTGTGTATGATTGGGGTGGGTTGGAATCAGGAGGTATGAGTTCTAGTTCCTGGTCTTTCGTTAACTGGCTGTGTTACCAAGGGTAAGTTACTACTATACCTCTTTGACCTAGACTTACCCCATTAGAAAACTATGCTATTTTGACCAGAGGATTATAAAATGCTTTTCTTGATCTCTGGTGAAAACAGAGATCTGGAAAGATCTTCAGAGTTCATCCTTTATTATTTCTTGCCCCAAATGAACACCAAATGCCCATTGTGCTTTTTCTCATGCTTTTCTTAAAAGATCGCCAAGAAAGAGATTCTACAATTTGCCTTCTTAACCCAGTCCACAGTTTAGCAACCCCTCCCATCTCCTGGAGTTCTTCCTTTTACATTGAATATTGTAGAATGCATTAAAGAGCACACAAATACACACACACACACATACACACACACACACAACTGCAGAGGACTATTCAGATGCAACAGGTGCAATGAGTTATAGATCTCACAAAGAACACAAAGAAACACCCAGTCAGCAGGAACAGCGGTTGCCAAGAGTTTAATTCATCAGTACAAATCCAAATTTACAAAGAACTAATCCCACATAATGGATAAGGGACAAAAAGAGAAGGATTAATAGGGGAAAAGGGAGTTTCTGAAAATTCACCTCTCAAGTCCACTACACTCTTAATTTGGTCTGCTTCATTTTCCTTCTTTCCCCAGGAGACATGAACTTATTTTTCTTAAGAAAAAAGAAAGTTGACTGTGGTGAATAGTTGCAACCCAAGAACATGGATGTGCTCATCTGCTCTGAGGTTGGTTTGAATGTCTCTGGATGTGAAATGATGTTTGTGATGGGAATGTGGGAAGATTGCAGTAGAAAATAATGAGTCCCTTCCTCATGACTTGTACTGCCCTTGCAGAGTCAGGGCAAAATATCTGTTTCTTCCCAAATAAAAAGACACCTTCTTTTTCTCAGCCACGGAAAGAATATTATCCTGGTGACAATCCAAAATGAAAGGCTCAGTTGACAACCAACAATATTCTCTTTAATATTCACTGTCCACTCCTTACTGAGTAAGGATTCCTGTCCAAGTTGGAGTTCATCCCTGATCTGTTGGTTTTAGAAATTTACAGTCACCTCCTCCCACCCCCACCCATCCCAGCTGTACTAGGGGGGATGAGCCAATTTAAGAGGAATGGAAGGAGAATGACTTCTCTGCAAATGTCCCTGCCTTGGCCTTGGGACTTGGGTCTTTCTTTGCTTTCCCAATATTCTTTTTAGTTCACTTTACTGGTCTTTCTTGCTCTCCACCTGTCCCTAAGTGCTTCTCTCCTAAAATATAGTTCCATTCTCTATTATTGATCCCTCTGTAGATGACCCCCAAATCCTTGTCTCTCATTTTCATTTTTGTTTCAACCTTTCAACTCACATTATTAAATTGTTTTCTAGATGTTTTGTGGCTACAGCAAGTGCAACTTGTTCCCAATGGAATGCATCATATTTCTCCTTAAATAAAGACTAGTCCTTTGTCCAGTTACCCAAGGGCAAGGACTCAGGTCTATATTCACTCCTACTGAAAAGTCAGTTGACCTCTTTTTTTTTCTTTCCTTTTTTATTTTCCTGGTTTTCCATCTGTTCTTTGTACTCCCATACACACTGAGAGCACATTTTTACATTAATTCCTTCTCTCTTTTTTTTTTCATTTTGCCATGAGAGCCTTCATTTACTTAGGAATAAAAAACTGAAATATTGTAAATGTGCATTCTATTGCAATTATCTATTAAAATGCCTATCTCTTCCATAAGAGTCTGGGGCTGCTCAAGGTCAGGTTTATATTTGTTTTATCAAGCATATAGTACAGTAGTTAAGTGTTGGGTTTCAAAATGGTGCCCAAGGGCAAACTCTAATTCTTGGATGCATTTGGTTGAGCCTGCTCAAATGTGTTTTTGTCTGGCTTTTCCCCCTTTCTTCCTTCCTTTCTTCTTTCTTCCTTTCTTTTATCCTTTTCTTCTTTCTTTCTTTCTAAAAGGAATTGTCTACTTAAAAAAAATCAAGACATTTTATACAAAATCTGTTTTTAAATTCCCCTTGAAAATCAAAATGGCTGATAAAGCTGAACCCCCATTCCAACTAAGCAACAATGGATGGAGGGTTGAGGAGTCTGTAGTAATTTTAAACAGAGCATATTTGCTCCAGTGTGCCTCTATGCTCAATGATCCCCAATACTCAGCCCACTTCCTCATGTACTAGTAAGTCATCTACCTCATATGTAGGCATTTGAACTAGTGCTTACTATTGAAGTCCAAAGTAGGTACTCAAAAAATGTTTATTGAATGACTATTACATTGCTATATGTCATCCAGAATATCTGAGTGATACAGTATCTCAAATATTTCCCAGCCCCACATTTCTATTAGACATTCAAGTCTCTATAGCAGTTTTGGGGATTCATTGCAATTCTTGGGCAATGAGTGTGATAACATGTAAACTTTAGTGAGAACCAGTTCCTTGCTTTCACAGGCAGCTCATATCTTCAGAGGCAGCCAGAGAACTCTAATTATTGTAAAGATCTTCATTGTATTGCATTGAAATCAATTTGAGATCACCGTAAGGCAGGTATCAAGGTGCTGAGTCGTATGGTGCAGATTTTTAAGTGTTCGGAAGAGCAAGGGATCACATCAGTTTGGAAAGGGGAAATGATCATAGATCATTCCTTGAAATCATAGACACTTAAAATGAGAATTGAAGGAAGTTTAGGATTTTTCCAAGGGGGATACAAGGAGGGTAATTCTCAAGGAAGAAAAGAGCAAGAACAAACACATCAACATGGTAAATTTGGGGTGCTCTGCTGATAGTTCAAGTGGTCCAGGTTGGCTGATGTAGGGCATATGAATGGGAGAGAAAATGGAAGAGAGACTGTAGGGTGAAGGTTTGGAGAATTCTAAGGCAGGGTTCAACTACATCAGGCCTCTAACTCTCATTTTCATTTCCAGCATTTCTCCCAACTCTTCTCTCTACCGCTCCAGTTTCAAGTTTCAGTTGCTTTCCATCTGAGGTTCTAGTGCAACCTCCTTGGCTCATCCCCCATCATGTACTTTCTTATTCCCTTATAATACATCTTGTCCATCAATCTTTCTAAAATAACATTCTGATGAGCTATTAGGTAATTCTCTCAAGAGAGGCACCTGCCTTTTTATGTTAATTTTAAACCCTTCCCTGAGTTTCAGTGATGTAAACCCATGCTATCTACCTATGCTTATTTTTCACTAGTCTCTTCATATTTCTCCCCATGGCTGAAATGGACATGTACACACATATAGTGAATTCAACTCAGGCATTCCAATCAATGACCGGGGTATAAAATTTGCTTTCATCTTTTACAAGCTGAATGGCCTTATATAATTTCTTAACTGAGTCTCAGTTTTCAAATATTTTTTAAAAAGAAGATAATACAGCTAATCTGATGAGATTTTTGAGAAGATTGAGGGTAAGTGACTTCTGTTTTTTGAAGCTCTTTCTTATCTCCCCAACAACTGAGTATTCTTCCTTTCAACCTATGCCTTGGGTAGAGCTTCCATGCATCTCTTAATGGACTGTGTTCCAATTACTTGATAATAACTAAGCTTTCTGAACACTAATTGTCATGTGTCAGGCACTATGATAACCACTGCACACATGTATTTCCCCCCATATAATCTCATCCATCTAGCTCTATGAATTGAGGATATTATTATCCAATTTATAACTCTTTGAGGGTAAAGAACATGTCAAATTGTTTTGCATTCTTTCTGCCAAGCTCTGGCTTGGCAGGTGATAGATGTTTATGGTAGGCAGAATTCTAAGATGGTCCCCAAGAATCCCAGCCCTTAGTGTCCATACCTATATAATCTCTACTTGTGTGTGTGTGGGAACTGTTAATATATTGGATGTCACTTATCTGTTACTATGACGGATGTCATGCCTATGGTTAGATTACATTTTATGGTAAAGGTGAGGGGATTTTAATGATCTCATGACTTCCTAGCCTGCAGGGTAGATTTGTGAGACATCTGTCTACAGTTGATTGTTGAAATAATGGCAGGGAGGAGCTTTGCAAAAGAAAGTGTGTAAAGGTAGAAGGGGAATATAGGCAGATCACTGACCATCACATTTACACTCGTGGAAGAGAGGAAAAATTCCTGACAAAAAGAGACAGAAAAGCAGGTTGGGATAGGGCATTGGCCCAGAAATTAATAAAGTAGCATTTTGAGCTATAAATTACCCATCACCCATGGGCCCTAATTCATATTAATTCATCATCTTTCTTTTCCTCTACTATCATTCCAGGCAATCAAAATATTTTTTGAAGAATGTCATATTTTGCAAAGCATTTTTTATTTATGTGATCTTATTACAAATGAATGCGGTGGGCATTATTATTATTCCCATTTTATAAATGTGTAAACCAAGATATAAAGACATGAAATAGCTTGCCAAAAACTCAGGCACCTCGTCTATGATTAAATCAGGACTCCCATCCAAGTCCCTGGTTGCCAAATGCCCCTATCATTCTAATATCTGCAAAGAAAAGCATGAAGTGCGAATGTCTGTACAATATGATTCAACTGTAGGCTGTCTCAGAGGCTGAGGGAGATCCGAGGAAGAGCAGAGACAGGAGAGAAGGAGAAGGTTCTGATGAAGAGGGTCAGAGAGGAGGGCAACACAGTTCTTCAGGGCACAACCCTTGGGGATCTTTGAGTTCATTAAAAATAGTTGAAATCAGGAATCAAAACACCTAGCATGAAAGAAAAAGATGTATATGCAAATGATGGAATATACTTCTCTGAGCTGCAAAAAATTTTCTTTCTCAAAATGATCAGGCAGGATGGTAATTGCCTATAAAATATATTGTGCACCACCATGGAGGTGAGATGAGGAGTTTAAATGATCCAAATCTAGTAAAAGGGAATTAGAGAAGAATAGTCTAGGTCTTCCCAGATTCTTTAACTGGCAAATCAATGAACTTCTCTCCAGAAAGTTCGAGATGCTATTCTTGCCTCTGGTGGCTTCAGTGTCCTATGAAAGACATGACAGAAATAACATTTACTCAATTCTTATTGTAGAAAATTATGTAAAAGCTTTTCCATCTCCAAATCAAGTATCAGTTACCAGCAAATGGCCTTTTCTGGTGTTGACAATTCTGCTTTTGCTCTTCTTGTTAGAGACACATAAGAATAGTAATACTAATGATAATGATGATAATAATGATGACTATTGAATTATCTCTAAGTGTCAGGCACAGTGCTGTATGGTTTACAGATTTCATTTCATTTAATCAATACCATAATCTGAGAGATTTTATTTTTTTTCTCCATTTTGCAAATAAGGAAACTGAGGCATGGGAAAGCTACTGGAGAACACATAGCTCGAGAGAATAGAGCAAAGTTTGGGGTAAAGATCTAATTCCACAGCCTTGTGACTCTTTTTTTCTTCATTGTTTTGACATTTATTTTGATTTTTTCCAATTCTTTTGTTATTGTTTAAAATATTACATATATTAGTACATATTATCTCCTTTTTTCCCGCAATAACCTTCCCCCAGCCTTCCCTACATCGTGTTGCATGCCTTCATCCCAACACTCCCAGTGTCTTGTGTCCATTGGTGTGCTTATATGCATGCATACAAGTCTTTTGGTTGATCTATTTCCCTCCCTCCGCAATACACCCCAGCCTTCCCACTATAATTTGAAGTCAGTTCAATGGTTTACTGCCTCTGAATCTATCTTTTTATTCATCAGGTTATAAATGAGTGAGATCATGTGGTATTTTTATTTCATTGCCTGGCTTATTTCACTTAACATAATGCTCTCCAGGTCCATCCCTGCTGCTGCAAATGGTAAGAATTCCTTCTTTTTTATAGCAGCGTAATATCTCATTGTGTAGATATACCATGGTTTTCTGATCCACTCATCTGCTGATGGGCATTTAGGCTCTTTCCAAATCTTAGACATGGTAAATTGTGCTGCTATGAATATAGGGGTACATATATCCTTTCTGGTTGGTGTTTCTAGTTTCTTGGGATATAAACCAAGAAGTGATATTACTGGGTCAAATGGGAGATCCATTTTTAGATTTTTGAAGAAACTCCATACTATTCTCCACAGTGGCTGCACCAGTCTGCATTCCCACCAGCAGTGCACAAGGGTTCCTATTTCTCCGCATCCTTGCCTGCACTTGTCATTTGTTGATTTGTTGATGATGGCCATTCTGATAGGTGTGAGATGGTACCGCATTGTCGTTTTGATTTGCATCTCTCAGATGATTAGTGACTTTGAGAATGTTTTCATATGTCTCTTGGCCTGCCTTCTGTCTTCTTTCGAAAAGATTCCATTTAGGTCCATTGACCATTTTTTTACTGGATCATTTATCTTCCTTTTATTAAGTTGTATACGTTGCCTGTAAATGTTGGAGATTAAACCTTTATCAATGATAACATTTGCAAATATGTTCCTCCATACAGTGGGCTTTCTTGTTGTTTCATTGATGGTTGCTTTTGTTGTGCAAAAGCTTTTTATGTTGATGTAGTCCCATTTCTTTATTTTCTGTTTAGCTTCCATTGCCCTAAGAGTGGTATCGGTTAAGAAATTGCTTCGGCATATGTCTGAGATTTTGCTGCCTGTGGATTCCTCTAATATTTTTATGGCTTCCCGTCTTATGTTTAAGTCCTGTATCCATTTGGAGTTAATATTTGTATATGGTGTAAGTTGGTGGTCTAGTTTCATTTTTTTGCATGTATCTGTCCAATTTTCCCCAACACCATTTATTGAAGAGATTGTATTGACTCCTTGTATTTCATGCCTCCTTTGTCAAATATTAATGGAGCATAGTGATTTGGGTTGATATCTGGATTCTCTATTCTTTTTCATTCGTCTATATGTCTGTTCTTGTGTCAGTATCAGGCTGTTTTGAGAACATGGATTTGTATTACAGCTTGAAATCTGGTATTGAGATCTCATCTACTTTGTTCTTCTTTCTCTGGATTGCTGTGGCTATTCAGGGTCTTTATTTATTCCAGATGAATTTTTGGAGAGTTCTTTCTATGTCTGTGAAATATGTTGTTGGTATTTTAATGGGGAGTGCATTGAATCTATAGATTGCTTTGGGTAGTATGGACTTTTTAATGATGTTTATTCTGCCAATCCATGAACATCATATGTTCTTCCATCTTTTTGTTTTCCTCTATCTGATTTTCAGTGTCCTGTAGTTTTCTGCATATAGTCTTTTACCTCCTAAGTTAAGTTTATTCCTAAGTATATTAAATTTTTTGGTGCCATGGTATATGGGATTGCTTTCTTAGTTTCTCTTTCTGTAAGTTCACTATTGGTGTATAGAAATGCCATAGATTTCTTGGCATTAATTTTGTATCCTGATACATTGCTAAATTTATTTATTAAGTCTATTAGTTTTTTGATGGAGTCTTTTGGGCTTTTTATGTACAATATCATGTCATCTGCAAATAAGTAAAGTTTTACTCCTTCTTTTCCAATTTGGATGCCTTCTATTTCTTCTTCTTGTCTAATTACAAGGGCTAATATTTCCAGTACTATGTTGAACAGGAGTGGTGAGAGTGGGCATCCCTGTCTTGCTCTTTTTCTTAGAGGAAATGGTTTTAGTTTTGCCCATTGAGTATGATGTTAGCTGTGGATTTATCATATATAACTTTTATTATGTTGAGGTATGATCCTTCTATTCCCACCCCTTTTATCAGAAAAGGGTGTTGGATTTTATAAAATATTTTTCTGCATCAATTGATATGACTATGTGATTTTTATCTCTGAATTTGTTTATGTGACTTATCATGTTTATTGATTTGCAGATATTGTACCATCCTTGCATTCCTGAGATAAATCCTACTTGGTCACGGTGTATGATTTTTGTGATATACTGCTGGATCCCATTTGATAGAATTTTGTTGAGGATTTTGGCATCTATGTTCATGAGGGATATCGGCCTGTAATTCTTTTTCCTTGTATTGTCTTTATCTGGTTTTGGTATTAGGGTGATGCTGGCTTCATATAATAATCTTGGAAGTGTTCCTTCCTCTTGAATTTTTCAGAATACTCTGTGGAGTATAGGTTTTAGTTCTCCCTTGAATGTTTGGTAAAACTTTCCTATGAAGTCATCTGGCCCCGGGCTTTTGTTTGCTGGAAGGTTTTTGATGACTGCTTCAATTTCTTCCATAGTTATCGGCCTATTGAGATGTTTAGATTCTTCCTAATTGAGTTTTAAAAGGTTATATTTTTCTAGGAATTTATCCATTTCTTTCAGGTTGTCCAGTTTTTTGGAATAGAGTTGTTCATAGTATTTTTTAATAATCCTTTGTATTTCAGTGGGGTCTGTTGTTATTTCTCCTCTTTCATTTCTGATTTTGTTTATTTGGGTCCTCTCTCTTTGCTTCTTGGTGAGCCTGGCTAGAGGCCCATCAACCTTGTTTATCCTTTCAAAGAACCAGCTCTTGGTTTTGTTGATCTTTTGTATTGTGTTTTTGGTCTCAATGTCTTTTTATCTCCCCTCTGATCTTTATTATTTTCTTCCTTCTGCTTACACTGGGCTTTTCTTGTTGCTGTCTTTCTAACTCTTTCAGTTATAGGGTTAGGTAATTTATTAGCATTGTTTCTTCTTTTTTGCAGTAGGCTTGTAGAGGTATGAACTTCCCTCTCAAAACTGCTTTCACTGCATTCCATAGATTTTGCATTATTGTGTTTTCATTGTCATTTGTTGCTATAATATTTTTTATTTCTTCTTTGATCTCTCTGGTAACCCAGTCATTGTTTAATAGCATGTTGTTTAGTCTTCATGTTTTTGATTTTTTGGATTGTTTTTATTGTAGTTAATTTCCAGGTTTTATGCCACTGTAATCTGAGAAGATGCTTGTTATGATTTCAATCTTCTTGAATTTGAAGAGACTTTGTATATGATCGAACAGATGGTCTGTCTTTGAAAATGACCCATGTGCACTTAAGAAGAGCATATATTCTGTGACTTTGGGGTGAAATGTTCTGAAGATGTCAATTAATTCCATCTGGTCTAGTTAGTCATTTAGAATTAATGTTTTTTTGTTGATTTTTTGTTTAAAGTATTTGTCCAATGGCAATAGTAAAGTATTCAATTCTCCTACTATGATTGTATTGCTGTCAATCTCTCCCTTGATATCCTCCAGGAGTTTTTTATGTATTTAGATGCTCCTGTACTGGGTGCACATATGTTTGCCAGAGTTATTTCTTCTTGTTGGATTGTTCCCTTTAGTATTATGAAGTGACCTTCCTTATCTCTTGTTATATCTTTCACTTTGAGATCTAATTTGTCAGATATAAGTATTGCTACCCCAGTGTTTTGTTTTTTTTTAATTTCCACTTGCCTGAAAAACCTTTTTCCATCCCTTCACCTTAGTCTGTGTGTGTCTCTTTTTCTGAGGTGCGTTTCTTATAGACAGCAGATATACAGATCATGTTTTCTCATCTAACCCATTACCCTATGTCTTTTGGTTGGGGCATTTAATCAATTTATACTTGAAGTTATTATTGATAGGTACTTATTTGTCCCCATTTTTATTCTTTACCCATGTGTTCCGTCTTTGCTTCCTGTTTCTTTTCTTTTCTCTTTCTTTCTTTCCTTCCTTCCTTCCTTCCTTCCTTCCTTTCTCCTCCTCCTCCTCCTCCTCCTCCTCCTCCTCCTCCTCCTC